>CANTUZ010000026.1:3725000-4090000 GCA_947846985.1 Fratercula arctica | reverse complement strand
ACCGGCGTGCACTGCACGCAGGTGATGCCCAGGGCCACCCGCCGGTTGTGGATCTCGTTGTAGCTGAAGTTCTTCAGGAGGGTGTTGGAGATCTGCGCCAGGCACAGCCGCTCCTGCCCGTCGATGACCAAGGAGACGATGGGGATGCCGTAGAGGATCACCTGCCCCACCTGGTTGGGCTTCATGGCGGCGTGGCCGGCCCTCGGCTGGTTCATGGGGTCCGGCGGGTAGGCGCTGGACGGGGAGGGCAGCAAGATGTCGGTGGGGCCGGGTAACGGGCTGGTCGCCATCGCCTCAGCGCCGGGGGGGCTGCTCTGCTCCAGCTGCGGGCGGGGAAGGGGGGGAGAGAGACACAGCGCCGTCAGTCGGGGACCCCCTCGGGGATGGAGGGGGGGAGACCCCTCTCGGGGATGGATGGAGCGACCCAGCGGGGATGGATTGGGGGAGACTCCCTCCGGGATGGATGGAGAGACCCAGCAGGGATGGATGGAGGGGGACCCAGCGGGGATGGATTGGGGGAGACTCCCTCCGGGATGGATGGAGAGACCCAGCAGGGATGGATGGAGGGGGACCCAGCGGGGATGGACGGGGAGAATCCCCGGGCATGGATGAGGGGGACCGAACGAGGATGGGGGAGTCCCCGCCGCAGGCACCCCCACCGCCCCACTCGAGTCTCCCGGCGTGGGAATTCGCCACCCTTAGCGACCCACAGCCCACCCCCCCCAAACCCACCCTGGCCTCGCCGGGGGCAGCCTCCGCGCACCCCCGGTTCTCCGACGTGCGGAGCTGACGGTAAATGAGCAAACCGCCGCCTCCCCTGGTGGGAAGATGCTCGGACCTACGAGCGGTTCATCTCGAAACACGCCGCGGACACGCGTGTCCGTCCCTCCCGTTTCCCCGTCCTGGAAACCCGCCACTGTCCCGGGAAGATGCTGCGCGGAGCTTCCGCGCCCACCAGCCGCGTTCCTCCCTCCGCACCCCGCAGGGACAGGGAAAGCGCGGAAGAGGGAATTAAAAATTATAATAATAAAAGTTTCGATGCTTCCCGCGGCCACCCGCGCATCCTTTACCTCCGCGGCCGCGCTCTCTCCGTGCCGCCACCACCGCCGGGAGGGAAGCGCATCCCCGCGCCCGCCGCCGCGGAGCAGCGCGGCCAGCCGCAGCCCTGCCCTCGCTGCAAGCGCGGAAGCTCCGCGCCTCACCGCTCCCCCCCCCACCTCCATCCCCACCTCCCCGTGGGCACGGTGACGTCAGCGGGGCGGTGAAAGTTGAGGGGGGGGGGGGGGTGTCCGGTCCCCCCCATCCCTCCTTCCCCGCACCGGGAGGGGATGCGGGCGCCCCGTCGGGGCCGGCCCCCCCGGAGCGCTCCCACCCCGGCTCCGCGCACGGTTTCCCGGCGAGGGGAAGCTGGGCTCGGAAGGGTGGAAGGTGGAATGCGCTTTGGCTTTTTCCGCCTTTTTTCACCTTTCTTCTCCCCCCTCCACGGTCTGAGCCCGCTCGCTTCCAAGAAACTCGATATAAACCCCGCGTCTTTTCGGAAACGATATTTTTTTAACGGATTTGTCCGAAATTATGGGCCGGGGGAGAGGAAAGACTAAAGATAAAGTTGATTTCTCGCCTCAACCGTGTCCTCACGGGCACGAATAGCTGCTGCGACCCACTCTCCCCTTCCCAAATACCTTTGGTTCACCAAATCCACTTCCAGAAGGACCCGGACTCAGGTTCTCGCTCCCCCAAAGAGCAACAAGGCGCAAATATATATTTTTTTTTTCTAATTGCTTTATGCCCCCAATTAAAGAAAAAAAAAAAACAAAACCAAACCTAGCAAATAATCTATAGAACGGTACTGCCTTCTTTTTTTTTCCGAAAGGAGGTGAATACAGTGCAGGAAAAATGTAGATTATTTTTTATCACGGTCTGCCCCCGAAAAGCACCGATCACCCCGCGGGTCCCCACCGCGCTCCGCGCAGTCTGGCGTGAGGACGGGGCGGCCCCACCCCGACCCCCCCCCCCCCCCAGCGGTAGGAGGGAGCGGGGAGGCCAAATTCGCTCAACTCTCGTCCTTTCCAGCGAGGAACCGGCTAAAAAGCGGGAAAAGGAAAAAGAAAAACTCCCTTCCAGCTAAAACGGGGAGGACATCTGGACCGTCGGGTATTCCCTAATACCCCTCTGATTTATTTTTTTTTTTACAAAAATTCTTCCATCTCTCTTTTTCTCTCCATGCACATGACCACATTTAGCTGCGAAACCTTAGTGTTTGGGGTTTTTTCTTTTAGTTTTCCCTCTTTTTTTTCCTTTTTTTTTTTTTTTCTCTGGGCATCACAGATCCAGGCGAAAATCTCTGCGCCGACCTTTCCCAGGACACCCAAGTTAAACCTCACAGATTCTCTCCGCTTACCCCCCCGGGGAGCGAAACGGCGGAGCCCCCCCGGGATCGCTCGGGTCCTCGCTAACTTTGAAAAATAATAAATAATAATAATAAAAAATAAATCACACCTCTCCTTATTACTTCTGTCACTTCTTATTAAACCCTGCCGCCACTGTCACACGGAGGCTCCTCTCTTTCCCCCTCCCTCCTACTTTTTCCCGAGCTTCTTTTGCACGGAGCCTGCTGCTTTCGTGTGAGCAATAGCTGTAAGCCTCACATCGGTGACATTTTAATCAATGCTTCCTAGCCAGACTGACATGAATTTTACACTTCAAAACTCTCCTCCGCCAGCTAATTGATTCAAATTGTTTTATTGGTTAAACCCGTGTCACACATCGTATGATCTATTACCACGCCACGGAGAAAATCTCCCCTCCTGTCTTCGCTCCCCGGTCGGCACCGGGAGGGACGGGGGAGGTTTTTTTTTTTGAGGGAGAAGCCGCCTGATTTTGCGGGTGTTCGGTATCCGCATCCCCGCGGCGGCCGCCGGGGCCACCCGGTGGCTTTTCCCCGACGGTTCCCGGGAGAACGGGGGATGGATGACCTCGCCCCAGGCTCCGAGCCCGGCGTTGGAAGAGGAGGAAAAAGCGGTTGCAGGAGGCGAAAGGGATGAGCGGGTTTTGCAAAGCCCCTTCAACGAAGCTGCCCCCCGAGCTCCGTCCTCGCAGCCCGGGAGAGGCTGAAATCGCAGGCTCGGTCCGCGGGAGTCGTTAACCGCCGCCTGTGATTTATTTAGTGACGAATAAACGAAAAGCAAACCTAAACTTTTTTGTTCACCTGCTCGGTGCTTATTGACCCCCTGGAATTCCGTTGGAAAAATGAAAGGGGCTTCCTCAGTTTCCTCTATAGGGAAAGCTGAGACCCATGGGGACAGGGAGGGGGGTCCCCACGGAGGGGAGGGGGGTGAAAAGACCCTGAATGTCTCACGGGCACTGCCCGCAGCCGCACCACGGGGCCCTGGCTCGGTGGGGCTCCCCGAAGTGGGAACAGACTTTGATTAGCACCTGAGAGAAGCGGGGCGACAATATACCACCGCTCTCCACTTTTGTCCTGCTTAAGCCTGGTGGGAAATCTCGTGGGGTAGCACGACCCCAGCACGGGCAGGGGGGCGGTGAGCTCAGCCTGCTGGAGAAAGGTCGGTCCACCCAGGGGCCGGGCGGCTCCCGCAGGTGTCTCCCGGGTGGGCGAGGCCCACGCGGCTGCTGCGGCCGCAGCCGACCCCATCGCCGGTCCCGCGGCCGGCCGGAGCCCAGCATGGGCGGGGTGGGGGTGGGGGTGACCCGACTTGAGGTAGGGTGTCTGCACTCCCCCCACCCGGGTAGCTGCAGATCCAGGCTCCTGTCCTGCTGCCGCCTCCAAGTACTCCCGTTCATTTCGTTATTTGCTGTTACCGTTTGCAACAGCTCAGTTGGAGTCACCTCCTAAGAGAGGAGAGGGGAAGGTAGACAAACTTCTCCCGGAAGCTTGGAAGGGATAAAACACGAGCCCTGGCTCCTTTTTACCTTTTCCCTTCACTATCGCGATTCTACCCTGCAAGCGGCTGAGCGAGAGGCGACAGCAGCAGATCCTCTGGCTGCCGATCGCTTCTTGCAAAAACGAGTAGCTGAGAAAAGCAGCCAAGTTTAAACTCCCCCAACCCACCCTTTATTTACTTCCACAGCGCTTAAATATTGTAGCAGAGAGGCCACGAGGAGTAAGATAACCTTGGTGCGTTTTAAAAACCACAAAGAAAACCACCCCCAACGCGGATCCATTCCCTCCTCCCGCCCCTCCACATCCCATTGAAACTTGCAGCCGCGTAAGTAGCAGACACACAAGGTATCGTTATAAAACCTCTTCTCATAACAAAATTTAGGCAGCAAAGGAGGGTTTTAAAATACTTTGGGGTAGATTTCGCTTGCGCTGTGCGATCTAGAGCGAAGCTCTTTTCTAAGTAGATGGGGTTTTTTTTTTGTTTTGGTGTTTTGGGTTTTGGTTTGTTTTGTTTTTTTTTTTTTTTTTTTTTTTTAAGCACGTTTTATTATATTAAGCAGAGAGGGCATTTGGAATAGAGGTGGTCCCATCTGGAAAACCCCGGAGCTCATTTAGATCACATCACTTCGGGCTTTTGTCTCTGCTCTTGAATAACCCAGCTAGACACAACAAAAGGGCAGAGATCTACGTGGAGTTTATAAGTGGCAAGAGGACGCCTCGGAAAGATGCATCTATAATCATAACAACGGGAGGGGAAAAGACTCATCACGATCTCCTCCTGGCTTTGTAAAGGCACCGGGAGAGTTTAGGGATGGGGCATTTCTAGGTAGTTTGATATCCCTGCGGTAGGTGAAAATCAGCACGGCGGCTGAAGGGTAGGAACTGCGAACGGCATCTTTTGTCTGAGGGAGCTCTCAACTTCCCAATTTAACCTACTCCGAGCCATCCAAAGCCGAGGTGGTCCTCGCCGAAGGTACGTGCAGACCTTAGACAGGAGATGCGGATACCCCCGCCCCCCCCCAACATCATCCTCCCGAATAGAAACAGCAGCAAAAAAGAAAAAAAAAAAAAAAAAAAAAGCGATTTGCGATTGTATTTCGTCGTACGGGAAGCGACTGGCAGTCCGGGAAGAGATGGGTGCTCCATATCCCGCCCCTCAGCGCTTAAAAACACGAGTGGGTTTATCTCTGTCCTGCCGGGGGATGGGGTGGCGAGGAGGAAGAAGAGCCTCAAGTTTAGATGTGGGTGAATTAACCCCCCCGGGGAGGGGTGGTGGGATAGGAGGAGGAAAATAAAAATCCCAAACGGAAAACACCTCAGCTATTGATTTTTTTTTTTTTTTTTTTGTTCTTTCAAAGGCATAAATTAAAGCGCCCTGAACATCTTCCAGCAGAAACGTGCCTGCTTCCAAGTATTTAAAGGAGTGACAAACTTCCATGGCAGAGACTCGAGCCCCCCGACCGGGCTGCGGTGGGGACCGGGGAGCCCAAACTTCCGAGGGAGACGTGACGCCATCGGGCGAAGGCTCATCACGTCAGTAAATAATTCAATTTTGCATCTTTCGGAACCCAGTAACCTTGGGTGTCTTAGAAAGCAGATTGTACAAACAGGCAATTAAGATGAGCACTGAGACTTTCAGAGGAGATATAATGAACCAGCTTTAATTACTATCTTGAAATTAAAAATGTAATATACAGATTTAAATTTATTTTCACCTAAATTGTGTGTAAAATTATATGGCGCTTTTTTTTTTTTCTTCCCCCAGACTCAGAAACGAATTGCCACCAAGCTTGCCACTAAAAAGTCTGAAGTACTTTCCAAACCCTGTTCCCCAACACACAGTAATAATGATACATTTATCATTACTGATGACCGCCCACTGGTTTATTATTGCTTTGTTGCAACTATTACAATCAAGAGATTTCTTTATTTACTGTTAACATTCACTTAAAGCTGAATGTTAATGACTCTTCTGAATTCACCAAAGAGTTTTCCGTTATATTTCAGGAGTAGTTACGGTTTGGGTTTCAGAAACGGCATAAAGGAAGGAGAAATGCTGGGTGGTGGTTGGTTTGCTCGTGGGTTGGGGTTGGGTTTGTTTTTTGTTTGTTTGTTTTTTCCTTCTTAAAGGGCTGTTTGAGAGGATTTATCTCAGTCGAATTTTCAACAAAGAGTTGCAAAAGCCTTGGCGTAATGCACGTACTTGACGGTAGCTAATTACGTGAGTATTTTATTACAGGAGATTCATTCATTATTGATAAATGTTTGCAGTAACTTCCTGCTATGTAGAGTTGTATTTTATGCGGAATAAACAACCTATGGGGATTGGGACTGTTTGGCTTTTTACGCTCCTGCGCTCTTTGACAGGTCACATCGCCCACTTCGGGGGCTGGCTCGTCACCTTCTCCCTTCTCCGCCACCAAATCCCAACTTCTGTCCTCTTCCACCACCTCTCCCTCCCTCCCCCTCCATGATTTCAGGATTGGGTTTAAAAAAAAAAAAAAAAAGTGACTTTATCGGGGGAGGATGCTCTACCAGAGGCATGTTTTCGTAAATCCAGCTCTATATAGGCGTTTCCAAAGGGTTATATGGACCGCTATGAGCTCCTGCTTCGGGGCAGCTCCGACGGGCAGGAGCTGTGCAACAAGCAGGCAGCCCGTCGAGGAGGGGCTTGGCGGGGGGTTGTGGGGGGAGGAGAAAGCTTTCCCGAGGGCTCCAGCTCTCAGACCCCCAAAGCCCTAGGGGTGCAGCCAATAAAAAAAAAAAAAAATTAAAAAAACCACCCCTAAATCTATCGTTTCCCCCAGCTGTTAAACCTGGGAGCCAGTGACAAAGCGGAGGAGACGCCTCTCTCCAGGCTGGTGACAGCCTTTTATCTCACTTCTCCCCCACATTCCCCCCCCCCCCCTCCAAAATCAGCCCCTTCCCGGAGGAGGAGGGGTGGGAGAGACCGAGCTGCCCGGAGGAGGGAGGCAGCGCTGTCCCCCCCCCCCCCCACTTGCCGGCAGGACGCGGAGCGCTGCGCGGGCGCGCTGCCGAGCGGAGAGCTCCGCACCCCCTTTTTCTCCCCCCTCCCCCCGGGGGGCCAGGAGGTCCCCGCTTTGGCCTTGGGGACCGGCCAGCCCTGCTTCTGCTGCCCGATCTGCAAATCCGGCCCGAAGTTCATTTTTTTCGAAGGGAAATTAATAAAAATATATGTATATCTATAAGGGAAACGGGAAGGAGGAGACGCGCAGCCCCAAACCCTTCCCTCCGCTTCAGCCCAAACTTGCGGGGGGCTCCGCCAGCCCAACCCGACCCGGTGCCGGGCAGCCCCCTTCTCCCCCCGCCCCTAGCACGACCCTGCGACCTATCGCGACAGCAAACGACATTACCCTTTACTCCGAGAAGGGAGAAGAATAAACCCAAATCAGGAGGTTGCCCACCTCTCCATCCCTCCCCAGCTTGCCCCTCCAGCCCCACGGCTTACCTGACCGTCCGAGCTCCATGGGCCCCCCCCCGGGGGTGGCGGGGCGGGGGGGGCGGCCGGCGCCGGGCCGATGGCTCCGCGGTACCTCCGCTGCGCGTCAAGTTTGGCTCCCGCTTGTGCCGCGGCGGCTGTGCCGCGGGTGGGTCGGGTCTCGGACGCCTTCTAGCAGCCAGGCAAGCGCCCTGCAAGCGGTGCGGGGAAGCCGCCCCCTTCCCCGGCCCCCTCCCCTTGCCGGGGGCGGGGGGAGGCGTGGGGGGAACCGCCGTGCCCCCCCGCTACCCCGGGGCAGGTCCGCCCCGACGGCTGAGGAGGATGGGAGGGAGGGAGGGGTACCCCCCACCCCCCTACCTGGAGGGCGACAAGAGGGACCTTGTTGGAGAGGGCGGGCTCTGCTTCCCCAAACTCCCCCCACCCCTTCAACTCTCCCCCCTCCCCCCAAATTTTCTTTTGCCTCTTCCCTGCTTTTCGCGCAAAAAGGCGAGCACCCCCCAACCGTGAGCGCTTTGCGGGAGGTTCGCCCCCCACCCCAAGTCCCCGTGAGAGGGAAGGGGGGAAGCACTACCACCCCCCACCCCCAAAATTCTCCCCTCCCGCAGAGCCCCCGTCCTCAGCAAAGCGTTTCCCGCGGATCACTCGACGTGCGGAACAAGGCGGCTGCTTAAAAACACAAAGCCGGAGCCCTAATGAGTTCAATTACAATGTGGTAAACACATTGCCTCTACGCTTTAATTAAGCCGGCTGTCCAATTTTAACTCATTAGTAATTCATTAAGAGAACAGCCTTTAGCTGGCTGCGAGGAGAGGAGCACCGCAGCCTGTGCCGTTAGGCTGCGCGCATACCCCAAGGTATTGGTGGACGGGAGAATGTGTGTGTCGTCCCCCCCCGCCCCCCCCCCGCAAAAGGACCCCCAAACGGGGATCACCTGTGGGACCCTCCCGTTGGGGACGGGGACCCGAAGGAGCTGGGATGAAGAGGAGGAGAGGTGTCCTGGGGGTACCCGAGACCCCCCGACCCTCTTCCCTAGGGAGAAGCCTGATAAATTTACGGGCAGGGGGAGGGATGCTCTAAGGACCGCGGAACTCCCGCGCCCCCTCTTTTTAAAAAGAATAATAATAATAATAAAAAATAACGGGAAAAGCGTTTTAAACGTATCTGGGCCAAGAAACAGGTCAAATTTGCCCCAGCAGCAAATTTGGTTTGATGCGTGAAACCAGGGGTCTGCAGGGCCGGATCCTGCCCCGGGGGGGGTTGGAGGGGTCCCTGGGGACGGGAACGATGGCAGATGCCGGGGAGGGGGAAGCCCCCCTCAAACCACCCATTCCCGAGCTCTCCCTGTCGAGCTGGGGCTCCGCCGCTCCCTGCGCATCTCTCCGCGCTTTTGCGCGGCGATTTGGCTGCTGCTCCGGGGTGGTCACCGCAGAAAAACTTTTTTTTTTTTTTTTTTTTGTTGGGTGTGGGGGTGTGTGTGTGTGTGAATTTCCCTTCGCTTTGTCCCCGAACTCCCGAGGAGCGACGACCCGCGGTGTGGCGGGTGGTGACCGCGGAGCCGTCCCCGAGCCCCGGAGCGACAGTGGCGGAGCAGGGATTTAAGGTTTCCCGCTGCAGCGACCGCCCCGTTAAGGATTAAAACGTTTTTACTCCAAATTGCGATGCCTGAGGGATGGTTTTGAGGGAGTCCGGGTTGGTCTTCCTCCCCACCCCCCCCCCACCCCCCCCCAAATTTCATCCCACTACTTTTTATATAAACAGTGTTTTATCACAGATCCAACATGCTGGAGGTTGCATTTATTGTTTTAGACCGATTTAAAGTTTATTTTATTTTATTTTACTTTATTTTATTTTATTATTCTATTTTATTTTATTTTATTTTATTATTTTATTTTATTTTTAAAGCTATATTTGACATTTAAAATCTGAATATACAAAGAGTTTAACAGACAGGAGCCAGTTTAGTCTGACTCCCCTTCGCCAGCACCAGGTTCTTCAGAGAAAGACACACAAAACTGCCAAAAACCTTTCAGAAATAAGTTTGGGTGGGTTTTATTTTTGACCAGAGCAGCGTTTGGCCGATCCCAGGCAGATTCAGAAGCTCTGATTTTCTTGCCCCCCTGTTTGGCTGGGCTCCTTGTGGTGTCCCCAACTCGCAGGGCAGAGGCAGGAGCACGACCTCCGAGCAGTAAAAAACGGGGGCTTCGAACTCCAGATCTGAGTTAGAAACAACTAAATCCCTGCTGAAGAAGCCTTTAGGCAGACATCTCAAGAAGAAACCCTTAATAAGTCTCCTTCTTTGGGGAATAGATTTTGACCACTTATCTCTTTAAAGTAGTTTTTCTTTTTTATTTTTTTTTTTTTTTCCAAATAGCAGGCCCTTCTCTACTGTAGTCTTGATTTTTCATTTGGCTCCAGGCTTGCAAAATCAGATTGTCTGGAATTAGGAGATTTGGATATCGTTCCTCTTGATGTCAAAGGATTTTTATTTCCGCCCCCCCCCCCCCAAAAAAGAATATCATAAAGGCAGGACCAGGCCCTGAGGGAAGGCAAGTTTGTGGATTCCCTACTCGGGGCTCAAAAGCGGTGCTATTTGACCTGTTGCTGTGTTGTCATTGTCACCTCCTTTTTATTATCAGATCTTTTAACAAATTGCCCCAAAAGCTAAAATAATATTGCTTATCTATTTCCAGAAACACCCCCCCGCTCCTTTGTCTTGACTAGCAAAGGCTTCTGGACACACAGGGGACAATCTCTCTCCTGGTATAAATCTAAAAATCATCTTGAAGCCAGTGGGCTACAATTCATTTTATTACCCCAGTGTTAGTCTAGAATAGGTACATAAAAACTGTTAGGACAATTAATCTGAATTAATTTCCAAAGTGAATTAAATTAAATTGAATGAAGACCACCTGAATTCTGAATAAGAACAACCTTCACAGGGGTTTCGCGCAGTTTAATTAATCCACTTTTAAATTCTCACCTTCAGCTAATTTGGGTTATTTTCCTGAGTGTCCCCACGTAGGCAAAATCTTAGAGGTAAATGTGGCTCAGGGGAATTCCTCTGGATTTACCCAGATGTAATTTAGAACAGAAATGTATCCTCTAATACTCTTTGACCACGGCACAGAAACGACGCGGAAAGAAAGGATGTATACGTCGTGCTGCTGCAACGAAGCAGGACTTTAGAATGGAAACCTTTTCCAACAATTTATCGGGATGTTTTACTGTTTCCTCTCACCCTGTGCTTCTGTGCGTATAAATATACGTCTAAATGTACGTGTGTATGTGTGCAGACTCACAGATGAGCACGCGATGGGTGTATACTCTGTATGTCTTTGCGCCGTTTCATCCATTAAAGGCTCTCCTCCCTGCACCTGAGACTCCCACTGAAGTTCAAGTGAAACTGGGAGCAACGGGATCAGCCGGCTGGGAGGCAGGTTAACGCTGCACCTTCAGAACTGAAATAGGATGACGAGAAATCCGAAATTCCCGGCCGCTCAGAGCCCAGCAATCTAGGACAAATTCACAAAGGCAAGGCTGTCCTTCAACGAGTGAAGCCCCTTCTTCTGGCTGAGGAAGTTTCCACCGGTTTTATAAAGGTCGTAGCTGTGATTTTTCAAGCGATGTCGCAATATTATCGCGATACTGGCCCTCTCCTTTTAACGGTACCCAGTGAATTAAGGAGAGGGGCTGGAGCAGACAGGGGTAGGTTTCGATTCTCTCCTCCTAAAAAGCCATTTCAAGCAGTTTAATTTCCACTTCAGCATGCAAGGGTTGGTGGGAATTCTTTTTCCTTCTGAAATCAGCGGCTGTAGGACTCGTGGGTTAAAGATGCCTACATTGCTTTTCTTAAACAATATCATGAGTGGCTTTTGAGACTTAGGATCATAGAATGTGTTGGGTTGGAAGGGACCTTTAAAGGTCATCTAGTCCAACCCCCCTGCAGTCAGCAGGGACATCTTTAACGAGATCAGATTGCTCAGAGCCTCATCAAGCCCAGCTTCTGAGATCAGATTCCCTAGGTCAGACCAGTCTGCTCCAAGCAGGTATTTAGCATATATATGCTAAAAATTCCAGGCTCTCATGCCGGGAGCCAATAGATCAAGCAAATGGAAACACTTTTGGGAAATGAATCAAGTTATGGTGAAGGAATCTGCTGATTTTTCAAGCCTGGAGTTCTCTGTTTTGGTCGAAATAACAGAATCACTGAAATAATTCCTGAAATAACCGTATTTGTGGGGTAAGGTGTAGTGGTATGATCATGCTAGAAGACACCCAGAATCCCAGAATTTTACTCTTTAGTTCAATGAATTACTGCGTGACCTTGCAGAGAGCCATTTATAGACCCACATTTTGAAGATAAGCTCTCACATAAGAGTGCCCTGTGAGTAATCTGGTTTGCTGCCCATCTGTCCAGACTGGGCATATCTCAAAATCAATCTACTTTGGACTGGGATTTCTCAGCCGAGATGCCCGAGTTGGGAAAATACCACTTCCTCTTCAAGCCTCAATTTATGCACCTGGAAAGGGGGTATGCGTGCGTGAATGTGTTGTTTAGGGGGCGTCATTCATCTACCAGCATCTCAGAGAGATTTTCTAAAATGTGATTGAGTTAAAAACTCTCTCGTATCTTAGCTTTCACTCTCACTTCTTCATAGCGCAGTTGAAAATAAAAAAAAAAAAAAGATCAATCGTAGCTAAAAGCATCATTGAAAAGCTACACAAAACAAAAGATTCCCAAGAGTTCAGAAACCATGTAGTAACTCCATGATTTGATCCAGACATTTCCAGGCTCACTGGGACAGCTGCCAGTCTTTTCTCCTCGCCATCCAGATTTTAATGTCATGCACTGCAAAGATGCTGCGAAAGAGGTGCTAATTATTAGCCCATGGACAGCTTTGGACTGGCTCTCATGGTGCTGTGGTCCCAGTGGTCTGCAGGAGCCAACTGGGAGCTACTGGCTTAATTAACGCAGAGCCTGGTCCAACACTCATTGAAATGGATGGGACTTTTTATTTGTAAGAGCCATTTTGAGGAATATTATAGATGGGTTTAAAAATGTATATATTATAGTGAGATCAGCGTTAAAGAAAGAATCATGAAACCCAGTGGGTGTCACTCATTCCACCTGTCCGCCGTCTGTCCATCCGTCCATCCATCCATCCTCTTCAGCTGAGAAACTATCACCGTGCTGAGTGTCAAGGGCAGTTCAGTATCAGGTCCCATGGTGGTCTGGAAGCCACGTGTCTCCAAGCAGGCAACCAAGAGTTTCTGGGCCACGGAGCAAGGACGTTTGCTGAGCTGACTCTGCAGTGTCCCAGCCGCAGAGTGGGATGCCTCACCTCATTTCAGATGTCCACACCGTTGATATCCAACAGCATGATACTTCCTGGTCACATACACACCTACAGTGTGCTGAGCACAGACCGTTTCATAAAGTCAGCTACTAATTAGTCAAAACTCAAGCCAAAAGTCCCCGTGATGCTGAAAGCAAGTTGGTAATAACTGTCTCCGGTCTCTACCATTAACTCAGCCAAGGGAGTGGATCCTATGCACTTACCTCTTGCAACAATCCAATTTCAGGGTTGCGGCCATAAGTTCAATCCACCTTCTGATCTGATCCTTTCAGAAATTTGGAAGCATTTAAAGGAAAATGCTCCTACCAATGTGTTTGTCAAATTTAGGCACCTAGCATCTAACCATCAGAGTCAATCTTTATAGTGGACACAGAAGATTTTCAAAGTGGGAAGCAGTGTATTTTATGGCACCTATACCTGTTATAAAATTTAGCCAACTCATCTTGAATTTTTGGTTTAAAGAGAAGAGTTTTGTCTCATGCTAGCCTGCCCCTCTGCTTCAGGCAGTTCAGGAATATCTTATCAGTGATGAAACGTATGTTTTCACAGAATCATAGAATGGCTTAAAGACCATCCTGTTCCAACCCCCTGCCCTGGGCAGGGACACCTCCCACCAGACCAGGTTGCTCCAAGCCCTGTCCAACCTGGCCTTGAACCCCTCCAGGGATGGGGCAGCCACAGCTTCTCTGGGCAACCTGGGCCAGGGGCTCACCCCCCTCACAGCAAACAATTTCTTCCTCAGATCTCATCTAAATCTCCCCTCTCTCAGTTTAGTCTCATTGCCCCTTGTCCTATCACTACATGCCCTTGTAAAAAGTCCCTCCCCAGCTTTCCTGGAGCCCCTTTAGGGACTGGGAGGGGCTGGAAGGTCTCCCTGGAGCCTTCTTTTCTCCGGGCTGAACCCCCCCAGCTCTCTCAGCCTGTCCTCACAGCAGAGGGGCAACAGCCTTGATTATATATGGAACAATTTCACACATATAATTTTAATACCGTAGTATTAACTGTAAGCCAAGCATGTATTTGCCCTGCCCTTTGGATGACACAAAAAGTTCATGTAGCTTGTCCAGCCACTGATTTGCATTGTGTCATAAAAAATGATTCTTTCAAAGCACTTGGAATCACTGAATTCATACGAATGAAGATTTCTTTAAAGTCATGATATTCCCACGTCCAGTTATTACCATACAGCCTTTTGGTTTAACTGCTGTTACTCTTACTGCTGCTGTTTTATGTACTATTAGTATCAGTACAGAGGTACCATCCTGCAATGTCCACTCAATATCACTCTCAGGCAGATCCCGTTTCTGGTCCCTCAGGAACCAGTGTGTGCCTTTGAGCTCTTTCACTGGGAGGTCCCCACGTTTACCTTTTTCTATATTCTCAAAATTATTATTTTTTTTTCATAGTGGACACTCTTGAGGAGCTTGGAGTGAGTAAGATTTTTGCTCATGGTACTTCAGACGTGGTGCTCCCACCTCTTCTGTTGGTTGCTGGGAAACAGAAGAAGAAAGCTCCACTCTCTGCTGCCCAGGGCTGAGACCATCTATTTATCCATGTTAATACTGAGTACAAACAAAAAGATCCTACATTTTTCAACCTACCAGCAGTAAGATCTTCTCTTCAGACCATAAGAAAAAAGCCAGTGGGTTTGGTTTTTGATAGGTAAGTATGTAAATGGCAGCAGGACCAATGGGGATGCCTGTCACCTCCAACCTCTCTCCTCTTGCACTTGTCCTCCTTCTCCTAAAACCTCATATTCCGCATCCTGGAGCCCAGGGACTTCAACCCTTTCTCAGAGCTACCTCTGTCCCTTAGTCCCCATTACTACCCCTGAATGGCCCCTGTGCCTCCAGCTCCAAGCCTTTCTCAGCCCCACAGCTCTTCCTTCTGCCTGATGCTCCCACCACCTCCCACCTGGGGTTAGGACCACTAATCTAGGACCTAATCGCCTCCACTTCCACCTTGCAGTTTCTTTTATTGCTGCTATCCCAATAATTATCATTTAGGTATTTCCAGAACCCATGACTTGGTGGACCAGAGGTTCAATGTGAGCCGTCAGTATGCACTTGCAGCCCAGAAAGCCAATCGTATCCTGGGCTGCATCAGGAGAAGCGTGGCCAGCAGGTCGAGGGAGGTGATTCTCCCCCTCTACTCCACTCTCGTCAGACCCCACCTGCAGTACTGCGTCCAGTTCTGGAGCCCCTACTACAAGAGAGAGATGGACGTGCTGGAGCGTGTCCAGAGAAGGGCCACGAGGGTGATCAGAGGGCTGGAGCACCTCTCCTATGAGGACAGACTGAGGGAGCTGGGGGTGTTCAGTCTGGAGAAAAGAAGGCTCCGGGGAGACCTTAGAGTGGCCTCCCAGTATCTTAAGGAGGCCTACAAGAAAGCTGGGGAGGGACTTCTTAGGCTGTCGGGTAATGGTAGGACTAGAGGGAATGGATTAAAACTAGAGATGGGTCGATTCAGACTGGAGGTTAGGAAGAAGTTCTTCACCATGAGGGTGGTGAGACACTGGCCCAGGTTGCCCAGAGAGGTGGTGGAAGCCCCATCCCTGGAAGTTTTTAAGGCCAGGCTGGAGGGGGCTCTGAGCAACCTGATCTAGTGGGAGGTGTCCCCGGCCATGGCAGGGGGGTTGGAACTGGATGATCTTTAAGGTCCCTTCCAACCCTGACAATTCTATGATTCTATGACTTCAGTGGTGTAATAGCAATTTTGAGGGGCAGTGAGTTTTCACCAGTGACAGAATCAGTTTGATTCCCATCTTCCCCTTCCTCACCCCCTGCCTCCTATTCCAGCTCCTCCACCACGCTTTAGCTTCCCTTTATCTGCGATAACGCATCTGTCACCTTCCAACCTCCAGGAGTGAAATGCTCCAGGGCGAAGAAAAATTTTCTACCTCCACAAGGTGGGTGCTCCTCATCACAACGGAGAAATGCAGAGAAGGGGCTTAAAAATATCTTCAGCTGCTTTTGACGTAAGGAAGAAAATGACAAGGACTTGTCCCTAACTTGTCTGTGTGAGCAAGTAAATTCCCTGTATTACGTACCTTAAATAAGATCTTTTATTTCACAGCAATGCTGGCATACATCGGTAAGATGATGTTTAGAAATCAAGCAAGCACATAAGTAATTTCAAAGAACTACCATCACAGATTAGTTTGGCCCAGGAATTAAAGTGTTTTCCATCTGCTTTCATTCATGATTGTTAATTAATTGGTAGGTAATAAACACGGACACTAGTTTTGACAGCTCCGAAGCAGCAGAAACGTGAAGATAGTATGGACTGCGTTTCCTGGTGTTATTTTTTTGAGCCACAGTCCAATTCCCAGGAAAAAGCTACTGCAGAGAAGGTGTGAGAGGATTTTTTGACGAGGTGCCTTCAAGCCATCTGCCATCCTACTGCTTTTTGTACAGCGGGGCACCGTCCTTTGAGCCTGGCCTTGCCGCGTTCCTGTGGAGTTGTGTCTTTTCACAGTTCCAGCCCAAAACTGGGGTGGCTGGTTGAAGTCCTTGGCGAGGGTTAGGGTAGACACCAAACCTCCAAGGCAGTCCCGTTCAACTCCTTGCTTTGCTGTCAGCTGTTACGCGTGGTCTTGCATAAGCCATGCAAGTGGATTTATCTCTCTTTGTATTAATTGCTCAAGTTCTTCCCAGAGCAAACCTGAGTGAGATTAATTCATCATCATGGACCAGGAGGAGGCACCTCTGGTGTCTGGACAGCTGCTGGATTAGGCAGCCTGACCTTCATGTGTCTAAATTTGGGGGATATGGATTCATGCGTAGGGCAAATCCTCAAGGGAAACATTTAGAAATAGGGTAACAATTTGGGGGGATCAGTGCCTTAATTCCACTGCACTTCAGTCGCACTAAGTGCATTAACAAGTGGGTGAGTAAATAATAATGACCATAAATAAGCAGGAAAATGCAATAAAAGTTGCTGGGGCAGCGGGATGCAATGAGGATGCAGATGGCTGGGCAACGCACTGCGCTCTTACCCCATGAATTCCTGCACCAGGAATTAAACCTGAAATGCTACATGGTGAGACCTCCCTGCTCTCCCCACACTCTCTGCTCCCCACTCTGCCAAGTGCCACTTCTCCTGCAGGTAATGTAGATACGCGTCCCCCGTGGGGAGCCAGGACAGGTGAGTGCCAGTCCCACGGGGGCAACCTCGGAGAAGATCTCATGGAGATGCAGCCAGCCACCTCTCACTTGAAGGGTGATGCTTTCCCAAACCTGAAGAAACATTATAAAGCATGCTTTTGGCCAATTTTTGGGAAGGTACGAGTTAGGGCATCTACTTTGCCTATTTATATTTGCTGCAGCCAAAGGGACAGAAAGACCATTAGCAGCTCCACTGGTCTTTTCATGTTGGGTCTAAACACCCCTAACCCCAGAGGGCTTCACAGCGGTAGGAAAAGCCCCATGCTTGTAAGGTCTCCAGCCGTTTATTACTTTTTTCCATCATGATTACCTTGGCTCCAGAAAGTTTTAATACCGTTCAAAATTCAATCCAGTTTTATTGACATCTCAGGTTTTGCCAAACAGTTAAACTGAAGCAGGCGGCATGAATTTCAGTCAATCAATATTCATTTAAAACTGGACACCCATATGTAAGCATACTCTCTCCTTGGCAATGAGCAAGGAGGCTGAACAATCAATCCACACTTGTATTTAAACTCGGCGACTGTGTTTTCAAAAACCCCCACATAAGGCAAAATTGAATGGTTGAATAAGGCAACATGTGATTTCTGTTATGTTATTATTAATAATTAATAATTCACTTAATAACACAGCAGGAGCCTAATCCAAAGCCCGCCGATGTCGATAGATTTCTTTCCAGTGTTCGCGGTAACACCAGAACAGACACAAAGGCCCAGATTTTTCACGGTCCTGGGCTGGACTCAAACACCTTTACAAAGCTGCTTCATGGCCCCGTAACTCAGAACAAGTGATGAGAATAAAGTGATCGCGATACTACGTATGGCGAGAAACGGAGCGCGGGCCAAGAGTAATGCCCGTATAAGAGGGTTCAGTGCCTTACATTTAAATTTTGGGTTCACCGCACTGCTTGAATACGCTCACCTCTTTTATTATGGATATACACCCTACTGTACACGTAAGACTTGTGTTTATTCTGCCATGCTTCTACAGAACATGTAGGTTGCATGAATTATTAACAGCTATCGCATGGTATCTGCATCCCCGTCGTAGGCTCTGGCTGTGCGCAGTCAGGGGCTGATGTGTAAAACATAAGAGGATCCAGGAAACACCAAGCCGTTGAGTTTATTTAAAACTTTCCCTGGCCTTTTCCTGGCTGTCGTTAACAGTTTTAAGGCAGCTTCTGAGAAGTCCCGTGGCAGCCAGACACCCAGGACCGGGACAGCTGGACCTTCAAGCAAGTATTATTGTTGTTATTATTACCATTTCGCCTCCCTAATTAACCAGTTGGGCACTTGCCAGCTCTTTATATCTGTATTGTAAGGGTTGTTTCCATTGGGTTTAGGCAGACAGTCTTACTTTAAGATCCTTATTGATCAGCTGCCATTCTCACGTGGTTAAAGCACTCCTCTAGGGGAACTCTCTCGTGTTTTAAGTGCACGCAGTTACTCTCATGACTGGCTTGTAAACAGGTTTTAATGGGGCTATTAGTGTAAAAGGACAGGAAACTTTCAAAACCAGCCTTTTAAATATTCATGAAGATGTTTAATCTGGTGCTTAATCACCACTGTTTGCATATCGCAAAAGCAGGGGGGGGGGGGGCAGCAGTGCTTCACTGTTAGCTATCAACAGGGCATTAATAAACGCTTTTAGAGCCACGATTAATGCCCAAATGACAGCCAAACTTTTCACAAAGCATCCCCCTCCTTTTTGCAGAAGAGGTCCCCAAAACAGTTGTCCAAGGAGGGCATTAGCTCCCAGGAGAGGAGGTTCAGGGCTGGGCTCTGCTCTTGCCCATGCTGAGCGTGGCCAGATCCAGACCTTCTGCTCTGCTGCACCGGTGCTGTGTCCCCAGGCCTGACCAACCCCACATGGGCCTCAGGGTGGACATCTCTGCCTGAGTGGTGGCTCCATAGTCCCTGGAGGACCACCTGAAGACAGCTATGCCCGGGTGGGAATTGTCATGTCCTGTGGCTGTCCTCCAGCAGGGCTGGATGGACCCTCCAGGAGATGCTACTCTTAGCAACGGGTTCATTCACTCGTGTTTTCTTCCCAGCAAAGCGCTGGCTCAGACTTTCAGCTGGTGCACACTGGCTGAATTGGTGCAAGAGCATGAAAGACCTTTTAACCAATTTAACCAGTGCTTTTGTCCCAGTGTCCCATTCTCTGTAACCCCTCCTGACCTTTCCTGGCTGTGCACATGGTCATATCCAGTCACTCTCTGCTCTGATCTGCCCCAAGAGCCTCAGGACTTGGGTAAAAGGAGTAAGCGAAACGTAGAATTTCAGCCCAGCTTCTGTGTTGCTTTGGGGATGGATTTTAGCCATTTCTTTGGTAATTTTTGTAATACACGCTTTATTTTCATTTAAGAAGTAAAGGCGCAAAGGATAGCATTTCCCCAGCGGGAGAGACTTCATGCAATTTTAAAAATGTGCATTATTTAATCCAATAGGCATTAAGATGCCTTGAGCTGTTAACACCTGTTGTGGAAATCCATAATACACAGGCTTAAAAAACCAACAACCCTGAGAGACCCATAAAGGTTCCTGCAGAGCTGTCGTCGCCTCTTGTGTCAATGAGTACTTAAGGACCCTGAAATCTGCGGCTGAACTCACTTACTGAGCACGTGCTTTCTCTTTTAGCTCCAAAAAAAAAAAAAAAAAAAAAAATTAAAAAAAAAAATTCCTTAGGATAATTTCATTGAAGAAAAAAGAATAATGAATATGAAACACCAGTGAACTGCGCTTCTTACACAAACCTCTCATGCATTTTTCATATGTTTCCCCACCCACACGCCTAAATGCACCAGCTTATAGTCTATGTTACTACCTTGTAAAACTCCATGTAAAACTCCAGCCAACAGCTTTTTTTTTATGCTTGGACACACTGTCAGGCAGCCTGCCCTCAGCTGGGGAGGTCACCTTTGTCTTCTCCAAAAGTACATCCAAAAATGAGATTCCCAATAGGAAACGCAAGGGGAAAGCAAAATTCCCTGGGGAAGGTGTGGAAGAAACTCTTCATGTGATTTTACTTTAGCAGGGCCCGTGTCCTCTTTATCTTCACAATCAATAGGAACTAGTTATGGTACAAAGTCCTCACTGGGCTGAAGGCAGTGGACGTTTTGCTGCTGATTTCATCATGGGACCCCTCTGATGGGACCCCTCTGATGGGACCCCTCTAATGAGACCAGCTAAAATTTAGCTAGCTGCCTTCAACAAGGGGCCAAAGTGTCCAGTGCCATTTGAACCCCTCCAGGGTGTGCTCCTTCACCTCTCAGCTACCCTGTTGACTCATGTCAGATTGTCAGCCCCACCTGGATGCTTCTTCCATCCTATCTAGCACCACACATGCCTTTTAGACAGCTGAATTAAGCCTGGTGAGTCTGGGCTACATCTGTGCTGAAGAACTTTTTTGGAGTGATGTATCCAAGGCAGGTACTGTGAGCCATGGTTGAGGGACATGCATCTTCATTGCCTATACACAGCGTTTAGATGATGCACATAGATGGAGAGGTGTCTTGCTCTTGTGGCTGGAGACTTATAGGTGTCTGCATGTGCTTTGGGGTCCCAGCTCCCAGCAGAGCCCATGGAGACTGAGGTGGTACGTTTGATCTGGTTGCAAGCAATTGATCTGGCTGCCAAAACATAGATGTCTAGTGCCACGTGAGATGTTCAGGACCATCTGGAGTATCACATAAGCGAGGACTGTGAGTGAGCATTGTCCTTGTGGAGCAAGAACTAAGGCCAGGTGAGATGGCCAGGGTTCCCTCTCAGATAGCTGGACGCTTGCATTGAGGGAGCTGGATGGAGTCCCACGTATCTGCATGTGGAGCCAAATCCCACCCACTGGGTTGATCCCGCACAGCCGGAGCTACGTGGGATGGGTCCCACCTTGCTGCAGGGTAAGACAAATCCTACAGCTGCAGGAGAGTTTAATCGTAGGGATAATTATAAATTTTCTTACCTGCCTTTATTAACTAAATAATTTTATAATTAGTTTGCAGCACTCAAGCCATTTCAGCAGCAGACATAGCAATCTCTGAGGAAGGCAGAGAATAACAAGATTGTTTATTCATGGATCGTAGGAACTTTTTTCACTGTGATGGTCTCCCATGGTGGACTCCTTGGGGACAAATGAGAATTTCAGCAATTTTATGAAATCTTACTTAACAGTCTGCTGATGTTCAGATGAGGAGCACAATAGGCAGGAGGACAGGAGACACCATCCAGAAGAAAGTCAAAGGCAAAGCTGTCATCGATATGAGGAGAGCCATGGTCAGGCTCAGACTGGGAGCTTGCGCTGGTTGCCTGGCACATGATCTGGGGAGACGACACCAGTTAAAGTTTTGAAATCAGAGATTTTTTATATCGGAACAGAAGTTAGAAGTTTTTCAACATTTTTCTTGATTTTTAGACAACTCTGTCTCAGCAAAGCACAGATTAAGTACCATTTAGCTTTTGCTTGAGTTTTACAGGTTGGCACTTCGGTGATTACGCCTTTCTTGAAAAGATCTCAGAGCATTTGTAGAATAAGACTTGGCAACACAATTAGACAGGACCTTTTCTCCCAGGCCTGTCTTCAAGAAAAGCTGCTCAAAATTATTCAGACAGAAAGTCTGAGGTTGAAAACATAGCTGTTACTTCTGTTTTGCAAACCACATGTAACTATTATTTTTTAATCGGTGTTACTTTAATTGAGAAAAGGTACCATTTTTCTTGCAATAAAAACAGGGTCTCTTTCTCCCTGATGTAGATAAATTTCAATCAATTGCCTTGGGAAATATTTTAGTAACAAATGTTGGAAAAATGCAAGGAGACCTGAATCTATTTCAAAACCTGTGGAATTAAAGAAAGGTGAAATTTTTATATTTTATATATATATATATATATATAACAAAAATGTTGCTTTTCTCCTGAGAATGCAAAACCAAACATTTTCCCAGGGATTTAAGGAATGCGTGGAGTAATCCTACTCAGCCAGAGCGGTGGCTCTTTACACTCACTTCTGCGATCCATCGTAAAACTCCGCATTGCATTGGAACAACAAAAAGAGGAGAAATTTCAAAGCTGTGTTTCTAGCATGATATCAACCCCCGGAGATTTTCCCCTCAGTTAGGTGCTTCAGACCAGCATAATTTCACTGGCTTCTGTGGTCGTTCCTGGCCGATAAACATGGGGTTGAGATTAAGTCTTGGTTGACCAACCTTGTTTTCTCCATCCCACGTGCTTTGGGGTAAATCCATGGCTCGCTGCCCTAGCTCTTCCTCATTAAGCGAGGTCAGCCGTTCATCGTCTAGGCTGCATAGAAGTGACAACCCTAGGTATTTTTTTGGGGGGGGGGAACACAATAACCCAAATGAGGGGACATCCTTATGGCCGTCCTTTCACCCGCAGCGGCAAAGGGCACAACTGGGTGGAAAGAACTCAAAGAATAGACCAGTTATGGGAAGATCCCTAAATAGATGTTTATTTTTAACCCTCACACCCAAGCCTGGAAGATCCTCTTCTTTCTGCAGGAGTCGTGTATTAGTGCTCCAGCTGAGGAACACGCATTAACAACTCTTAGTCTCTTGTACTGAGCATTATGTCTCATCTTTGAAGTCAGATTAATGGGGATTAGTGGTACCACTTAAGAGTTTAAACATCATACTGACCCAAATTGGTTGTGTGGGCCCAATGTATAATATTGCACACGCAGGGCTCTTAATGTCCAGAAAGTGATTTCACTAATTGTTTCAGAGAAGAGAGCTTGTGTTACTTTCTGCTCTAATCCTAAGGTACGCCCCCCCCCCAGCTTTTCGCATCCACTGTCGAACACATCTGGTTATCCATCTACATAAGTATCCATTTAATAATCAAAGATCATTTTGTTTGAGCTCCAGTTGGCCTGTCTGCTTGCCTTCCATGAAGCGAAAGCAGAGTGAGTTCATTAGAACCCATCAGATGTCTGCTCCAGTTCTCACTGGGAGGGACACTGGACTTGAGGAAAACACACAAACAAAATAAACCGGCAAAGCACTGCAGAAACTGCTGCACTGTATTAAAACAAATGGTTTTAATTATTTTAAACGAGATGTCTTGGCATAAGCCACGCAGAAACTAAAAACAGAGGAAGCAAAAATATTCTTGTTTAAGACTACAGAAATGGAATTGATCCTAATAATTCAAGTTTATTTTTGTGCAATAATTAAAGAAAACCTCTTGCATTTCCCTGGCTATGTGACCGAAACCAATTTGGAAACACGCTGAAGTTTTCAAGAAATCATTCACTTGGTTGGATTTGGTCCTGATGCTATAAAAATACGAAAGAATAAAAGAAAAACACCTTCCCCAGTGTTGTTTTTAGCGGTTCTCATGGGACTGTCTACTGATGTCAGCTCTTTTTGGATGGAGCGCTAAGAACAAACTCTCATTTTCTTGTTCTTGGGCCCAGCAGCCCTTGGCTGGCTTGTGGTCTTTGTTCGACCTCAAGGATCTGCAGAAACAACTGAGACCAAGATCCAATTTATGCCCACGTTTCAATGAAGCAGTTGTCCTGATGTATGTGACCAGCTTCTCCATCCAGTCAATGGAGGGACCTAGATGTCTTTGCAGGAGATTGAGCACCTGAGTTAGGCCGGCAGGTTCTGTCTTGGTTGGCTTTCAAGAGCACCTGCCCCTCTCCACTAGGCAGAAGAGGAATTTATGTGCTTATTTTAAGAGGACTCCCCTTTCCCTAAATAATGAAGATGGAGATATCTGAGTTAGGCAGACTAAATCACCGAAGTGACATGTCTTCTGGCTCTGCTGAAGAGCAGCAAGTGTCAGTGTGCCATGGTTTACTGTCTCCTCCTGGTGAGTGGCCAGATGTGTGCTCTACTTGAAATTAAATTAACCCAAGTCCAGGAGACAAATTCCCACCTCTCTCAAGAACTGCTCAGGCAGCACTTTTAATAGCTTACGTCCATCTCTCCAGTAATGTGTTAGAGCCACTACGCTTCCAACACGATCTCAGCAAGGAGAGCGCTACCTATTAACCATCACCCCTTCCTGCAGCACCTGGGTTTCTCCCGTGGGGTTTCTTCATCGAAACACTGACCCATCCTGACCCTGTTTAGCTATTGAGATCTGACAAGATCACAGCCCGAGGTGGTATGGCTGAATTTACATGTGCTTAACAAATTGCCTGTTCACTCAATTACATTTTATTTAATCATCTGTAATCATATAAATTATGCCTGATGGTAGTAAATGTTCGTGTCAGTTCCTAATTACAGATTGATTAATTGGCTGTGGTGATTTGTATTACTTATATAAGAATATATGAAGATGATGATAAATTATGATTAGTATGCAACATTTCATATGAAACATAGCCAGAACTAGGGGAAACTTTCCTCTCTTTGACACTTATGGTCAGTGTTATCAGAGATGTTTTGTATTATGCCATGTCCCAAATGGGGACACTTTCACTGTATTAAAAAAGAGAGAAGGGAGCAATATGGTGAGTGTTGCTTTGTGCCTCTGATAAAGCTTCAAGCAAATACAAATCTCTTGAAAGATTTCCAGCCAGCAAGAATTTGCCTGTGGCTTTCTACTCACTTCAGCATTGATCTGGACTGCTCACTAACTCAGGTTTTAGTATAAAAGTCAAGAAAGTGGGAAAAAATATTGTGCTGATATGATCTGGATGGGACAAGCCCCCTTGTTCAGCTTGGTCACGCTGCTGTCCTGACAATTGCTTTGAGTTTGGAGGGCTGCTGGTGAAAGCCCAGATTTACCACTAAAGAGGAATACCATTTGCTGAAGAACATCTACTTTCTTGGAGAAATGCTGGGCAGATGAATGATTTGTTAAGAGCTCTGGCCATCGGGGAGATCCTCCATTGCCTTCACCCTTCCAAGTTCATTTCTTAAACAGAAAGAAACCCAAACCACACAGGATCTCACCAATGCCACACTCATTTTTCCCCAAATGGCAACACATCTGAAGTTTAGGCCAGATGGAGACTTACCCATCTCCATGATGCTTCTGAGCTCATCCCATCCTGTGGCTGTTTGCAGTCCTGGTTCAGAGAATATAGACTTGACATCTCTCAGTTGAAAATATTCTTGTCTTTTTTTTTAATATAATTTATTTTATTTGTATTTATATTTTTTTTATTATTAGAATGGGAGCAATTCAAAATTCTCTGTTTGCAAAGAGCCAGGAGAGGGGAACCTGATGTGGTTTCCCACGTATTCATACATGGGATTCACTGGCTTGGTCTTTCACTGTCAAGACAACAATACCATGAAAGCTTCCCCATCAGAGAAGCTGTCCCTTCTCCCCATCATGGTTTTATGATTTGGGTTCTCTCCTAAGAGAGCTGTTACCCTACTGACGATCTCAGAATACTCCTCACAGCAAATCCCCTCTGTGACCAGGAGAGTCTGGGCACCCAGCTTTGGGTTGGGCTTTGTCTAGGGTGGAAGGTGATGAAGGTTGGACGTTGCAATGCTCAGCACTGCAGGACTGCCAGGTATGACCGACTCTTGCAGGACTTTCTGGAAATCTCTTACATTGTATTTGCATTTTTCATGACCATACCAGTCATGAATGCACTCAGGTTTTTGTTTTTCTTCTTGGTCATTCCCAGAAGATACCAATTTTTTTAACTTGCCTGTCAGCACTGCCGCTCCGTTTCTGTTAATCCAGTTCTGAAGGTCAGCCGGCTCCTTCTGCAGAGTATGTCACTCCTCCCCAAAACAATGTCTTTTGCATTTTCAGAAAACATCATTAGAAAATGTCTACTTTTTGTACCAAGATCGCTCACAGACATTTTAAATATGAGTACTGAAAAAATGATCACCAAGGAGCCCCACTAACAAATTATCCCTGGTCCAGCACTTCTTCTGAACTAGAGACCCTTATTTCCCCTACAGGTAAACACCTTACAATTTTCTTTCTAAGCTCCGGTTTCTCCAGCTTCACTAATCCATCTAATCCCTCTCTGAAGCAAGGATAAGTGACACCTATTTAATTTCCATTTCTAAAAGTTAGGTGTCTTATCAAAGAAATATGCTAAACACAAGTGACACTGTCTCTCTTTGGAAACCCCAAGTTACGCTTAAGATCACAGCACTACATCCACAGCCGTTCTTCCCTCCAAATTTTGTTCTGGTTTTGTCACCTTACTGAGGCTAAAGCACTTTTTAAACTGTAAAATTGAAGTCTAATTTACTTTTCTACCACTTTATATCTGTGATAGATACTCTCCGGTGCCTTCACCTAGGCTGCATTAAGCGCTCCATCATTTTCTTACATCTCAGAGGTGGTAATTGCCATTTTTTCTGCCTTCTTCCTCAGTCTCCAGCCTGCCTGTGCTGCCAGACTCAGCTGCAACCCCCTCCCCGAACGCTGAACCAAGGTACATGGTTGGGTGTCGAGAAGCAAAACCAGTGTTTGTCTGACAGTCATGTGACAAGAAGCTTTTCTTTAAAAATGTCTCCACTCCCCTGTGTCCTCCAGGAACCCATGTACACCACCTTGCAATGGTCTTTCCTGATGCTTCGCCAGAGTGGGTGTCTATCCTTAGATCCACAGGATGGGTGACCACCTTTTGGCCATTGCCCATTCAGGGAGCCCTTTTCTGAGCTGTTACTTGTGAGATCTCAATTCTTGGGAGAAACATCGATAATTCCTCTTCTACGGTCCTCTCCAAGAGGCCCTGACCGATCCACAAAGTCTAAGAGTGGGAAGCCATCCCGAACCCCCAGTTCCTGAGAGGCAAATAACTTCAATGACTTCTTGTTCTCCTTATACTCAACAAATCTAGCAACTTTGGTTAATATTAATAAGCATGATGAAGGCAGCCTGTTCCTTACGCGAGAATTCTGTCTTCTAAAATTAAGGTATTGGTTCAAACAGAGTAGGTGACATAAATCAGTCACCCAGAAGGTAAGCCTTTTAGGACATGGGGCAATGGCCTCAAACTGAAAGAGGGTAGATTTAGTTTGGATATCAGGAAGAAATTCTTCACTGTAAGGGTAGTGAGGCACTGGAACAGGTTGCCCAGGGAAGTTGTAAATGCCCCATCCCTAGAAGTGTTCAAGGCCAGGTTGGATGAAGCTTTGAGCAACCTGATCTGGTGGGAGGTGTCCCTGCCCGGGGCAGGGGGTTGGAACTAGATGGTCTTTATGGTCCCTTCCAACCCAAACCATTCTGTAATTGTGTGATTCTGTGATCTACCTGCTTGTCTTCCACTCTGTCTGTCCATCTGCTGTCGGTGTTAAGCCATCCTGCACAGGTGTGTGAGATCATAGCTCTTACCTGGGATGTGTCTCAGCATCCCCCAGTTTTGACAGGAGAAGATGTCTCTGCAAGGATGGGTGCTCCTACAGCTTGGGATCCCTCTCCCCTGAGCCGCTGAAAGAGGCTGGGCAGTGTGGGGAGGTACTTTAGCAGGTGACACTATAATGAATTCCCTCCCAAAAGACCAAATTCTCTTGGTTTTTTTGCTATTTGCTTCCCTTTCTCTGTTACGACACCGTGACATTTTCTCAGATGCCTTTGCAGCCCCCCTGCCGAAACTGTCCTGGTGGACGTTTGCATCTCATGGGGACCTCTCGCTGCAAAGCAGAAATCCTCATTCTGCTGTCCACGTGAATGTGATCTTGGATAAATTACTTACCCATCAATGCCTTGGCTTCCCTACCAGAAAAAATCGGTACAAAACCGATTACGTAGTGATGTCTATTTAGCTAATGCTTATAAAGAGCCAAGGGACCTGGGCATGGAGCATGAAATAGAAATATCTACCATGATGCTGTTGCTAACATGGTCACTTACATTCCTGTGTGTAAATAAATCTTGAAGGGGAAAAGCCTTTGGGATGACCAGGGAACACACAAATGCTGGAAATGTCTCATCCGTTTACAGTGATCTGAATTTCTAAGCCAGAGTGTGAGCATTGTTCTGTCTTATTTTCGCTTAGGTCTTTAGGCTTATGGTTTTATTTTCAGGCTTGACTGTGTGCCCTTTGGGACAGAGAGCATCTTTTTGCTCCGTGCTTCTGCCCTGCATCCCATCCCAGATGCTGCTACTGGAGAAAGGGGTGCCCAGGAAGGACTGGGAGACTCCTCCACTCACCCCTCCACCTCCCCATCCATTCACCTCTTGGTCCATCTATCCCCTCACATGCAACAAGCTGAACCAAACTAAACAAACTCAAATTTCCCACTGGTTTGAGTCTCCTCAGCTCAGGACCTGCCAACAGACTTGCCATAATTAGCTCCTTTTATAAGTTTAACGGGATCCCGCCTTTCTTTTTTTGACAATCCTCTAATGCTTTGCATGAACAGGGCAGAAAACGCTACCCAGCAGCAAAATAGACATTTCCATAACCAGCTGTTTAAATCACGATAATTGTTTTTACAAAACTAATCTGCGCAGGCAAACAAGTGGATGGTCTTTTTAAAAATGCAGGAGATCTGTAGCTGATGCGTTAGTATCAGTTAATTCTCATAAGAGGTCATTAATGGCGCGTACAGCGACGCGGAGGACGGGGCGGGCTGGGCTGGAGAGAGACGGTATCCGCGTGACTGATGTGCAACGCTCAGGGGTCAGCGCATTACAAAACGATTCTCTTCAATTATTTACATCCTTCCATCTACCGCATGGCGGGCTTGGGCCTGCTGCAAGGAGTTTCTGCTGCCCTTACGCTGCTCTGCAGGGTTTTTCCTCTTCCCCAGGATCGGCACTCATTTAAATAAAAATTGTCTGGCGCAATCCTGTCCTATTTCCCGTCACCGACGAAAATTCGGAGAGGAGGGTGGGCGGTACCGCTGCCCTCGCTCAGCGTTGGGGAATCCTGTGCTCCCTGGCATCACAACCTCTGCGCTTACAACCCTGCGAGTCCATCCTGTACCAGCCCCCGGAGAGGAGATCCCACGGCGCGGTGTAAAAATGGTGCTGGGAGGAAAGATTAAGGCTGCCGATTTCATAACCGATGATCTATCCCTGTTATCATCAGCAGCAACAATGAAGAAGTTTAAATGCTTCGCCCTGCCTCTCCCTCTACCTCCAAACCTTCAGCAAAAAAATCCAACTTAATTTTTTTATTTTTTGCTGATGGCAACAGCATCAACCATGCTATATATCAGCCATGATATATAGCCTTACGAGCCGACTGTTGACAACTTATGGCTCTTTTGTCTGGGTTTGCCGACTTGGCTGTTTAATTACGTGAAGTGCCTGTTGTCTGCGCGACGTTCATACCAGCGGCTGCTGGAATTCATGGATGATGCTGCGTTTACATCAGCCATCAAGCTGATACTCAAACACGTTAGCGTGACCGTAGTGCAAAATACGTGGTAGGTGGGGTTGCTATTGCAGCACTTTGGTTCATCTACGTGAGCTAAATTAGCCAGAAGAATATTTCTGAGAATTAAATGTTTCCCTTCGTGCTTTCAATACTTTCTTGCATCCTTTTTTTTTTTTTTTTTAATATAATGTTGATGGAATTTAAATTATTGACCATAGCGATTTTATTTTTGATGCAAATAGCAATTAATAGAGAGGACATTAGAGAGAAGAGTCCTGAGATTTTATGAGTATAGATTACTGTAAGGCTACATAATAAAACAAATACGGCATGCATAAAAGTTCATTATAGCTGTAATAATGCTGTCCCAAAGTACCCCTTTCATTCCGGAGGACTGAAACTTGTTACCAAACCTAAATGAAAAGCGAAGGTGTATGTCTCAGACCTCTGCTACTGTGACATTTTAAAAATGAACCCAAAAGCCTGGGAACCGCTTTTGTTAGTATTGTCCAGGAAATGCTTTTCCCATCACTTTATTCCCCAAAAGATGAAAATTTAAGCATGGAAAGTGGCAGACATTTTGAAGGAGAAAATTGGTAATTTGGGATACAAGTGTCCCAGGCGTTTCGACAAGCTTTATGCAATCATAGCTAGAGGCCTTTATTGGGATCAGTGTCTTGTAGTATCTAAAATAATAAAAAAGCCTGGGACAGGAGATATATTCTATGTTTCCACTCTCTTTAATCTACACATGGTGCTTGTGAAATGATACCAGCTGAGTGGACATCTTATCTGCTGAAAAGCTGAATAAGGTGTTGTCTTAGCTTTACTCAAATGACGTTTCCCTTTTTTTTTCCATATTTAAACAAAAAAAAAAAAAAAATTCTGTTTTGACTTTGCATCTTTGCATACCCTTCTAAAATGAAAAAGAGGCAGTTGAAATGAAAACTGAAAAAAAAAACAATTTGAAGCCTGCTAACTCCAGTTGAAAAATGTAAGATGCTGTTTTTTTCCCGAAATTTCGGGCTAGGTCTTTCTTGTGTCTGAAACAGTCACTCCAATTCACCATGAGTGTGCCAATGTTATTGATTGCGTTCCAGTGGTGCTACTTTGGTACTAGATCTTAAAAGAAACTCTTTCTGCTCCACCTGGGATGCAAATCTGTTCAATCTCACTTCCACTTAATATCCTGTCCACCCTTATCTCTTGTGCCCTCCCTTGTTTACATGCAGTCCAAACCTCTCAGTGGCAGCAGGTGATGGTCTTTCATCGACCATCCTCATGGTGGCACTTCTGGCAAGGCCAAAAAGTTGATCCTCCACTTTGGGACATCCCTGTATCACTGCACTCCAGTGGATTTAGAAGCACAGTTCCCTATTAGCTTGTAATAGGATTTAAGCTCTTAAATCACTTTATCCTAAAAGGACTTTAGGGTAAAAGTGTGAACCTCCTGAGGTTCAACAAGGCCAAGTTCAGGGTCCTGTATGTGGGTTGGGGCAAACCCAAGCACAAATCCAGGCTGGGTGGAGAATGGATGGAGAGCAGCCCTGATGAGAAGGACTTGGGGGTGCTGGTGTATGAGAAGCTCAACATGAGCCAGCAACGTGTGCTGGCAGCCCAGAAACCCCCCGCAGCCTGGGCTGCATCCCCAGCAACGTGGGCAGCAGGGCGAGGGGGGGGATTCTGCCCCTCTGCTCCGCTCTGGGGAGACCCCCCTGCAGCGCTGCCTCCAGCTCTGGGGCACCAACAGCAGAAGGAGACGGAGCTGTTGGAGCGGGGCCAGAGGAGGCCCCGGAGATACTGGGAGGACTGGAGCCCCTCTGCTGGGAGGACAGGCTGAGAGAGCTGGGGGGGTTCAGCCTGGAGAAGAGAAGGCTCCAGGGAGAACTTAGAACGGCCTCCAGTACCCTAGGGGGCTTATAGGAGAGATGGAGAGGGACTCTTGATCAGGGAGGGGAGCCATGGGATGAGGGAGAAGGGTTTTAAACTAGAAGAGGAGAGATTTAGATGAGATGTGAGGAAGAAATTGTTTGCTGTGAGGGTGGTGAGCCCCTGGCCCAGGTTGCCCAGAGAAGCTGTGGCTGCCCCATCCCTGGAGGGGTTCAAGGCCAGGTTGGACGGGGCTTGGAGCAACCTGGTCTGGTGGGAGGTGTCCCTGCCCAGGGCAGGGCGTTGGAACTAGATGATCTTCAAGGTCCCTTCCAACCCAAACCTTTCTATGACTCTATGATTTAGGAGCACCTCTACTGAACACCGCAAAACTTGAGCAATTTTCACTTCCAGAAGTCACATAGGTGTTTATGCACTTGTTTTATGGAAAATGAGTGGCATGTAAATCCCAACAGCATCACTCATCTTCAAGAACAGGGCTTGATTCAGGCCTTGCAATTCTAAACAAAGTGATGCCCCAAAACCTTAGCCTGTCAGAAAAACCCCACCTTGTATTCTCATCTACATAGCTACAAATGCTCTTTTCCCATTTTGATCTGTGTCCTGAGGAAGAGCAGGCATAAGGCACATAATTTCAATTAATCTGAGATCTGCTGGTATAAGAAGCTATAAAAGAGCTTATTATTATTTATTTCTCCAGGCGTTTTATTCCTATACCATTAGAGATATATAGCTTAATGTACCTCCTATGTCAATGGTAGCTCTGTGTGAAATAGCAAACATTAAAAACCCATAGGAGAGGTTATTGTGTTCACCTCTGATGGAGGTCTCAGTAAAATGCTCGGGTAGTGCTTCAGCTGGATGCCGGAGAGTAGCGTACAGGCACACAGCTGTACAGACGGTCACCCATAACGTGCGGCATGGTTGGGTTTTTAAGATGACCAACAACTCTGTCCATCAATGTATGCAGCACCAATTGTGCCTGTCGTCTCACCAGATCCAGTGTGACGTGGAGATGCTCTACCAGGCTGCTTGGAGGGGGTGGAAAAACGTCAGAAGTGTTGCCTTCTTTTTTAAGCTTTTGAACACTGCAGTAGGTTAATTTGGACTGTTTTAGTTTGTGTTGGCAAAGGTCCTTAAGACTTTGTAGAAAATTAAGTAAGTGAAAGGGGAGGAAAAGTGCATGCGAGGGTGAGCAGATGCCTACAGATTTCCCCCTGCAGCTGTGGATCAAAGAATGGATGGTGTCTTACAGGACAATTCTCCTTGCTCTTCTTTAGGCTTGCTCTCCATTGTTGTGTGCCACAGGTACCCAATCCAGCACGTGCTTGGCACTTAACGAAGCTCCCCTATATCATTACCTATACGTCTACATAACACACCATACACTTACTGCATTATCCTGATGCTTGCGCTTACACGTGCTTTGAACACAGGCTTGCTCAGGTGGCCTGGGTTAAAGATTTAATGTAGGAAGGGTCTCATCCTTGTTCAAGTCGGAAGTGTACGTTACAAATGATGCAAGGCTACAAATCACATATAATGCTAATTGTTTGATGCCGTTCCATGCTTCCCCGGACTTGTGTGTTTTGTACGTTCAGGCCTTTCTCTTCACTTGGTTGTCTTCTATGTGTGAGAAGCCATATGTTGCGTTATAAGCTGGTGTTAAAGCTTTATGAGTGCTTAATAGGGGACTGAAAAAAGAGAGGGAGATTCCCATGGTGGGCTATGGAGGGCGGAGAATTTGCTTCTGCCCAGGAAATGGCTGGGGAGCAGGAGATCCCTTGGTGGAAGAATGCGTGCTTCTCTCTTGGCGCGTCTTTATGATCACATTTGGAGGCAGGACTCTGGGCAAGGTCTTTGGTCCAACCCAGCAATGCCTGTTCTTGTGCTTTTACCAGTGCGCCGGGCTGGCACTTACCCCTTCAGGTTGGTAAGCTCAGAGCACAGGGTCCGATACAGCAGTTTGGGTTTGTCACCTGAAACCTGCTGTCTTGAGAGAGCCTGGCCAAGCCTGGGCTTCGCAAGCCTGCGTGATGGTGGGAGTGCATTGCGGGAGCCCCGCTGCACGTCGAGGGGTGGCAGCTCTTCCTTAACCCCTCGCTGCCTGGAGGACCACCAGCAGGTCCCCACCACACCTTGCCTCGCCGGTTGCTGGGATTGCTGTGACCATGGAGCCACAGCCACAGGGTGATTGCATGCTCCAGAAGAGCTAAAGCCACAATACTTAAAAACACTGGGGTGCCCAGGCTGTCTAACCGAAATCAACTGTGTAGGGCATGGTGAGGTTGCTCCTGCAGAGCCAAGTTGCGGAGAAGATCCACCTGAAAGACCTGCTGAACTTGAAGCGGGGTGCCCAGAGACCTGGCAGGGCCACCAAATATGGGACACTGGAGGAGGGAAGGAGCCCCTGGGTGCAGGGATGTTGGGGAGCTCCCTGGGGAGCGGGAGGGATGCACAAACACACCGTGGTGAGCGTGGCTGTCACCAGCACCCAGCACTGTACGAGAGTGACATCCTATTTCTGTGCATCGCTCCAGGAGACTCACCGCGTGGATATTACAGTAGCTGCTGCCACCCCTCATCACGCTCTCTCCCCCCCCCCCCCCCCTCCCCTTTTAATGATTAAATGATTGCATTTGGTGAAGGCACAATAGGAAAAAAAAATTAATAGAGGCTCCTTCCTCCCCTCCTGAGCGGGGCAGCGGCACAGAGGCATCTGTGTGCGTGTTTAATGGGTTCAATTTCCTTTCCCTGCCGTGGTTTGGTGGCCGACAAGGGAATGCAGCAAGATGGTGGTTACTGCTGCTTTATTGAACGGGACCCCACGAACGCTCACCTGGGGATAACACGAGCAGTGCCCAGGCTTCCGTCGCCTCAGCATCTGCGCACGTGGCCAAGGGCAAGTGTTTCTTTGGGAGGGATCACCCCCCTTTTCTCTCCTCCCCCCTCCTCGCCCCCTCCAACGTAGCGGAACTGGCACAAAGGATGCTGGCGAACTGGATGTGTTGGAAAAGCAGAGCTCCTGGAACGCTCCTTGGAGCGCCATAAACGTGTGCCGAAGGAAATTAATTGAATGCTGTGTATCAAAGGAAATAACAATAACAATAATAATGCACATCCCTAGCAACTAGAGAGGGAAAAGATCTATGTGGTTCTTTCATCTCTTCTCTGCCAAGGAATGATTATTCTCTTCTCCAGTTAATCCCAGTCATCAGGCAGAGATTTTGAAGAGGGGAGGTGCTTTTCCCAAGGGCAGGTAGGTGCTACCATTAAAAGACGAGGCACGATCCTTTTACACGTTTCCAGCAGAGATGCTGGAGGTCTCACAGTGGTGCCCATTGTCAGAGTCGGCAGTCCTGATCCACAGTGGCCATGAGGACTTGGAGCTCACCCAGGGCACATAGTCAGCACAGCAGATATGCTGCAAGGTTGGAGTGACTCTGCTGGCACGGGCTGAGGTCTCATGCAGGCTCTCTGCTTGGGGTGCTTTTGAGGCCAACAAGAGGGTTTTTCATAAATGGACTTCAGATCCCACATGCATGCAGATTTTCACCCATTGGTTGAGCTGCTGTCCTCAAATTTCCTTTCTCTGATACAGCCATCCAGCTAACACTGGGCTGTGAAAACCCAAGTGATTTCCCCGGCATCCAGGCAGGGATTGACATTCAGTCATACGTGGTTCTCCCCTCCATCCCTTGCATGATACACTCCTCGTACAAGACCCCAGACAAGCCCTGAGCTGAGATGTGCCCCCCATGTTCAGGAGCCGATGAGCTCCTACTGCTGGGGAAGGAGGCATGGATGAAACCGATGGCCACTGTCACCACAGGAGACCATGGGACCTGCTTGGAAGAGCTGTGTGGATTGGGGATGGGATCTGATCTAAAGGATGCTCTTCAAGCTGTGGCTTATGGGAGATGCCCAACTGAACAAGTGCCTATGACTTGGTTGGACTGAATCCAGCTCTTCCCTTGAAACCCCTACAGCGGCTTTGCCTCTCCGCGCCTTCATTCCCCGTTTATAAAGAGCTGATGAGAATATGCCTCTGCTCCATCACACCGAGGCTTCATTCGTTAATACTTACAAAAGGTTCTGAGATCCTCAGATGGCCAGTGCAAGAGAAGTAATTATTTATTAACAGCCTCCGTGAAGGTGTGGGCAGCCATATTGCTTCTCTCCTGGGTATTTAATTTAGGTACTGAGCATTTATTGTGGGTCTGAGAAAGTAATTGCTGATCGGGGCTGCTGGAGGTGGTAAGGGTTTTTTTTTTTTTTCTTCTTCGTCTTTTTTTTTTTTTTTTTTTTTTTTTTGTACCTGAGTGAAATGCCTATAAATGCAGATAGTATTTCTTACAACGGCGATAAAGAGTTGATACGTAGGGATTTTACCAACAGTCCTTGAGACCTTAAGTGAGGCGGAGATGCATCTCTGTTAAATTCCCTATGGGAAGGTGCTCGGGGATGGTTGGGGTGACGGAGGCAGGGGCAGGGTGCCGCTCTCCCCCCCGGCATCCCTCGGCTGCTGGGGACGGTTTTCTCACGGCCAAGCTGGCGATGGCCAAGCGCAGCCAGCATCCCTTCCCAAATTTCTCGCGGGCTGACGTCCAGCTTTCCCCTCCCGGGGTAGGCACCCCCTTCCCCAAAGCCACCCCGTCCCCTCCGCAGGTGTGCGGGGCCGCGTCTCGCCTCGCCCCTCGCCGCGCTCGCCGGGGAGATGCGGCGGAACGCCAGGCCTTTGCCATTAAGCGTCTTCCGTCTCCTTTTCTTTTGTTAAAGCCAAATGGAACAATGTAATTAGCTTGTTACAATTAAAGTGACTCGACTGGATAAATTGTAATCACCCAGACTGAAGTTAGGCATCCCTGCAGGTCCCGGCCAGAGCAGCTGAGCTGCCTCATTTGCATAATTAAAATATACAAATGATAATGGATTTTGTACTCAATTTCCAGCGGCTGTAAATTCGAGAAACTATGAAATTAGAATAACTGAGATGGAGCCCGCCTTGAGGTAATGAGGATGACAAGTTTTGACAGTAGGGGTGTTTATAACACTAGTTTCTCGCTGCAAAATAAATAAGTACAAAAAAGATTAGACAGTGATATTAGTTAATAGTTCCACGGGCAGTGGGGAAAGGAGATAGACTGGTGATTACCTCTGCAAATTTACGCTGCCTTTTTGACAAGCTCTCTCCTAACCTTAGGGGACACCTTTCGCCTGATTATGAGAAATTGAGAATGAATTAAATGCATAAAAAGGGTTGTCACGGATAGACAAACTAAAGGAAAAGAAATGAAATTAGTCTTGCCATTTTAGCTTGCCGCAGGAAGAGGAGGGAGAGAGAAGGGGAAAGGCTGGGAGAGAGGTTTCGGCATTCCCACAAGGAGGAAAAGAAGAGACTGAGCAGTCCTGAATGGAGGCTGATGTCCCAAAAAATGGAATGTCCTCAGGATCCCAGGTGAAAATAGGAGAAAAAAATTTTGTGGTAGATAACATCTTGGCCAGGTCATCTCCAGGTTCTGTTTGGGACCAAACTGTGTTTTTCCATGATTTTTTTTTTCCCCAGTTTCTCAGCAAATATTTTCTGCCTACATTTTTAAGGTTCTGGGTTTCCTGAGGACCTCTCAGAGATGGAAATTTGGGCTGAGCTGGGGGTGGGCAGGTCACCCGCCATCTCTTCGACTTCCCTTTGTGCACACCTCCAAAATCACGGCTGTTTTAGGAATATACACACAAACATACGCTTGATCACAAATATTTTGCAAAGCCAAGCTAAAAATGGGTGTTTCACAGAATCATGGAATTGTAGGGGTTGGAAGGGACCTCTGGAGATCATCTACTCCAACCCCCTGCCAGAGCAGGGTCACCCAGAGCAGGTTGCACAGGAACCAGGCGGATCTTGGATGTCTCCAGAGAAGGGGACTCCACCACCTCTCTGGGCAGCCTGTTCCATTCTCTTCAACTTTTCCTCTTGTCCAAAAGAATTAATTAACAATTGAATGTGGTTACTAATGATTTTTTGTGACTTTTCTCACTCTCAGTGGGACATTCAGGAGCATAAGGAGCGCTGTACCTGGTAAGACCAAAGTGATGAGCAGCAGATGTCCCTGGAAGGATATGAAAGGGGGGAGCACAGGGCTGGAGCCAGGACTGCTTGTAGTGGGTAGGATTTGCCTGCTTCCAGCTCCTGCAGACTGACCTTTGGATATGCTGATTTTACTCTTTTTTCCCCTTTTTGCTGTGATGGGAACCGCCAGCACTCAGCTCAGATGGAAATCCCAATCTGATAGAGGGCTGGATTTCTTCCTGGACATAAAAAAAAAAAAAAAAAAAGAGGTCATTTCCTTGCTCCAGAGTGAGGACATCAAAGAAGAATTAGTTAGGAGGAAAGCTGGCACAGTGCCGGTGCTGTTTTCCTCGGCTCTGTGGTGTGAAGGGGTATTTTGGGAGCACTGAGGACCTAACCTGCCTTGAGAGTGTGTTGGGAAAGGGTGATGATGGCTCTGCTACCCATCCTCCTCCTCTAGGATCCCTGGGAGGGCATGGATCCCATGTTTAAAAGTATTTAAATCCTTAATAGCATGGTGATATTTAAATGATATTGTTGGCAACCTGTAAGGAAGGTGGAAAAAGGTGCAGGAAGGCAAGAGAGAAGGAAAAGGGGGAGAAATGGGGAAGAGAAGGATGAGGAGAGTAGAGAGGAGAGGGAAGAAGGGAAGGCAAAGGGGTGCCTGAAAAGCAAAGGGAGCAGGGGTGCAGGGAGAGATGGGTTGGGGCTGGGGGGCTGTAGGGATCTGAGGGGACCCACCACCACCCACAAGTCCCAGCAGGAACCCTTTCCCACCCTGCTGAGGAATATTTTTGCAGTAACTCCATGTTCCCTTCTGTTTGCCCATAGTCATGGGTCAAAACAGTCCAGCGCTCCGTATTTATCCTTTTAAATGTCGTCCAAATGAATCCTCTGCTCCACCAAAAGGTACTGCTGGTTTTCAAGCATATTGGGCACAGCTTCTCTTCCTCTCTCCCCTCTTTTCCAAGCCCCCCATGTGTGCTCAGTTCAGGTACAGCTTTCATTTACGTTTTACAGTTTGCTTTACAGCATCTTGTTATGGCGTTATCTGTTAAAGAATGTATTTTTAATGTGTTTTATAGCATGCTTTATAAATAAGTTATTAAAAGAATGTACCTGCAGCTAGTGATCACTTAATAAATATTAATAAAGCAATTCCAGAGGAGGCCATCATTAAGAGTGTTGCAGTACGCCCATGCTAGTTACCTAGAAGGAGTTTCTGTGCTGGTTACCAAGAAGTTCAGGAGGGCTGTGATGGGAAGAGTTGGGAAGCAGAAGTGGGAAGGAAACAGTTTTGCAAAGTTCTTTTGGCCTTGAACTCCGGACTGAGTCCTTTTTCTTTTTCATGAAATACCAATGGCAGGTGGAGAAGGGGCGTAAAAAAAGGGACACATACCTGTGTTGGTGTCCGTAGAAAGGGAGGAAACCAAAGGTGGCTTTGCAGGAGGGCAAGGTTAGCTCACCTCGCTGGCTTTTCCTCTCCTGCCTAAAATGTTAGATTAGCCCCGAGAAATGTGGAAATTTAGTCAATCCCAGTTCTGTTTCCATATGACTGAATCTGTATTTTTTGGACTCTCCAGTTTGGACCTGGTGCAGCCGACAGACTTGCAGACCTGGGGTAAGCACAGTAGTCGCTCTCCGGACAAATCCATTTTGTTTAATTTTGATTTAAGCTAGAGGGGGCTTGAAAGCACCCATGGGTGTGAGATGTGGTGACATGCATGGACCTTTTCTATTGAAAAAGCCACCCAAATCCAGCCAATTTATAAGTTTATTTAATCCATAATGAACCCAATTTGTAAGTTTATAAACTCAGTTTGCACACAGTCTGGCATCGTGGGCAGCAGCTGGATTATTCACACCACCACCACTGGACGTTGTGTAGTGGTTGCACAGAGCTTTCCTTCATGTCTGAGACCAGAGAACAGGTTGGATGTTCACTTCTGTTCATGGAGGCACTGATGGGGGAGACCAGATGGAGGAGACCAGCCCTCCTGGGGTACCTGTGAACCCAGGGGAAAGGGAGGGGGAGATGGTGCTTTGGAGCACTCCTCATGGCTCCCTACCCACGCTCCTGTCCTAGGTTGCCTTCTGGAGCAGAAAACCTCTGCCAAGCATCTTTTTGCCATGTGGCGGCAGAGTTAATTATGACCATTGTGGATATGTTCGTGTCTCCATCGACATCCAGCTCCTGTTCCAATCATGCGTGAGGTCCCTCCCACTGGAGCCTCCCTGTCCTGCTCCATGAGACTTTTTCCGAGCTGGGTTTCCAGCAGACCAGAGATGCTCTCAAAGGGGAGAAGGTGCTTCATGGAGAAAGAGGCAGCAAAGCTGGCTTCCTTCTTCCACCTCCCCTTTCCTGCTCTCATTATGGGCCAGGTATTCTCCTCCCACAGCACGGAAGGCAAAGAGCGGGTTTGAAAGGTCCCTCCTCTCTCTGCAGCTCCCGTAATTGTCTTTGACACTGTTTATCATCTGTGATAATACAGTTGTGCCCTGTTACCTCCAGCTGCCCTAATTCGTGTTATCAGTCTGGCAGCAGGGAGAGGGAGGTGGGGGGTAGGGAGGAGAGGTGAAGCCATTACGGAGCTGACAGGGCAGTGAGAACGGAGCGTGGTGATGGACTAGCCATCATTTGACCTGAACGCAAACATACATCCTATTGGATTGACCTTTCCCTGAAAGTAATGGATCTCCTCGTGCATCATTTTTGCTACATTGCTGGCCATTCCAAGGAGATAGTTTCTGGTAATTAAGATAGATCCCTCATATAACCCACCCACAGCGACAATCAATAGGCATCTCCAGAGGGATATTTCCAGATTATTGCTATGTCAGCACAACTTTTGGAAGCTTTGTAGATCTTATCGTGAGAGGTACAATCAGGAAAGGAACGCAGGGGTGATTTTTGGGGAGGCAAGGTGTTTGCAGGAGCCACGCACGAGTATGTAGGTACATGTGGGTGATTGTGCCCTCTCTTGTTTGGGATGAGAAACACATAAGAATTATAAACACTAATACTGCTGTAATGAAACGTCATAGAAGAAACTCTGCACCCCTGCATGATCACAAGCCTGTTACGGCAGCAAAACAGATTTGGGACTCTTATTTTCAGAATGGAATTACTGCAGCAAAATCAAACTCCTTCTCCTACTCTTCCCAGAGCAGAAGGCACTTTCTTACTCATGCTTTGTCCTTTTTGATGTGGTTTTTGAGTAGCTGTAAGGCAGGGAACAACGGTCCCCAGCACTGTATACAAATTCCAAGCTGTACTTGTAAAGGTGGAACTGGGAGAAAAAGTTTTGTCTTCATTTGCAAATTGAGTGCGTTTGATGGAGGTGTCCCCCCAGGAGTGTATACGCAGAGGATGCAGGGGCCTTTTCCTTCTCTTCATTCAGTCACTTTTCCAGCTGTTAGCCAAAGCTAACGTCATGGTGTCTTCAAAATCCAAATCTGCATCTAGGAATAAAACCCCCGCGCGTTACAGCTGTGCAAAGCAAGAAGCTACCCAATTTGGGCTGCCCTCTTCAGCGGTACAAACTCTGTCAGTGAAATGAGGAAATTCAAAATTTCATGTGGGGTTGAACTCCCTGGTATTTGAACCAGCTAAACGAGGACACTTCCTCTGAGTTCAAGTCTATTCTAATAATTTAAGAGAAGACCTGGGAGCCATGGAGTCTCTGCATTCCATTCTTGCGTCTTCTACCAATTCCTGACATTCTTGAGAAGGTCCCTTTGCTACTTCTTGACTCATTCTGCAGCAGGTTCATCTATATAATGCGTATTCATATCCCACAATGGAGTCTGGAAGAGAAATACGAATCCTAAAGAAACACTCTGAGGCCCCAAAGTACCAGAGAAGGCAATATACAGAATATTTTATGGACTCTTAATCTGTTTCTCATTTGCTATAGGCAACTAGAGTAAAAGATGTGCTTTTGAACAGCTGGGGCTGCCCCAGGGCGTATTTGGGGGGTTCAGTAACCCATCTAGTTGGTGGGACACACCAGCAGCATTGGTTTTTTTGGAGATCCAGGGTGAGGGTTGGCTTCGCAGCTCTTGAATTGGTTGGTAAAACCTGTGTTGATATCAGGAGGCTCTGAAAATTGTTCCCTTCGTCATATTGATCTAAGAAATGCAGCCAAACGTGAGTTGGGATATGCGCTTTAAAAATGTCAAGGGGAAATTATTTCAAGCTCTGAATATATATGAAGTTAATAACTTGGCTCTTCCCATTTCCCTTTTTAGCTTTCACTCTGGATCGGTGACCTGATTTTCCAGAAAGGGATATTTGGTGGGTCAGTGGTGGGGAGGGACGCAAATGATTCCCTGTAAGGTTCAGGCACCGTTTCTGCAACCAGAGCCTGGTCTTCTTGCACAGTCCTCTGGGGGCTTCTGGTCTGAGAGGAGACCTCCAGAGCTTGACATTTGTTTTCTTACTGAGCGTTTCACATTTATCTGATGTATATTTTTCATCTGAGTCATCTTCTAATCTGTCTTTGCTCTGGAAACGGCATCTCTGGATGTCCTGGTAAAAGGGAAATGTAGAAAAAACCCTCTTGCAAGGGAAAATCTCTTATGGAGGTCCCCGACCTTGGAATAACATCTCAAACATCGAGACGCAGAGCTACTCTCTCTCGTCTCCAGATTTTGTTGTTAATGTTTCCATGAATTCGTGGAACATTTCTGCTCTCTGTCCTTCCTAATCTTTTAAATCAGCTTTACATATCTTCTGTGCCCGCTCTGATCTTCATGGCTTTTCACGTTGGGTGGTTTTTTTTTTTTTTCATTATAGCTTTCCATTTCATGTTAGCACATAAAGAAAAATGCATTTTATTGGAATAGCTATGTCACAGCAAAGATTATTCTTCTCCCTGTGGATGAAACCAGATAGTGTTGCGCCATGTGGCTTATGTTATAATAATCTCACTCTGGCTGTATGGCCGCAACCTAATAGTAGTCTTTGGAGAGGAAATTCTTCTTATTTAAATGCAGTTTCACCTGCAATACATTTCTGAGCCATAAAAGAACATTAACTGGTTCTTATTTTATTTGTTTCTTAATACTAAGGGTTTATATGAATTGATCAAGGTCTTAAAAAGTCAATTATATTTGTACTTCTCCACACTACTGCGCATAAAATTTATAAACAAAAATAAGAAGAGATCTGTTCACCACTAAGCTGATGCAATACCCTTATTAAAAGGTATGAGTTGCTTTTCTGATTGGGCTGAAAAAAAAAAAAAAAAAAAATCTGATGGATGATTTCTGTTAGCCCAAATCAACACCGTCCCTTTGGGTGTACAGAGGCAAACCCCACCAGAGCAGAGGGGCAAGGCTTTAAATACAAATAATTCTTGATTTTCCATTTGGGTGAAGGTATGCAACAGCAAAATATAGCTATTTTGGAGAAAGTATGTGACTGAAGCTGTTACTGAGTAACGCAAGAGTTTATAAGAGTTTCTAAGTTTCCTAATGACTTTTTCCACCCTTGATAACGCCATAAGAGTACTGCGAGAATCTGCTGCCAACTCACCCGACCGCGGGATTAGTAGGTCCCCACTAATTCACAGTTCAGTGTACGTTACAAAGCCGGCGACGCTATTGCCAGCAGGTACAAGTCCATCAGATCAACTGTTGGGTGGACATAAGGATGGGGTTTAGGAAAAAAAATCCCCAAACTCTTCTGTGACTCACTCATTTAATCTGACCTTGAAGATAATTCCTAGTAAGTACAAGAATATGAACATCTTCTGATCTTGAGAATCAATCCTTTTTTGTGGCGTGTGCAATCGTGGATTAATATCTTTCTGAGCTCCGGTGAAAGGGGCCATTATAAAAATGAGGTTGGCTGAGATGATTAAACATTATTTACAGAAAGGACACGGGTCTGATTAAATCACAAGGCGGGGGGGTCTCTTTTATGGTGACAGGAAAAAATACACATCATTCAACAGAGGTGCTCGCTTCATTTCAGTAATTAGGGACTAAAGTAACTCGGACAGTCTGTCAGCTTCGATATGGTGGAGTCAACTAGTAGATCATGTAAATAAAAGCTCTTTGATTAGAGCAAAAATTAAAGGGCCATCATTTTTCCTGTTATCTTGCAATTTACCATTGAGGGCTGTCGAAATGCTATCACCAAGCACACATCTCCAAGAGTACTTACTTCCTGGGCTATATTTTTTAAAGATCATTTAATAGTTTCCCTCTAGGAGCCAGAGAAGTGACCAAATTTGGGGAGGATGTGTCTAGACACCTGCATGAAGGTGATGTTAGCAGGGCTCAGGACCTGGAGTTCCTGTTAGCTGCTCTTTTCAAAATCAGACCCTAAAAATTGCTGCTGTAAACATTTTTTACCTAGTCTTGGGTCCAAGTTTATTTTATTAGTGTGGGCAAGAGAGAAAGAGATTTCAGTGCTTTTCCAGTAAACTCCCTGGCGTGACAGAGGTATAAAACGCCATCGTCCTGTCCCCTACATATCCTGCCCAAGGTTTGGGCTTCACTTGAATCATGGTGAAATGCAGAACGGGGTAAGTGGGGCTGTAAAAGCTTGGTAAGTACCTTACTGCAGGTAAGGACAGATAAATGATGGGAGCTGCAGAGAGAAGAGGAACCTTTAAATTGCTTGGCATATTACTAACCATCTGCATCTTCCAGGGTAACTTCTTCCTGGGGGACACTTGTCTTTCCGGGGATGCTTCAGGCCTAAATCATTGTTGGGCTATAGAGAGAGAGACAAGCAATTCGTTTCAATCCTTGGACAGGTGCCAAGAGCAGGTTGGATAAATTGCACCCAAATGGCACCCATGTCTCCAGCACAGCCAGTGGGTCCACGGTCACCCCTGGTTGAGGAGCTCACTCCATCTCCAGGCATACTGTCAGAATATTGCCTGGTGAAGTTGATATTCTGCAGCAGCACATTTTTTGAAACCCATTGGGTCTCTCCCACTGACAACCATGATTTTGCCACCCCTGTTAGTCTTCTGCTCTAGGCAACTACGAGCTTTGTCTGTGCTTGAGGCTGGTACCAGCATCGTCAGCCCAGGACTGATGCCTTTCCAGTTTACGCAGCCTGAGGTCTGCAGGATGCAGCTGCGTGATCTTCCAGGTCTTTCTGGCCCTTGGAAAGGATTGAAAAACCAACCTGGTGGCTGGGGTCTCTCTCTTTTGTTGGGAGGTCTGTTTGGATACTGCCTCTCTTTGTTTCCAAAGCGACAAAATCATTCCCAAAGCTTTTCCAGTGGTTTCACGCTTACACTCCCCATGTCAAAACAGTTGCCTGGTTGCGCTTCATTTTGGGCATGTTCTAAATGTCTGTTTAATCAATACCTGGAAGCATCATATTTGTCTGGATTCCGCTTCCAAAGCGAACATGGATATTGGCCACAGGGAAATGCAAGGCAGGTGTGTGCCTGTCTATCAGCAGGGAGTTCATAGCAGTTACTTTTTGTCTTATTTTTTCCTTTTGTGGCACATAAAAGAATTTTGAATAAGTTGATGGGGTTTAGTAGTCTCCTGTGATGCAATGAAGTACTTTTTCAGACCCATAAACACCAGAATAGGATTAAAACCAGCATTTGAGCAATGCCGTTCCTGGCAATGGCACAAGTTCATTGCTTTCCAGGCCTCTTTTGTTATTTTTATTTATTATGTGTACTGTAGTTGCATCTAAAAGTGCCATTTGGAGACCATTGCACAAAAGCGCTGCGCCTGAATACATATCTAAATAAGCATTTTTGGCAAATAAGCCTTAAAGACTTTTTCCACTTATAAATTTCACTGCTGTTTCCACCACGCTTTCCACTGGATATGGCATGGACTCAAAGCGCCTTTTGTTAGATGCAAATTGCCATTTTTACTCCTCGTTCGCGTGAAGGGACGGCTCCTGCCCTCCCGCCTCCCCGGGAGCGGGGAGTCGCAGATGCCGTGGAACCAGGGCAGCTCTCCCGTGCGGGAGGGGCAAAGCGCACGTCGCCCCGCAGGAATTGCAGACCTGCGGGCACTCTCCGCGCAGCCGTCCTCAGCGCATCCCCCGGAGAGGAGTTGGCGGTGAGATCCATCTGGCCTTCCTCCCTGAGGCTGTTGTTGGCAGTGAGTAGAAGGTACGAGCAGAGGAAGGATTCTGTTAATTTTTGCCCCCAGTAGAGAGATCCAAGGACCAGGCTAGGCTAGACTGATATAGTTAGATGCTAAAAGCCAGAGTTTGGGCACAATAAAGATGACAGCCATGGACCTGGATACAGATATTCCAAACTTGCCCATTGGTTATATGCTAATTACACTAATTCTTCCTCCTTCATGCACAGCTAATATTTAGAAATCTGACACTTTTGTTTTATTTTACTCGACCCATTACTAGAAACCCATGTGAGGACGGCCAGCATCAAAGCATAGGAAGAAGTCAAGAAAAGTTCTCCCAGCATTCATATCAATGTCAAGTCATCTGCAAATGCATTCTGAAACCCTCACCACCACCACCTGGAAAACTGTTCTCTGGTTTCTTCTGCATTTTTTTCTTTCCTATGAAAATGAAGAGCAAGAGAAAATTTCAGATTCCGCTGAGCGACAAACTTGCTTTGCCTACCCTCCTCGTTGAGCCTGACCCCACCAGTGCTTCCAAAGCTCTGTAGTTAAGTGCTGGGGTTGTTTTTATACACTCCCCTAAACTAAATAACCCAACTGCAGTGCTGTGCATCCCCTTCATCGCTCCAGTAGGTCAATGTCCATGCAAAGTATCTTACATTTCTTCTTTCAGCTCTGGCCCCGGCTCCCATGGGCTTGCTGTAGCTATCTACTTCACCTTAAAATTGCCACTTAATCTCTGCGCCGTTGTTTCTCCACTGGCGAGATGAGAACAGGGCCGACGATCTGTTAATGTTTCTAAAGCAAGGGAGGAAAGTGCTGAGTGTAATTTTAATAAATGGCAGTGTGAAAGTTTTCTCTGCTCCACTGCTTTCTCTTGCAGCTGATATAAACCACACAGACCATCTTCGCTCCTTCTAACACTCCCTTCATTCCAGCGGAGTTAATTTGATTTAATGCATTTACCATCCTGACAGTTACATTTTAAGTGGCGCACTCCCGATTGCAAAAGGTAACCTTTTAACGACGTTTCCCCCAGCTTGCAGCTCCTTTTGGCAACCCCCTTCCTCCTTCGGGAAGAGAGAGCCCAGACCCTGCACTTTTCCGTGGCTTCTGCTGAGCCCTGTGGCTCTAACCAGCCCTAAGGACAGAAGATGCACATCCCACCAGACTATGCTTTTCCTTACCATCGTGACTCTGGATTTGAATCCCATGACTAAATTTGCAGCCCAGGGTCTGGGAAAAGGGTTGGTGCCCTTCGGTGCTGTCTGCCAGAGGATGTTTTGCTGCGTTAGCACACTCTGTACCGTGCACGTTGGGCTGTTCTCCTGCTGCTGCAGTTACAGTTGGCACCATTAAACTCTCGGTGTTCACTGCCTGGGGATGTGCAATTATTGTGGAGCCTTCTCCTAGTTACAGTAGGAGACACCGTGTTACTGCAGTCACTACGGAGTGACAAATGAGGTTTTAATGACACCTACTCTACCTGGAATTGTCTGTAAACTACAATTAAGGAAGTAGCTACTCAAGGAATTAAAGATCAGAGCAAAATGACATGCTTTTACGGTGACTTATGGGGAGATCTGCAAATTCGCGATAGCTTTCTGTGGAACAGGTTGGAAGATGCAACAGAATATAATATCTTTAAACGATCTTTTCTCCACCGTCATTGCCGTATGCCAGCACTGCAGTAGTGCCTATTGGCCAGCTCTTCAGCTGGTACATCTGCAGGGGCTCCACTGGCGTCAGGGGTCTAGAGCAGAGTTTATCAGCCCGTGGGTGTAGTGGGTTTTGAAAGGCTGGTGTGAATTTTGGTGGAGCAGTTAATTTAGGTGTCTTCCTCTACCACCATAGAGTCTGAATCTATAGAGTTGCCAGGGGTTTGCAAGGGACCTTGAAAGGAATCATGGTCAGTCTGCAGGAGCAAGACCAAATTAGCCAGTCAATTAGCAGGAGATCCAAAGGAGCTGGGGTAACCTGCTCGTTGTTTTGGGGGTCCCGAAGCTGGGGGGTGCCCAATTCATCTTGCAGTGGGGTCCTGGAGCAGGTATTTAGCCTGACTTTATGGTGCTGGTGTCCACAGAGAGGATATCTGTGATCTTCCCTTGCAAACGTGTCCTTGTGGAGGATGGAAAAACAAAAGAAAAGCAAATCAGAATAAAAAAATAAAATTACCAAGACCTCTTTCAGTCAAATCTTCTGCTGGAGTCACAGTTGAGGCTAAAAAAACTGGGATTTCACCCTACAAAACCATCAAGCTGTGGATGCACATTCAAAAATATTGACTGTCTCTAAGATGTTTTTATCATGGGAATTACTCTGATGACAGCAAAACTTCAGAGCATCACCCAGGCAAAAGTTGCCAGGTATTAAAAATAGAATTACACTGAACAATGCCTTTTTGCTTAGTCATCTTTCCTTTTCTGTGGTATTTTATTATTGTTATTCCAATGTGCTGGTTATTGAGTGTATGATTATTCTTTCAAATGAGTTTGGACAGCATCTATAGCTCTGTAGCAATTAAGAGGCCACAGACTTTAGCAGCTCAGGAGAAATGGAGTAGGTTTTAATAGCTTTATTTATCTTTAGCTTCTGCAGAGCTGTTTGGACTTCCTCAATGGTGGGCAGTTTTGTATCAATAAAAGGATGCTGGAGCTTATTTCTTGTAAATGCAAGTAGGTCATTATCAATGGCGCGGGGAGCCTTGCACAGCGCTTGAGAGAGACGCTTTCTCTCTTAGGCTCTGTCATCAATTACAAGACTGCCAATGAATCTTGGAAAATGTGAACAAAAGCATTTTATGACCTGCCTCAATAAAAGTCTGGCAGGCTGCGATGCTTCCTTGCTGCTGCTAATTGTCTTCCTCACTGTGCCGGCTGCCAGCTCTTAATGTCCAACACCTACATTTACCTGAGGGCAACGGAGTGAAATCTTGCCAGGTAAGCCAGGTAGCTGGTACTAGTAAATTAATTCTTCTTGCTTTATCGGTTGTTAATAGGTATTTTACACATAATTCGAGTTACATGTGAAGAACCCTTCGTGTGTGCTAATTATAGGTGAAGGTTTGGGAAGGGATGAGGGGTGAGCACTGGTCTCAGCACCCCAGCTTGTTTTGTCTCTTTTAAACGATGAGAAATCAGCCCCTTGGCACAACCATACAGTCCATCATCTTCATCATCCTGCTGCTGTCAGTAGATTTTTGTGCCTGCGTCTGGCACCTGTGTTTGAAAGATTGGTTGCAATCTGATGGGCGACCAGAATACAAAGCCTCTTCTTATTTTGAGGAACATATCCTATTGACTGAAGATCAAACATTGTGATTAACTTGTCACTAAATGCCGAAATTGTAGAGGAAGAATGGGAATCGGTAAGGTCCGTTAGGGGAAATTTGTACCCAGCTCTGTTTCATTATCTCCTTTCCTTGTCAGGTGATTAAGAATCTTATTTTCCTGGTCACCTCTGATCTATGATATTCTCAGCACTGTACTCATAAGTTTGTGTCCTGAGTTCTTGCTCAATGTTTACTTAGGGCAGTTCCCACTGGAGCTATCAAGCAGCTTTACTCCAACAGCCCACGGAAATCAAAGCTCCGCTGAGCAGCGTTTGAGTGAGAAACATAAACACTACTGGAGAATTTTCTTGTACAACTTCTACTGTATTATAATGAACGAGTCCAAGAAGCTTCAGCATCCTCAGGTGTTTTCTGACTCACGTCAGCACACCAAAGGGGTCAGATAACCACAGTAGGATTGAATAATGGTGCACGAGGGGATCTTCCAGTCCTTCCAACGGACTCATTGCCTGACTCCTGACAAGTCTCTTCACAGGTGGTTTGCCTTGCATGAAACGAGGACACTGCTGCCTCGTGCTCTTAATGCAAGAAACTTCTTCTTTAATGGCATCCTGATGGTTATAGCTCGTGCCAAAACAAAGTCCTCCAGCACTTGTGGTTCAACTGACACCAGCAAATCTGTGCGTTAATGACAAATAATTCAGTCACTACAGGTGCAAGTGACGTTTAGGGATCTATTCAAAGTGCCATTTTCCTTTGCTTAGCTGTCATTTTCCAATTATACTTTCTCTTTTTTAAAAACATGGAATTCTTATTGCTCTCAAATTTTTACTGGCTAGATGTTGGTGCAAAAGCAAGGCCACTTCATACATTGTGTGTATATATATACACACATACACACACATATATGTATTTATAAATCAGTAATACGTATATGTTTATATACATTTTGCAGAGTATAAATTCAACACTTTAAGAAAAAAAAAAAAACCCTTTTGCTAGGCATTTTGTTTAAATTAAACACACTCCTGTGTTGCAAGGACAGAGATGGGGAGCTAAAGTTCAGCTCGAAGTTGTCAAGCCCGTCTGGCAAGATGCAAACCCAAATTTCTCACCTGATTGCTCTTCACTGCCTACAGGGTAAATATTCCAAATGATGCACAGGAGGTGTGTGGACGAAACCTATTAATAACTAATTGGTTTCGTACCCGCGCCTCCTGCACACTTTTTTGAAAATTCCCTTCTCTTCCTTGCCTCCAAGTGTCATTCACGGGAGTCTGTAGAAAACAAGACTGAAGAGTAAATGCAAGGTAGGAAGCAGTGCTTAAGGGAAGAGCTCTCAGCTGTATTCCCCTCCATCTGAGGTTATGAAGGCAGATAGGATATTCCCTCACATTGAAGGGCATTTTTGTTGAACATATATTCCACATCACGTAGCATTTTCCTTATCATCACACAGTAACAATCCCTAGAAAGAAGGATATGGCCCTCAGGCCTCATAATATCATCCTTTATTAGAAATAAGAACAAAGGATGCAATTAAAATACAAATATTTCACATCCCAGAGGTCTAGATGCTGCTTGGCAGTTCCCTGGTGGTTTCTCCTTTGAAGAAACATCACAGATGCGGATGCTCGGGAGGGGTAGCACCGCTGTAATGGGAATGTGGCTAAAGAGGCACAGATACGCTGCTGGGGAAAAAAAGGAGGAAACCTTTTAAGGAAATTTTCTCTAGATGGTTAGGAAATCTGAAGGCAGTGCCTGAAGCCCCGAGTGTTGGGGTCTTTTAGGTTTTGTGTTGATCTGGGCAGGCAGGGGATAGGTTTGCTTTCAGGTCACAGCCTTTCCCCATGTCTCTCCACTCTTTGGGCTGTAACCTTGCTGGAGGAGGGGCTCTGTGCCGCCCCTGGATGGACACAGTCCTGGACTGTGATGTTAGACTACTGACTAACTCCCCTTTGACTTGAAACCCCATTCTGGTACAACATCAATATAAATATTTTCTTTAGTTTTGCTTTTTAAATAATTCATTGTTAATTTCACCAAGGAAAAAAACACCCAAACCTTCTGGGTTGTGCTTGGCTGAAAATAATCAGACAGACACCCCATTGATTTCTGGTGTATGCAACTCCAAGACACCAGTAATACCACAGTCTGGAGCAATATTGATAAATCTTATTACCTGGTAATGTTGCATGTATTACTTTATTAGAAGTTCGTCCAGATCTGCTGCCTTCTGCCCCACAGAAGCAGGTATTCATTCCCGGGTGACCAGCGGAGCTCTGGAGCGGTGACCAGCGGTGACCATTCCCGGGTGACCAGCGGAGCTCTGGAACTCTTTAAAGTGCTGGTTAAAAAAGCTTTAGTGACTAAAGAAATGAGGTGCATTCCTGGATGTTGTTATCCTAACAGATCCTCGGATATTCCTGTCCAAGTCAGTCCATGCTGGAGGAAGACTCAACCTGGACCCTTCTTCTGCTGCCCTCTGCGATAGCTGGACACTCTGACTTTGCCTGGCATATGTGACAAACCTCACCCGACCTGCACTCAAAAGGGAGAAAAGGTCCTAGGTTTTGGCAGGTCTTCCTCTGGGGAAAGAAAAGGAGGATTTGGGTACTTTAGCTCTGCAAAGGCAGCTCTCCTGGCAGGGTGTTTGGTGCTGGCAGTGCATCCTGCCCCAGGAGTTCCCTGCACGTTCGTCCACCACTGCAAACCTGGGGTTGCTCCTGCCCGTGGCTTCATGTTCCTATAAAATTCAAGATTTATCATCCCTTGACAATCGATTGACCATTCCTGGATCAATACTTACCACTTGGGTCAATTAATCTTGATATTCACTTTAAGAGTAGTCAGTATCTACTTATTGATTTTAAGAATAATGAAAAGTCAGTACGTGGGACCCAATCCCCGGGCTGCTGGTTGGGGCAAACCTCCCACCGCAGTCAGGCTGGGAGCAGACTCCCCAGGGGGTAGCAATTCCCATTTTGCCTTTAAAATTCTTGATCATCTCTTTCTCCCTTCCCAAAAGTGTCATGTCACTCACAGATACGAGGGGCTCGTGGGGCATTTCCAAAACGTACGATGAACAGTTGACTGAGTGTTGGACTGAGACAACGTCTTTGGTCCTAACATGAGCTTTCTTTGATATGCTACTGCCACCTGTTAGAGGAGACATTCTCCATATAAAAGATTATAGAATATAATTGCCAAACTAGGCTTTGATGCTTTATGGTTCAGACCTCCCACCATTTCTTCTTAGCATGTTCAAAGAGGCACTGTGAACTTATAGGTGGTACTTAACCTACAAAATTAAATCAAACAACTCATATAGATAAATATATTTCAACTTTTTTTCAGGCAGTTCTTGATCACCTATGAGAATTTTGCCTGAAAAAGCTCAAAGAACCACAAAATTTGACCTTCTATTATTAATTGATGTGTTTGCAGTAGAGCAGTGCATACAATTTTACGCATGAAATGTAAGAGTATATTTCTTTGACTTGAAAACAAACAATGATGTATCTGTAAATTCTTCCATGACTACAAATTTATATCCTGGAAAGTATTCATGAAACGTGTAGCCATTTGTATTCTCTGTGGTATTATTTCTGTATCTTTAGAATGCTCTGAGAATAACAAACGAGCTGCCAGTTTAGAGTGACAATATGTTCAATAAGATGGAAATGGGCCATCTAATATTTGCAAAAATAAAATAAAAAATTACTCCCTGGAGGTAATTGTTAATTTTGGAGTTTTGTACAAAATAGTACAGCAGACCAAACCATCCTTGTAACCAAAATGCGTCTCTCCTCAATTAGTTGTCAAAATGAGATTTTTATTCTGCTACAGAGAAAAACTTTCTTTATTTTTCCCTCCTTTTTTTTCTTCTTTTTTCTTCTTTTTTATTAATTTTTCTTCCTCCCTTCCCTTCCCTTCCCTTCCCTTCCCTTCCCTTCCCTTCCCTTCCCTTCCCTTCCCTTCCCTTCCCTTCCCTTCCCTTCCCTTCCCTTCCCTTCCCTTCCCTTCCCTTCCCTTCCCTTCCCTTCCCTTCCCTTCCCTTCCCTTCCCTTCCCTTCCCTTCCCTTCCCTTCCCTTCCCTTCCCTTCCCTTCCCTTCCCTTCCCTTCCCTTCCCTCCCCTCCCCTCCCCTCCCCTCCCCTCCCCTCCCCTCCCCTCCCCTCCCCTCCCCTCTCCTTCCCCCTCCCCCCCCCCTCCCCTCCCCTCCCCTCCCCTCCCCTTCCCCTTCCCCTTCCCCTTCCCCTTCCCCTTCCCCTTCCCCTTCCCTTTTTCCTTCCCCTTCCCCTTCCCTTTTTCTTCCACTTTCCCTTTCCCTTTCCTTTTTCCTTTCCCTTTCCCTTTCCCTTTCCCTTTCCCTTTCCCTTTCCCTTTCCCTTTCCCTTTTCCCTTTCCCTTTTCCCTTCTCCTTCCCTTTCCCTTTTCCTTTCTCCTCCTCATTCCTTTTCTCTTCTTACTTCCTTCCCACTATACTGGCTACCCTGATCCCCTGTCCGAATTACCAAGGAAAAGAATATAATCATAAACATAAAGAAAAAATGCCTTTCAAGAGGGGGTGACAATCAATGATAAAAAATTAGACATCGGTACCTAAACCAGCAGAAGAGGAAGCTGAGCACGGTCCGGTGATGGTTTGATTAGTCAAAGGGATTAATTATTCAACAGTTGCACTAATGATGAGAGTGTGCACACCAGACTAAAACTGGCACAAAGGTTAATTGGCATCTAAGGGCCGTCTCTAGTCATCTGATACTGTTAAGTAGCGTGGTTGCTATTTTAGTACATTTTTGGACTTTAAAAAGAACGCTAAGTCACACGTGAGGAGGTGGAGACATGATTTCCTGGCGTGAGGAGTTTGGGAAATTGGTACCCAGCATCGGCTTACCCAGCCAGAAGAGAAAGAGAAAGCTTTGTCTGCTTGCTACAATTGAAAAATAGATTCCCCATTGCTGCTGGTTTAAGCCTTATGGGTGCTATTTAAACTTGGCATGTCATAAATCCGGTATCTACCACAGCGTTTGTTCTCCATCCCGTTTTATTTGTGAGCGTGTGCAGCGAAGTGCAGTTGTGCAAACAAAGATGTGTCATTTCAGCCAAAACCAAGTAAGCCCCAAACTTTACAAGGGGCCTCCTTCAGGAGAAGTCTTTATTTTGAAGGCTGGTTTGCCCAAATCCTTTTGGACGTTTATTTCTGGGAACCCTGTGCCAAATGAGCTACTCTAAAGTTCCCGCATCCCAGACACACCAGGAAAGCAAAGACGTGGAGAGGAAGCAGAGGAGCAGATGGGGGTCAGGCTGGGACTGGACCTGTGTGTCTACCTTGGGATGGGCTCTATCCAGTTGACCATATGGTCTCCCACAAATGAACCTGCAGATGCACACACTCGTATCCACCACGTGTCCATCCAACACCTGCACTCTTCATGTCTGTTTCTTATATACACAGGCATATGTAAAAAAAAATAAATCATGTGTTTGAGTATCTCTTTGTCTACCACATATATAGAGACCCAATATTTATCTACTCTAGTCATGTTTAAGAGACATACAATGTTTCTACAGGAATATACTAACGTGTGATACATCTCAGAGGAGAAGGGATGAAATTTAGGTTTGGATGTGCTGGTGGCAGGTCAGAAAATACCTTATGAATGCTCTCAGAGCTCCTAAAGACTGCTAAAACCACACTGGCTGGCAAAACATGGATTGTATACAAACCTTGCACAGGTATCAGAGTCTTCAAGCTTAACCTGATGAAAAACCAGTAATTGTCAAAGCAGCAGGGCAAGCCAGCACATCCTGCTGTGCTTGGAAGTTACATCAGCTTCATATTCCTGGCTCTTTTAGGAGGTTCCAATTCTGGTTTGGAAGACCTTCTTGACCTATGATGTCCAGGGTAGCCTCTCCTTTTCTCCACTCCCTGCTTTAGAAACTGGGACATTAACCCCTCGGCTGTAGCCTCCTGATACATATCTGTGAATATCTGCTAAGCCCCTGGTAGAGAAGAAGGTGAAGGTCCTAAGTCAGATTTCAAGCCATGTCCAACCATCTGGCTGTGCCACAGCCACCACTGCCACAACACCTGAATGTGTGTAAGGGCAAATCTTTGGCAATCCAAAAATGCCCAATGGAGACTTTGATTCCTTTCAGGGCTAGGAACTGGAGTTATTTTGAATGTCTTATGGTACAAGGACCTTTGGAAAAGGAAACTAGTGCTCATAGCCTAACTGTGGCTTCCCTGAGTAGCAGACAAGCAGAAGACATTGGGAGATGTGCACAAGAAGATAGACGGAGCAAGCTGAAGGAGGGACATAGGTAATATCTTTGGGGCAGAGAGAATCCTGGTCTTGTAAAGGAGATTAACAATATGTACTGGAGAGACCAGAACAATAAATTGCAAAAGCAGTAACTTCAACTTGGGCAACAGCTTTGAGATGGGAGCATCATCCAAGAGCTGCCAATGACACAAAGGAAAGAAGAAGCTGTTGTGCTGTCTCACCACGTGGTAAGACACGACAGCAGCATCACCTTGCCCAAGCCAGTGCAAGGTGCCCAGTATCCACCCATAACCCTTCCTGCAGGGCTTATAAATCAGGAGCTGGCTCCTGGCTGACACCTGACATTCAAGGTCACCACCTGAGAGCATTTGTTGACTTTATTTTCCTCCCCATGTAGGCAGGCTCCTCTCTCCCATGCCAGACTGCTGCAGCATCAGCGGCCGGGCTGAAACGGCAGTGGACTTGGGGTGCGACAGCGTGGTGAGACGAGCCAGGGTCTTCAGGAATTTAGAGACACACTGTCTGCTGTTTTCTAAGTTCCCGTGATGCAGAAATGATCACGTCCTCTGTCGGGGAAATGGGGAAGTAAAACAGTGAGCGTCAAGCAAGAAGAAGATATTATACTTAATGACATTGGATTTGGAAATGTTTTTGTTCCAGCTACTCTAAAACACCGCTGGCATCATAACTGAGGAGCTGCCAAGACGATAATCTTTTCTTCTGCTGTGGTTGCTTTTCTCCCCCCTCCCCTGGCTTTTTTTCTCGAGCACATTTTGGCAAGTGATAAATCATGCAGCGGAAGAGTGCACGTCTTTCCTGTTTGTCTTTAACATTGACCTCAGTCCTAGGGAGCCTCAAACAACAAAACCTTCCTTGGTCCAGATTGTCTTTTGGGTTATCACGGAGTTTCTGCACAGGGAGAAGAGGGACACTTTTACTGTGCAGGAACAACTCATGGGTCCTCAACGTGGAAACCACATAGACATCTTAAATTCACACAGTGGAACTGAAGCATATGCCCCGGTAGAAATCTGAGCTTAAGCGCGTTGCTGAATCAATTCAAAGAGACAAAGTTGGCCAGCTAATATCTTAAGTTATTGGCATCAAATGTTTTCATGATTTAAGAGAAAAAAGTACTTTCAAATACTCTTTCTGCACCCACTCTGCACAGCTCCTGACTTATTGAAAAAACAAATGGACGGTTCTAAAGAAAATAAACAGGACACCTCAGGGTAAAAAAGAAAGCTATTTTCAGCATCTTTGTCATCGGTAGACTCAGGGTGGCAGTCACAAACCCTGAAAGACTTTGCAAAGCAAATAGCCACTGCTTCTGTGCGCTCATCTCCGACCGTCGATGGAACACCAGGCCACATCCCGTGGTGAACGTCACATCAGCGCTCCGTTTCCCACATCTGTTTTGTGTGTCAGAGTTCCGGGATGGATCCTGAGCTGTTTTGATGTTTGCAGATCCCATGACCGTACGGGGATGCAGATCCTCTGTTGGGCCCAGGATGGAGCTTTCCTGGCCTCATGTTGCCAATCCCTTGTTGAAGCCATCGGGGATGAATCCCCTTCTCTGGCGCTCGCGGAAAAAATCCTATTTAGCAGCACCATCGTCCAAGAAGAAATTGAAAAATCTTTTGTTGAACAAAGTACCTTTCACTTAAAAAATCCAGGCAAGATAAAATGACACGTGTGCTAATGATGTATTTTATGAACCACCATCTGTCTCAGGAAAGGTCAGAGAAAAATGGCAACCGCTGCTCAGGTGATTGGTGGTGGAGGGGGGAAAATGGCCTCATCTGAACGTGACAAGAAGCCTCAGTGACATCATATAAATGCCATAATTGGGAAGTGGTAAATTGAACAGGGCTGCCTTCGGAATTTGATGTGTCAATAAACAAGTTCAAGGTGACACGTTGGATCAATACGGCACGACAAGAATCATCCGACAAATTTACTGCAAAGTAATTGGGTGCAAAATGACTCAACTCAACCTTCACACTGCAGAAAATCAAACAAACGGGCAACCTACAGGCAACAGTTTGTATATGTCAGATGCTGCTTAAGGTAGCTTGCGCGGTACTAATAGAGTTGTTTTAAACGGAGGGGGGGGGGGGAAAGTGAGGTTCCCGTTATTATGAGTGTGACCTGAGGCATTGCTATAACCCTCTATGCACCTTGAGGGTGTATAAATAGAAGAACAAAGCACACAATTGCTAGAGGTAGTCTTAAATATTAATATTTTTCTTCCTGTCTGTGTTGAGATGACAAATAAAATAAAAAGAGAACACCTTTTTTTCTCCTAGCATAAACAAGAGGCTTTTCATCTAATAGGTTTCTTACCTCTCATTCCCCTTATTTTTTAATAAAGGAAGGTGTAATAACTCACTTCTGTTAAAAAAACATATTTGCCCACACGAAATAGGGCTATTGAATGCAAATCATTGGCTACTGTTAGAATTAACCATCCCCACTTACCGCTAAACCTGGAAAGAGTCACTCAGAGAAGTCTCTTCAGTGCATTAATTTGTTGACAACAAATTTGATGCTTGATTTGTCCCCACTCGACAACCCTTAATCCTGAGTTTCTCCGAGGGGAAAGTCGAGAGCTTATTTTTCCAAGAAATTTGGGCTCTCGCCAAGGCTAAAAGAGAAGCCGGTACACTGACTGCACACTTTGGAAATGTCACAGGGATTGATTGCGTTTTAATTGTACACTCATGCTGGAGTGAGAAAAGAAAGAGAAGATGAGTGGAAAGCCACAAGGAGAAAGATGCCATTCACATTTACATCCCCTCCCAATTGGGCTGAGCTTTAGCAGATACGACTTTTTTTTTTTTTTTTTTTTTTTGTGTTGGCGGTGGCTTTGTTTGTGCTTGGAAATGACGGGAAAGTCACAGTCCTGCCCCATTCCTGATGCTCTTGGAGCACAGAACCATGGATCCCGGAGCCCAGTGCTGGCACATCGGCATCGTTGGTTCCAGCATCCCCATAATTTACGGTAATCCGAAAATGCAGGAAAGCAGACAAACTCAGCAGCTGAGCTTTATTGATGGACTGACGCCACTGGATAAAGCAGTGTGCCGTATTGGTAAGCTTTGGGCACACTGAGAATTTAATGGATGTCAAGATGTGGACAGGGGAAAAATAGGAAGATTGAGATAGAAGATTTGTGCCAGGAATGGGATTAGTGTGAAGAATTATGAGTGCAGTAGTTAGGTTAAAAAAAAGCGCCCCATATATATATATATATATATATTTTATATAGAGATTTGCCCCTTGCTGATGTATTGGGGCTCTCGTGCTCCCTGGGTCATGGACATCCCTGGGAGCGCTGCCCAGGGCCAGGGGCTCCACAGCCTCTTCCAGCACGAGACTCTTGAAACTGGTAATTGCTGCCAAGAAAACTGGGTCCTGTCCCATGCAAGACATGAAACCTGAGTCCACACAACCCCAGAAGTCCATTCTTTTTGGGGAAAAAAAAAGTCCAAATCTGGTAAACGATCTGTTGCTGAGATGTGGAGCCCAGCGTGTAACATCAGAAGGGCCAACCCTCCCTCTCTGCCTGCCGACCATCTCACGTTTATCCCACTATGTAATAGAAAGGGAAAAAAAAATACCCCTTTTTTTACCCAACAGTGGTCTGGGATGCCCTTAGAGCCCAGTACACTGCAGGGTCTGCAAGCAGACAGCTGCCCCCAGACTTAAGGACAAGGCTATTCACTTACTAGAGGGTTTCTTTGTCTTTCAAGGATGACTTAAAAAATCAGCTGGAAAGTGGAACCATCTTACCATAGACTCATAGAATGGTTTGGGTTGGAATGGACCTTAAAGATCATCCAGTTCCAGCCCCCTGCCCTGGGCAGGGACACCTCCCACCACACCAGGTTGCTCCAAGCCGCGTCCAACCTGGCCTTGAACCCCTCCAGGGATGGGGCAGCCACAGCTTCTCTGGGCACCCTGGGCCAGGGGCTCACCCCCCTCACAGCAAACAATTTCTTCCTCACATCTCATCTAAATCTCCCCTCTTTTAGTCTAAAACTGTTACGCCTCATCCTATCTTCCTGTTACCATGTAAGATTAGGGAGATCATTCCGTAAATCTGGCATTTCTAGTGGGATAATTTTCTCCACTCGCTCTGGCTGAATCACAGAGAAGAGGAGTCACAGCAAAACATTATCACTGGAAAGCCGCGGCTGGGGGAAGAGATGTGACTCAAGCCATCTGCCAGGGGGCTAAAATGAGTTCAAAAATTTCAAAATAGATCTTGTGTCACTCCTTCAAAAGGTATCTTGAGGTGGCTTTACTGTTTGAGATTTCTTTTTTTTTTTTTTTGCTAGTTTAACATGATTTTTGCTTGTTTTTTCCAATGAGGTATTTGTATCGAAACCAACTCTGGCCGTGGGGGGAACCCCAAGGGATAGTTTGAAAGCTGGGAAAGTAAAAATGCATTTTTTTTTTTGCCAATCTTTGGATTATGAAATTGTTGTTAACGCAGCTCCAGTGCTTTTTGTACTCTCGGCAGAAAAAGTTCCCCTTGGTAAGTCTGAAAAAGCCACGTTGCTCTGCTGCAACACACCTTTACCATGTGAGATGTGTTCTTTCCAAAGCACGAAAGAAAAAAATAACTTCCACTAGTGTGGCCAGCCATTTTAGATTTTTACATCTATATCAGTAATGTAGACCTATATCTGCCTCTGTATCCTTCTCTCCTTTGAAGCACCATGCACACCTGAAAAAACACCTCTACACTTGAGAGAGGAGTCCGGGATGTTCATTTCCCGTTAATTAAAGTGGGAACCAGATACCCAGTCTCTCAGGTTGCTGTGCAAACAGCACCGCGAGGGAGGCGCACTTTGCAGGGCACAAACGGAAGAGCCGACAGAGCGGGGACACCCATGTCCATCGAGAACGCAGCTCTACAGCCTGGGACCACCCGGAGCATGGTGGAAAACCCCAAACTGTCGTTTCTTTGCATTTAATTTTGCAGAATCTCTTCTCCCCAAACTGAACTCAGCTGATTTTCTGACTTCAAATGATATTGATTTCCAGCATTGCTCTAATTTATTCCTTATTGTCTTTGTTTACTTGTAACGATTATTCCGTTGTTAATTGATATTTCTGTTGTGTTCCTTAAAAGACTGATTGAAAATCAATTCAAATCAATGGTAAAACTGTCACTGATTTCAGCATATTTTCGGGTTATAATTGCTATTTTCCCCCTCTTTTAGTATACCAAAAGGGGAAAAAAAACCCAAACAACACAGTCCTTTAAACTAGTTCTTTCTGGAAATATTCCATGCGTATGGTCCCTTCCCTAAATCCTAAACACTTTGATTGTCTTGGGGTTATCAATCACACCGGTTATTTTCTGTTCTGACTTAAGAGGATTATTGGGACTGGATTTTGTACTTTGTCAGTATTACAGAGTGACACCTCCGCACTCGGGGCTGGGTTGCAGCCTGGCAGTGAGCCTGCCCGTCTCCCTTCTCACCGACATCACCTGGAGATGCCGTGGAATTAGTGAAATCAGTGCCGGTGACAGCATCCAGGAAACCTGTCCACCCCAAGCAGAAATTTCAAATTAAAGCCCCAGGGAGGTAGGGAAAGGGGAAGAGGGATGGATTTCAACCTGAGGAGTGAGCGATAATGCATGTTTTTTCTTTTTGGGATCCTGGCAGAAAACCGATGCTGAGAGCACAGCAGCTTTGATATCACCTTAACTCATTAAAGCAAAAAGGTATTTCATTGTGTGTGGAACCAAGGAGTGAATTTGACTCCGTTACTCCTTTATGAAGGAACTTGTGGGCTGTTTTTCAAAGAAACATGTTATTTTAAAGATTTCTCTGCCCACATTTCCCTTCCAGTTGTCTCTCGTCTTCTTTTATTTACCTGTAGGGATGTACCAGGGATTTCTGCAACCTTCTGACCAAGCCTCGTCTGAACCAGAGACATCAAGTGCTCTTTGTCTGTTCCGTTTGGCCTCAGGTTGTTTCCCTCTTGAGTAAGAAGAAGAGGCACGGATGCGGCTATCTGGGGCTCTGGGAATATCTCCAGGGGCACCCTCTAAATGCCCCTTTTCTCCTTCCCGGTGGAGTGGAGCTGGGCTGCTTCCGAGCCCTCTTAAAGCTCCGTGTCCATCAGGTGCTTTCACCAAGAGCTGATGGTGCCAGGCACGTCTGCAGGTCCGGTCCATCATCCCAAGAGCTCCACTTCCCTGGAACAAATATTGCAGCTTTTGCCATTTAAAAACATCCTGCGATGGCCGGGATTGCCGTGTTAATTGAGCTGCAATTGCCAGGCCCTGAAAGGCAGCAGGGTATGGATACATTTTGTTTAGGGTTGCTATTAGTTTTTCTGGGTTGCAGAGAAGGCTTGCATGGAAATTGAGCCCATTATGTATTTGGGTCTTGCTTAACGAGATGCAGTGCAAAAGGCAGTCCATTACTTTGGAACTAGAGGCTTTGCCTCCTTTCCAAGATTGATTTTTATTTCACAAATTATTACTGCATGGATTAATGATGTCTCTGCATGCAAACGCTCTCGGCTGCTACCCAGGTGCATTAACCTTTCATAGAACAAAGAATTCCTCCTCCTCGATGTTGCTTTGACCAAAGTATTTCTCTTGTAGGCGCTGAATATTAAATACGGGCATCGCTACCTTGCTGTTATCAACAGGAGAGGAGCTGGATTCAGAAGTCACAGGCCTGTGTGTGAACCTGTGGTCTCCTCCAGGTGTTTTCTTCTCCACTGGACCACTACAGGCTCCTAGTGCTCAAAGGTAGACTTGTAGCCCCTTATTAATAAAATAATACTGTTTACAAAACATTTTTCGTGCATGACTGCAGCAAGCAGGCAACACAAAACAGGCAAAGGCTATTGCCACCAGTTTATAGGCAAGTAAAAGAGGACTTGGAGGTGGAACAAAATGTAGCCACAAAGGTCCCAGAGTGAAGACTCCAGGCTCTTGAAGCTTGTCTCCATTCTTGAGAGATAAGCAGCACAGTTTTATCAACACAAACCCAATGGACCCCAATATCCTAAGACCTGTGCAAGGATGTGCTCAACATGTAAACTCTTAATAAAGGGGTCAATCCTGCAACAGCTTCTGCAACGAGCATGATTGCGTGTACCGAGAGCATATTAAAGCTGTTGAAGGACTGAGACCTCTTTTACAATTTAGGTTGACCGACATCCTTAATCCAGTCCCCTCCTGGTCACTCTTTCCCGGCAACACGCTCATTTAGATGTGAAAAGCCTGCTCTGCTGCCAGACGGCTGCCTACACGCAGTAAATAGCATGAAATGTAGCCAGCTTTGCTGTATTTGTGAAACTTTCCCCACAGCTCTAATTATGCCTGGGTAGTGCTAACATTTAGTCAGCTTAAATTATTAAACTCTTGCAGCCCCCGCAGGTAAAAACCTGTTTAATTAATGACTGATTAGTTAAATCATTATGTGTCCTGATATGAATCACAATAATTTTTATAGTCCATATTATCATTGTAAAGGCATGTTAATTTATTGAAGGATTCTTTTTTTTTTTTTTTGTAAAAGGAACAGAAATAAGCGTACCTTAGAGCTTAGGAGAAACCACCTTCTTTATAAGGACAAAATATACCAGCACGTATCTAACGTACAAAGACATTCCCTAGACAGTCCCAAATGCTCTTTATCCATCTGGAAGCTGGAGATGCTGAGATCCTAGAGAAAGAGTCCTTCAGATCTGGACATTTACGCATGTAAACTTAAAATTCTTTACGATGAGGGTGGTGAGGCACTGGCACAGGTTGCCCAGAGAGGTGGTGGAGGCCCCATCCCTGGAGACATTCATGGCCAGGCTTGGTGAGGCTCTGAGCAATCTGACCTAGTTAAAGATGTCCCTGCTCACTGCAGGGGGGTTGGACTAGATGGCCTTTAAAGGTCCCTTCCAACCCAACACATTCTGTGATTCTGTGATTCTGTGATTTTTAGCTACTTCACGTGTTTTGTGGCAAATGTTGGCACAATTGCACCATCTTCAGTAGATGTTTTCAGTGGTGCCACCAAGCGTAGAGCCCATGTCCCCCTTACATCATCGTCTTTCTGCCCTGTTGGTATCTGCTGCCCACCAGAAACATCTCTTGCAGGCAACAATAGCCCATGTACACAGCAGCAGTGACTTCCCATGTTGGTTTGGACTAAAATGGGGCGTCACTATTTGGATGGATTCAGCCAGGTAGCTTTTAGCTCTCACCAAAACAGTAACTATTTTGGAGCCACACTGGCTGTTGTGACGAAGGTGGCAGCACTCTGATAGTCCACGGCACCATGATATCTGGCAGAACATGGACTGACGTGTCCAGATGTTATCCTTCCTACCATATGACCCTGACTGCCAAAAAGTTGACTAATGTGACCTTTGGCTGTGGCCCCAAGGCTAAAATCTGGTCCTGGGCCAAACGCTAGTGGTTACAGCTGTGACAAAAGAGTAAATAAACAAAAAAACCCCAACCCAACCCCCTTTTTCTCAAGGTTCTACATAATGCATAGCTTCTGCTAGTTCTGACACACCATTGCCCCCAGATAATCTGCAGGTGCTCAGGCACCTGAAATCCCTGATTTATTGGTAAAGGTAATATCAGACACAAGAAAGTTCTACATATTGTCTGTGACAACACTAATTTTCTTAGAAATTTGTTTAAAATATTTCTTTCAGCTCATCTTTGCCATCTCACTGCAAAATGGTGGTGGCAATATCTGTAATGCCTTGGCGTCTGAGCCAAACTTGCTGTGATAGAGACAAACTCCTTTTCCAGGAAAAAAAAAAAGAAAGATATTTGACTGTTGGGAAGCAGCGATGTACAAGAAATTGTACATAAATTTTGGGTTGTGTTCTCCAAATAAGAAAGGCTTTGGCTACACTTTTCCAGGAGCTGAGTAAATGTCCATTTTCTTTTTGAGTGGAAACAGTATGCATAAATGGCAAACTTCCCATCTCCAAAACCCCATGTTCCCCACCAAGTACCTGAAATCACCCACTGACAGTTTTATTTTCCAAGGCACAGCTACGTTTAGGCTCTCCGAGACTGTAACAGTCGGATTTGCAAGCTCGGGTGAAATTATGGTATTTCCTGATCTTGTAGGAGTTGGATTCAGCCTCTCACTTGAACGTTGGTGGGTCAGATTGTCTTCAGCACAGTAAAATGATGACTCTCCAAGGCGGTGGCCTTGGAAGGACGCTGGGAGGTGGTCTGCAAGCAGGGTGCACACTTTGACAGGAGGTGGCTGTAGGGTTGTCTGTAAAGACATGTGAATTTGAAGAAGGTCCCATTTTTCAGCTCTTTGCCCATCTGGAGGCATCTCTGCTCTCCCAGCAGAAGCATGGAGCTCCCTGGGGAGCCAACGGGAAGAGTCAATCCTTGCCGCCATCCAGGGTGACAGGCTGGGGGGGATGTACTTAATGATATATATAAAGTAGGGTTGTCTCACTGCAGAAATCTGGGACGTCACTTGCAAAAAGGAAAGGAGAAGCAATGAAGGTTATTTTGAGCTAAATACTCACAAAGCAGTGTAATTCACTCCAAACCATTGCTCGCTTTCCTCTGCTTTACCTAAGCACCGCAGTCATGGTTTGCAACAAACCCGCTACAAAGAGAAGAGACGGCTTTTTTTTTTCCGCAGCTCTCCCTTTTTCTCTGCCTCTTTCCTATCATATTGAATCATCAGGGTGTGAAATATAATAAAGCACTGTACCATTCAATCTGTCGGCTGTACCTTACAGGTGTACTCCAGGTAAATATCCCCTTGGCTGGTGAAAAATGAGCTTACCTGAAACAGATGACTTTGATGAACTTCGGTAGCTGGGCCTCTATCACTCTTTTCCAATTGGCTTCCCCAGCAAAGCATGGTTACCCAACACAAATTTGTCTTACTGAAGGAAAGATATTCTCTAATTCACTTTGTTCCCAGCTTCTTGCCCCCTCGCTGATGCCTTCACTTCATCTGGCGCTCCATAAAAGTAGAAATGGCAGGGCTTGTCATCCCTTCCACTGGGCGTCTTTGGGAAACAAATTAATTATTTACCAGCCTATCGCACGCCCCATTGCTTTGATAAAACCGGAATATAAGTAAAAATGGACATGTATTAAAAGGTGCCGCAGTGGCAGGTAGAGGATCACAGCAGAAGCTCCTGCTTCCCCCCACCGCCCTCCCCAAGCGGTCCCTGCTCATCGTCAAGCAAGCAGCAGGGTCTAACCGCAGAAACAAAGCGGACACGTATGCAGATGAGGTCCCTGTACCTGCAAGGGCTTTCACTGCTCACCATTTTAATTTTAGATAAGTGCCGAATGCCTCTTTACTCTCAAAGACGAAGACGCCTAGAAGATTAAGTCCTGCCTGAGTAGAAATAATCCAGGGAAGCCATTCCAGGGGGTTTGGAGGTTTGTTTTCTTCTCTGGTTGTTTGCTTGTTTCTGATTTTATTATTTGTCTTTTGTTTCTTTCTCGGGACAGAACTCTGAAAAGGAGCAGGGAAAGGCCAGGAGGCATTTCAGAGGTGCCTTGGGTCAGAGAGATGCTGTTGCGTGCAGTGGCATTGGCTTGATCCTCAATGGAAGGGTCGCATCTTGCTCCTTCTGCACGCCCAGCAAGTGCAGGCTAGAGTGTAGAAGAACGCTCCTCTCCCACTCTTTCCCCCAACAACTCATTTGGGTGAAAGGCACGCTGTGATTGCCTCAGCAAGGCTGTGATTTCAGGAATACAGGAGGTTGCTCCCATTTTTTTTTTTTTTTCCTGAGTTTTTTAAAAAAATCTGCTTGAACAGCTCAAAAAACCCCACACATTACAAGAGGGATTGGCTTGTCAAGTGGTAGGAAATGACCCTTCCACTGAAGAACCATTTTGTGCATCATTAATTGTCATTTGCAGTGGCATGTACTGCTTTTCCTCTTTAAATGAGTTACAAAAGTTAACTGCTTCATCCTTAGAGGCCTTCAACAGGGATATATATAATATTCCCTTTCGTCAACTGGAGATGGTGAAGGTGATGAAGAGACTTGTCCACAATCTTGAAACCGAGAGTTTTAAACCGCACTTGAGTAACCGCACTGATCCTAACGCCCACCCTGACCCTGTGAGTGCATTTCCCTCTGAATGCTGTGTTGGTGCTGTCAGGTCTCATCTCCTGCAGAATAAAAAGTCTTTATGAATTTTACTTGTGCATCTGTCTCTCCCACAAATAGGAGAAGAAACTTGAAGCTGCGAGTACCTGGGTTTGCTTCTTTCCCAGACTGGAAGCTTTGGGACAGAGGTGAATTTTCCCTTGTGATGCAGAGATGCTAAGGGAACTGGACAGGTTGGGAGACTCTTTCTTTTTTCCCTTTTCTGAACTTGCAAGCAGCCAAAGGCTGTTTCACTAAGTGGCTGAAAAGGCAGAGCAATGAGGCTGTCAGTGGGACTCCACATGAGTTTGCGCATGAAGACAGCAAGTTACTTTGGAAGATACAGCAAAGGCAGGATGCCAAAGGGTGCCCAGAGGAGAATTTCCTAAAATCATCAGAGCATAAGCAAGGTTATTATGTCTACTTAAAAGTTAAGTGATCTGTAAGGTGGCCAGAGACCGTATTTCCTGTCCCTTTATAAACTTGTGCAAAGCCCCACTAGACCCAAACCATTAAACAGTGCTTCCCCAGGACCAGTAATAACCTTACTAATTGCAGAAACCTTCCTTCTTGCTGAATCCAGTGCCACCATGAGTGTACCTCAGCGTCTTAGAATCATAGAATCGTCAAGGTTTGAAGGGACCTTTAAGATTATCGAGTCCAACCATCAACCTAACACTGACAACCATGTCCCTCAGCACCACATCTACATGTCTTTTAAATACCTCCAGGGATGGTGACTCCACCACTTCCCTGGGCAGCCTGTTCCAATGCTTGATAACCCTTTTGGTGAAGAAATTTTTCCTAATATCTAATCTAAACCTCCCCTGGTGCAACCTGAGGCCATTTCCTCTTGTCCTATCACCTGTTCCTTGGGAGAAGAGACCGACCTGCCCCTGCTACACCCTCCTTTCAGGGAGTTGTAGAGAGATCTTCCTTCATTTCTTATTGTTTTTCATTCTGCAAAGCAACGGACAGAGAAAAGAAGCCCTTCACTCACCACAAACTCTATTCAAACTTGAATGATTACAGCAAAACTGAGTTCTGGTTTAGGTTTTTTTTTTTTATCCCAGCCATCAGGGAACGTATTAATCTGAAACCACAGCCCAACCTAGGATATGTTTTAAAAGTCTTCAGAGCAGAATTGCAGTCATGATCAGTGGCTCAGCTTTTTGTCTCAGGCCAGTTTTTATTTGTATCTTCCTCCTCCTTCATCCGTTTTTTCTAAATGGTACCACCAAGTAGTAAAAGCACCATCCATGTTTCAGATGCATGCCAAACTATAGGAGGAAAGTGGCAGATAAATTTAACAAGCATTAAAGCTATATATAATTTAAATATGTATAAAATTATTCGGTATATCGATTAGAAAATGGGCTGTTGACCATTTAAAGGCAACAATCAATTTCATAGTTCACAGGTCAGGTCAAGTTTCGTTCTAATGATCTAAAAAAGCAAATAGCATTAGGAGATAATGAACTCCACAGGATTACAGATGTGATCTATAGCTCTGCTGTGGCACAAGACCCAGCAAATGAGAGAGGGCATCATCTGAAGTGCCCTAGCCTCCACAGACTAAAACCATGTTTTTATATCTTGGCAAGGTGTCAATTTATGATGTAATCAAAGGCAGACGATGGAATTACTTTGCTCCTAAAGCACCACATGGTTAGGCTCAATGTCATCAATGAGCAAGAGAGGTAGATCCCCATTAATGTGGTCTACAAAGTTATCTTCCCTATTCTGGTAAATGAATGTCAAGCCTACCCACCCTGTTAATCAAAGGGAGTTGATAGCTCTCTCTGTTCCCACCGAGGCGTTGGGTTACACGAGGAAAACACTGCAGGGCTACCGTCGGGTTGTTTCCTCATGCACTGTTGTACAGCAGAGAAGAGGCTTCCCTAAATTTTATTGAGGAAAGGAAGAAAAAGAAATATGTGCATATAGAGAGAGGATGAATTTGTTCCCGTATCTATGTAAATATACGTATATTTGTGTGGCCATGTGTATGGGTAAGCATATTTTCATTGGGACATGGATGAGAGAGAGTTACAGAATCACAGACCAGCAGGGGTGGGAAGGGACCTCTGGAGACCATCTAGTCCAACCCCCTGCCAGAGCAGGTTCACCTAGAGCAGGTTGCACAGGAATGCGTCCAGGTAGGTTTTGAATGTCTCCAGAGATGGCCATTTGAACTTTTAGGAAGGAAGGGGCAGTGGCTCTTGAAAAGCCTGGTATATATCTTGCGGATGTTCAGGTCTTATTTTGTGGAAACTGATGCAACGTGTTTTCTGAGGAGCCATCATGTTTTAGCTGAACATTGAAATCTTCAGTCCATATGATCAGTATTTTTGAGCCCCTGCTTCTTGTTTTGCCTCAAAACTTGAACTGAATATCAAATTCATCTAGATTTGGATTTGGGGTGGGCTGGATTTAAATCCAGACATCCTCCTATAATATTTATGCAACGTTAATTTCCCACTTCCAGCTCTGGTTTGGATGCAGAAGACATTTCATGGTTTCTGAGTGGGTGTCTGAAATGTCTGCAGAAGGACCAGGCAAGATTCCTCTGAGCATCCATCAGAGGGGAGCAAGGGAAGCAACTCCAGTTTTGACAAGAGGGACGTTAGAAAGGTTTTCCACCTTTCACCTTTACTCACGAAGGTGCTTTGAACACACCTGGGCATCTGAAATGGCAGCAAATGCCACTTTCAACAGCTAAGTCCCACTCTTAAGTGTTTATGCAGGTCCTACCATCTGGGCATATGCTTCTTCTGTCTTTGTGTAGCACACCAGCCTACGTCACTGCCTTCAGCTTCTTTAAACAGCATTCACTTCCACACTGCTGTGTCTTCTCGGCTGTTTCGGTGTTAATGGGCTTACTTGGATTATTAATTGGTCTCATTAGACTTATTTTCTTCTTTAATATAATGAGTGTGTAAGCACTAAACTAAGAGGCATAAAACTTTGATAAATGAGAAAATTGGATAATTGCACAGCATCAGTGTTGTGCTCAGAGGAGCCTTCTTAAAAAAAATGGAAGAGGGAGAAAGGCAGATCAAGAGCAGGTAAAACAGAGAAAGAAAAGTAATCCAGACTGACGCTTGAGCATCATCATGTGCTCTTTTTGAACACCAGAACAAGTCAGTTTGGTTGGGATCCAGGACCCTAAAGTAACACCTCAAGACATTCCAACACAGCTTCTGCCTCTCCTCCATGTCAGTGGCAGCAACATGTAGACCATGGCTGCAGATTTAGACTCTAGTTCAGCACATCACCTAGGGGTATCTTGAGTAAGTAAGCATGGACGTACCCACATTGAGTAGCCCACTGCTGAATCGAGCAGGGTCCCATTCAGCATGCAAGACCAGGCTGGATGGGGCTCTGAGCAGCCTGGTCTAGCGAGTGGTGTCTCTGCCCATGGCAGCGGGGTTGGAACTAGATGGTCTTTAAGGTCCCCTCTAACTCTAACCATTCTATGATTCTATGATTCTATGTCTTGTACATCCAAAATTCCCATAGACTCTCAAGCAAATGGATAAACGAAGAATCCAGCCCAAGGCTTTATGCTTACACAGTTCAGCAATATAAAGGCAGCAGTAATCCCAAAGGCAGAGAGAAAGCAAGGAAATTGAAGGTGGTAAACCTACAGGGAAAGGTACTTTTCAAAAGCGATCCCTTTGTGAATGATCCTACTAAAAATGTTACACGCACAAATGTGTTTTAGCTTATTACAGCACAATGGCAAAAACAGTCCTGCGAAGCTGTGCTGTTCATTGCAGTCCTGGATCATTGCTTATCTATTTTAATAGGCAAGAAATATAACAGCTAAATTATAATTATATACTGTACACAGCAGTGTTAACAAAATAACATCATGCTTGGTACATTTCCCATCATCTTCTTAGGAGGTACAGCAAGCTGCAGGTTTGTAACAATCTTCTGTTTCTTCACCTCATTAATCTCCCGAAGTGGAGAGAGAGCAATACAAGCAGAGGGAGCCCAGAAATGTACGTACATTACTGAATTAACCAGGCATGTAATTAGTGCTCAGGTGCTTAGTCAAGGAAGAAACATGCAGGATTATTTAGATTTGGATTTAACACCCCAAAGTTCGAATAGTGACAGTACGTTGTATGAGCTTTTCAACCAACCCCTCCAGCTACCTTGGAAATAGAGATTTGTGCCCCCCATTTCTGCCTGCAGCACGGCGTTGCTTTCTAAGCTTGGTATTATTTATGGAAATATATGAAAGTATAAGCACACAGCATGTCATGGTCTGTCCTAGGAATGGGGAGACAGAGCTGGTGCAATGCCAGGAGCATCTCTGTCCGCTGAGGAACATGGACAGTGGTGCTTACCCCAACACTGGACCCTGGCATGACCCCCAATACCTGTAATACCTGCGTCCTTGTCATGGTTTAACCCCAGCCAGAAACCAGGACCACGCTGCCACTCGCTCACTGACCCCTGTTGGGATGGGGGAGAGAATTGGAAGAGCAAAAGTGAGGAAAAAATACACAGGTTGAGATAAAGACAGTTTAACAGGTAGAGCAAAAGCTGCGCACATAAGCGAAGCAAAACAAGGAATTCATTCACTGCTTCCCATCAGCAGGAAGGTGTTCAGCCATCTCCAGGAAAGCTGGGCTCCATCACGTGTAACAGTTACTTGGGAAGACAAATGTCGTCACCCTGAATGCCCCCCCTCCCCCTGCTTTCTTCTTCTACCCCCAGCTTTATGTGCTGAGCATGATGCCATATGGTATGGAATATCCCTTTGGTCAGTTGGGGTCAGCTGTCCCAGCTGTGTGCCCTCCCAACTTCTTGTGCCCTCTCAGCCTACTCGCTGGTAGGGCGGTGCGAGGAGCAGAACTGTCCAGAGCTGCTCAGCAACAACCAAAACCACCAGAGCGCTATCAACACTATTTCTCATCCCAAATCCAAAACATACCGCTATGCCAGCTGCTGGTAAGAAAGTCAACTCTATCCCAGCTGAAGCCATGACAGTCCTTCTTTCCTGACTAGCAATAAGAAATGCACCGCAGGTGAGGACGGGGTTTGCTTTCTCATGCTCCTGAGGGCTGCTCCTTTGCTGGAGTGAATCATCTCTGTTGCGGTGCCTTCTGATTGGCACCGCCTGAACATCTCATGTTTAAAGTGCATTTAGTGTCCATGGGGTCCTGAAGGCAGATGAGTTCTGCTTATCCCACGGGGCACCCACAGCATTTCTGAGATGTCCTGTGGGACGCTGGATGTGTGATCCAGCTTGACCCCGGACTTGCCCTGCTGTGAAGTGCTCTGCAGCACCCTCTGTTTCTAGCTCATGTCTGGTGAGCTTTTTGCCATCCTAATCCAAACCATCCTTTGTAGGGCTGGCCAAAGTGCACATCCCAATCAACAGAAACCACCAAAAGCAGGCAATGATCGACTTCACTCCATAATTCATCTCCAACCCTTTTCAAGCCCAACATTCACTACTTCCAAGCCATTCCCTCAATCCATCCCCTCGATCCCCCTATATCTACACCACCCCATTGCAGGCACGGGGCTGTGCATGCATTTTCATGCTGGTCTGGACAAGCACAGCGAGAGGCTGGATTGCAAATGGTAGCCTTGAGTGACATTTATCTAAACACCACCAAGAAGCGGAGACAAGGGAACGAGGCACATTCATGTACATCGGCTCGCCGGGGTTATTTGCTGCTCATAGCTGAATGAGAGAGAGGGCTCCCTGGAACAGCAGCACGATGATAAAATTGTGATGAAAATATTCTCTGTATTGCTTTTCATTGAAATATTGCCCCTTGGCGGGAAGCAGATTGGTAACATCAGCGAGCAGAAGTAGAGAGAGGGTCTTATCATCCTAGAAGCTCATCATGGCAAACTCAGGCCATGCTGTGTTAGGAAAACAGCACTCGTGCTTAATTTTGAAAGCTCAGAGGAAGATTTGTCTAGAATAGTACAGGAAATATACACCTGTGCAATGCGTAGTTTGTGGGAGCAAGACTTTCTTATGCAGAAGACCTCCAAGATTGTCAGTGAAATAAGGTAGAGTCCATTAAAAAGGAATAGCTTTAACATCTCTCCCACAAAATTAACTATTTTCCTAGCAGCGTGCATCAAAAACTTCAGGGGCTTGTTCTCACTCCGAAGCTGGGAACTCAGTTGCATAGTTGGAAAAAAGTTCTGTTAATGCTAAATCTTAATGCTGAAGAAAACTTTAATCCGTGCAGACCTTCTCTGGTGCAGGGTTTGTTACAGGGTTATGACCTCCACGTGCATGGGATGATCTACGCACACGCACACAAGCATGTACATGTATTTATTGTGCATAATGACCCGATAAAAATCCTTTAGAGCAGCTAGATTAAATAAGGTCTAAAGAAAAGAATATTTTATGTGAATACGGCTAAACTTCCATAATCTATAACTTTGTTTGCAACCACGGAAAAGTTAATTTCCTTCACCTGTCACGCATTAAAAATAATATTTCAGCTGAAGTAAGGTCTTGTTTTTATTTTTATTTCTATTTCTTGTGCAGACATGAGGCAGTGGGGGGCTCACAGGGTGTAATTCCAGGGCAAAACCCCTGCCTCATGCTCATCCTCTCAAATCTTGTCTCCTCTGCTGGTAAAACAAGCAGGATTAGCACACGATAAGACCAGCGGAGATAGTAATTACACTGGCTATGAGCAAACTGCGGAACCACGGAATAAATCCCCAAACAATTATTAAAATGGCTCAATGCATTACACAAATTGGAAAAGACCGGGACATTTTGGGAGGGGCGACGGGAGGTAAGACACATTATTTAAGTGTTCTTGTAAGCCTTCTAAGATATTAATGTTGCAAAGCTTCTTATGAATATTTAAGAACATAAAATGGAGATGCTCTTCAGCCCAGCATTACCGCAGAAGCCTGTAATACAGTTGAGTCCACTTAAGAAGGCAATATCTGACATCCGTGACAGATTTAAACATGATAAGGCAAGGGTGGTGTTTATAGCTGAAAAGTGCATGCAAACTAGTTAGATATTGCTGCGGTTATAGTTTCTTTTATGTACTGATATATGCATTGATACAATTTCCGTAAAGACACAACTTTGCTACCAGTCACCTGTACTTTTGGCAGCGCCTTTAAAAATATAATTATTACTGAATTATTTGATGGTTTCCGGAGAAAGGACAGGTACCTTAGTGCTAAGAAGGAAATGAACTTTATTTCCTGGTCTTTAGGCAGATGCCTGGGAAATATTCCCTAAAGTTGGTACCTGACACAAGCCGGTTTTTAATAGGACTAATTTCGACAAAACTTTTCATAGGAAATGTTTTAACTTGGGTAAAAGGGACGGGTGCAGAAATCTTGTCTTCAGAGATGCTTTAATGTTTATAAAACTTAAGACAAAACCTTTTCACTTCAGAGCTGAATTTTTTCGTCAGCTCTCGGTGAAGATATTTGAATTAATCAAGTTTAGTCTTTGGCTAATTTTCTTCCCTTTAGCCAGCATTTTCCTTGAGAGAAAAACCCATTTTTCTAACTAACTGTGATATTCATTGTGTTCGAAGGGTCTAATTCTCTGTGTCTATTGAAAATAGTCACCAGGATATTCCTGTTATTAGAGCCTGATGAAAACTTTTGCGATTATGGAGATTTTTATATTCCATTCGGCAAAAGTGATTCTGACTGTCTGTGTAAAATTGAATGACTTTATTTTTAATGCAAAAAAGCCCCAAACCCTCAAAACAAAACTAAAGGATTGAAATCAGAAGTGGCCTCTGAAAAAGAGCAAAAAGACCAATAAAGCTGTTGTATTTTACAGGAAACTTGACTGTAAGAGAGCTTTATAAACAGCAGATGGCTCCCATATAGAAGAGGCTGAGCAATCTGAGCAAACAATAATCAACATGAAAAAGCAAAGCTGGGTTTGACACACAGGGAAATTTAAGACACTGAAATTAAAAGATATATTGGAACATACTGTAAAGAAAGAAAGAAGTGTCTCTGTTTCGGTCATTTGGGTCTTGGTGGCTTGACATGAAGATTTAAGTGGTGAAAATCTTCTCGGTGATGGACCATATCTGACACCCGTACAGGTCATGGGATCTCGGGGTCCTGGGTTTATTTTTTTATCACCTGTGCATGTACAGAAGAGAGATGATGACTAAAGAGTCATGGCCATGGTGCTCTCCTTGGGATACAGATGTGTTGTCACCACAGATATGTCTTGTGCATGGTTACTCCAGTCATGAACGCTTCTGTCTCTATGAGATATCAATTTCTCTCTACAGAAAGGTATAGACAATAAAAGTAGTTTTCTTCAGTATTAAATATCTTAGTGAGAATGTGACGTTAGAGTGGGTAGTTTGGTTCAGATTTTGCCCTTAGAAAAGGATAAAAAATGCAGAAAATTTCATCTTGTTTTTTTCTCAGTGGTTTTCTCCTGTACAGACCAATTCAGCTACGAACTAGAAATATCTTACTGGCTTCTATTTATTGAAATTTTCTAGGATTTTCCTAAGGATCCAAGGAAATTCCAGGACCCAGCAGGGAAATCACACATACAATTACTGTACACACAATGTGAGAGAAGACCAAGCTAGTTTCACAGTGCTCTGGTTCCCACATATTAACTGCAGGATTTTCTGCACGCGGATTTTTATGGCACTTATCAAAATGAAGCACAGACAAAGAAACTAAAAAAAATGAAAATTAAGGAAGGAAGAGATGGGAGGGGGGAGGAGAGGCAGAGCAGAGAAGGGAATGGGGATGGAGAGGTTGATTTCTTCCCTTTCCAGGCTGACCTCCTGCAGGGATGTGTAATGAACTGGCTCCAGGAAAGTGTCCCAAGTGGACTCCAGTTTTTCCAGGTTTTGCTGTGGATTGCATCCTTTCCTTCACACTCAGATGCATGGGTCTATTAGAGCAGCCTCTGTGCTGTTGGATGAAGGATTTATTTTCCCCAACAGAGCAAAAAAGTAGTGTTTTGCAACCAGTAAAGCACTAAGGAAGTCTTCTCCTTTGGCCCAGTGACTGGTTGCGTCCACTGAAGATGCAACCTGCTCCTCAGGTGATCACTTTGAAGCTGGATGGTACCTCTCCTGTGACTTGGTCTCTTCCAGCTTTATTATCAGGCCGAAAGCTGGAAATGATAGTGACTGAAACAGACGTGTGAGAATTGTTCCCTTCTTTTAAGCTCCGGTTCAGTTCAGTAGGAACAGAGTTAATTTTGTAGGACTGAAATAAATGAGATGGAAGGTCACAGAGCTAAATGTTTTCCTCCTACCCTGCATTGCTCCATTTCACTTCTGTCTAGGACGTTTGTTTCCTGTTTTAGCTTGTATTTTGACTTCTTAAGTTTGTGCCACTGGGGAGCAATAAGAGTCTGTATTTTGTGTCTGCTTTCTTGGAGAAATAATACAATTTCCCTCAAAACTTAGCGTGTATTCCAACCACAGACTATAGGGATAGCTCAACTGAATTAAAATTCTTGTTTCCATTCTTTTCTTTTATTAAGACATTCTGCAAGGTAGAAAAAGTCCATATTTGACATTTGTCCTTCAGGCTGCCAGAGATTATCAGATATTTTTACCCTCTAATTCCAGTGTTTTAAGTACCTTATGTGAATACCAGGGTAACGTTGCGTGAAAATTATTTTACTTTATTTCTTGAGCCAGTTACAGACGCAAGTCTTGGAGATGAGAGTGATACGACTGAAGTAAGCCACCATATATAACTACATTTATTAAGAAGAGACATTTCTTCATGTTTCTACGGGAGAGGTACCTCTTGGCCAGGTCCTCGGCTGCAGTTGGAGGCTGCTGCATAAACGTAGGAGGTGCAAAGCATCTCTTTGCAAAGCCGAATGCCATATCCACCAAAGAATCTGAGTCAGGCTGTGGGCTGCTGAAAAATATGACAGCTGCTTACTGAGATCCATGTTCAGTTTGAAATATATTGATGCCTTGAAGCCAAACAAGCTTTCCCTTGCTCCTGCCCCATATAAGGTGAACCACAGGTGAGATCGTGCCCAGATAAAGACCCCCCCCATACGTAGACGTCCATATATGACCTGGGTGTCTGTGCCCTCATTGTAGTCAATACAATCATTGGAGCGTGTATTTGGCTGAGCATTGGAGGCATCTGCTCTTGGGTGGGCTGAGTTGCTCTCCACATGGTCTCATGGGCTATAATGGGAGCCTGGGTACCTAGCTGAGATGTAGACACAGGTTACCCCAATTTGGGGGCCTTGATCTGATGCTGGCTCCAGCTTCACACGCTTGCTGTTTTGATTCTTTGATATACAGGGTTTCCTTGAGAAAAAAAGTGATCTACAGCTTTTGCTGGTTTCATAGCTTTCGTTTAGTGGCAAAGAGCTAAAGAGCAAGACTCAAGGAATTAATTTGGACAAAGCGTTTGCTTCTAGTCCACTGTATATTGAATCATCGCAGGTTACTACTGCTGGGGACTAGTCTAGAGAAAATGAATTGATCTCACTTTTGGTACCACCCTAGTCGTTCATTGACCTTTTCATAAGACATAGGTAGTAATTTTTTGTTGTGATGACCAGGTGACCCATTGGCTGGTCTGATGGCCTTTTAAAAGCAGGTTAGTTAGTCTTTTCCGCTATCATTGTGTATTGAAACCTGTTGACAGAAGAATTAGGGAACTGAAAAATCTGTGTGTTTATGAAGGATTAGCATAAAAACCTCCTTTGCAGACTGAAGTATCTTCTGCTTAGAATAACAAAACTAAATGGTATTGGAGCTAAGGACCATCATGTTTCAGTGAGAGACAGGAAAAACACCTCTGGAGAGCAGTCTTACCACAATTTCATCATAAAGTCCTTTACTATCGTTTGTTCACACTATACTGAGACATTCAATGTCTAAGGCTTGGAGCTCAACTGATTTACTCATTCCAAGTTTTCCCGGTTGCAAATTAGTTGTGATTTACTTTCCAGGTTGATTATCCTCACGATGTCGCCTTGGTGTCTGATCTAAGCCACGCTGAAGTAAATGGGAATCTTTCCACGGACTTTAATAGGTTTTGGATGAGGCCTTAGCTATCTGTGTAGCTATTAGGAGAGGCACAAGTTGTACAATGAAGTGCAGGTGTTTGTGCTGCTGGGAGGAAGACCTTATACTGTATTTAATGTTCCTTAATTAATTGAGCCCCAAGGTATAGAGTGGGCTTATGTTCCCAGAAATTGCATTAGGGTAACGCAGCACCTTCCATTTGCAGCAATCCAAATACAATATTAAAGTTTTATGTTTATTGAACAAGGTCCAGGAATCCGCATGCAGGACCACTTCACCTTCCGCTGGAATGCAGCCACCTCTGGAGTGAAACACGGCAATCGTTTCACAAGAATAGGCAAGCTATAGGAAGCAAAAGGTGTTAAATTCCAGTGAAAGCATCAGCGAGCTGTCAGTAAGGACCCAATGTAATGACCTTAACAAGAATTTTCCCAATGCCTTCACCTTGCTGAAGTAACACGTTATGAGAGCTTTGTGCAGCTACCATGCCACATGGTCAATCCAAGAAGTCACACTTCCAACAGCAGTGTGTCTTCACTTTATACTGGAAAACTTAGGCCAGGTGGCCACAATTCTGAAGTTAGTTAGACAAGACTAAGCTGGCAGCTTAGGATACCTTCTTAATGGAAAGAAAGAGGTGCTTCCAGAGGGAAAGTGATTTGTTTTTAAGACGGGTGATTCAATGTGGTTGGGTAAATCTGCCTCTGGAGTTGCCTTTTTCTCTTTGCTGACTGCAAGAGAGCCCAGCTGACTGGTCTGGTCTGGCCTGGCCTGAAATGCCATTCAGGTGTGAAAGTGAGATAAATCCCACCTTCAGCTAATGAAGCCCCATGGGAAGCATGCCTCAGCTCTGAGGTGGACTGCTAGACTGAAGAACGATGCTTGAACTGCTCCTCAAACTGAGAGTGGGAGAAGAGGTTGGGCTTTGAAAAGCTATAGAAAAGGAGCTGATCTGCATGCTTAAAAAAGGAGAGGCGATTTCTGCGGTGCCCAAAATCTTTTATAGACTCAAAACAACGATGGCAGAAGAGGATGGCCTTGACTGACTCAACGCATCTGGGAGGAAAGGAGTAGTGCATACTCCCAGTGGGTGTGCGGAGGAGAGTAAAGGAGTAGGGAACTGCTGGGCACAGGATGGCAGCTGGTTAACAGATAGCTGAGAAAGCAGCTGGGAACCCGTGCAGACTAAGTTGGTAGGGCTCAGCTCTATGCAGGAGGAGTTGGGGGTCTGGGGAAGCAAGGAGACAGCAGATGAAGGGTGGTGGAGGAGTCAATGGCATGGAGGAGGCATTTGGCAAGGTGGTGAGCTGCTCTGTGGCCCTATGGGCATGGGCAAACCAGGCATTACAGAGACAAGTAGCAACAAGGCAAGGTTTTTTGAGGTTGGCAACATTTGTTAGAAGGAATCCAGCCCCCACGGAGCATTTCTGCAGATGTTAATGGCTGCTTTGGTGAGGAACAGCTCAGAGCACCTCATTATTGGGGTTGTGCTAAGATATATTAGAAGACCTCTTAATTGGATTATAAATGTCCTTCCCTGGGCAGAACAACCTGGCCATCCCTGCTCAGTGATATTTATTGTAAAGTCAGTAAGTCATTAGGTGGCAGAGTTCAGATTTCCAAGTGCATGTTTGGTATAGACAAGTCAATATGTTTTTGTTTTTTTTCTTAATTTAACTTCTTGATTGACTTATTATGTACATTGGCACTTTTAAGAGCTTCAAATAAAACACAGTGAGAGTTCAGAACAAATGTAAATGGCCTAAAAGAAAAGGAAAAAAAATCCTATAATCTTTTTTAATGGCTATAAAACGTGGGAAGGATATATCATAAGCTCCCCGCATGGGGTCCTTGTCTGCGTTCAATCCAGTATTGTAATTTAGACATGACTTTTTATTTAATTTCTGACTGAGAAAGGGAAATTAGAAAACAACATTATCTCAGCTGCTCCGTTATAATGAACAATATTTCACAGTGCCAGTATAAGTTACCTTAAGAACTTATTTTACGAGACAAACATTGGCTGAATTCCATGAACAACTGGGTTTTCTGGTGTCTTTTGTCTGCTAAACCCCCAAACTTTAGTAAGGCTTTTAATTATAAATAAGCCTGTTATTACGGTGATGTGCATGTTACATGTGTGTAACATGTGGACCACCGCAGTGAGGGAAGTGACGGCAGTGGGCTACAGGTTAGCATGAGCATGAGGGTATTATTTCCTGCTGAAGTCCAAACAAGAGGCTGCTTTGTTTCATGTTAGTCATTGGTTTCTCGCTTTTTCTTCTAGCATTCATACCTCTGTGTGTCTCCAGCGGCGCTAGATAGTATAGGTATGATAGAGCCCCATGGAAACATCTTGCTAGTTTGGTTTTTATGGGTGCGTAAACTAAAAAACCCCAAAACCTTAGGACCCACAGTATTGAAAAAGATGGAGAGAGGCCCACTGATAGTGGGGCGAGGTGGAGATACGAGTGCCTCAGACACCCTCAGGCTGTGGCCAGAGCGAATCCACTCTTAACAAACTCTTACAAATATTTCCAAGGACAGGAGCTCCAGGCTAGGAAGTTGCCTCAGATGAGCAAGTAACTCTGTTTGTTTCCAGACAGTAAAAAATCATCCTTCTCTGATTTGGTCCTATATAAATGTAGACCATGGATATAAAATATTGACTTTAATAGTTTTTCCTATGGGGAAATCCTAGATTGGGATTATGCAGCTAAATGTTTATTTAGCTGTAAATAACACATTCTCCTGTTAATCTCTGTATCTATCAATTTTTTTAAGTCGCGGAGATTTATCCAGTCTGTAATTAACCCTTTTGCATGGCGAAATGCAGGATTGTCTCTCTTCCCCCAGCCACTAAATACATAATGTTCTGATAAATATTTAAGCAGTAATGAGGGACGTAATGCACAGTAATCCATTAGTGCCGTGTTCTGGGGGAGCGGTGCTAAAGTGGATGCCGTAAGCGCTAAAATCCCAGATTGAGCAGAAGGCCTGCTGACCACTGTGGGATTTAGCTTTGAGCTACGCTACAGGTTGGGAAATCCACTTGAAGGTGCAGACGTGCTTTATTTGCCTGCCAAGAAAAGCTTCCTTAAAAGAAAAAACAAACCAAGAAACCCCACCCAGCAACAACAAAACCAGCCATCTCGGTGAACAGTGCATCCAAATATTCCCCAGTCAAAAGACTACTAAAGGTCAAGAGTGGGAAGGCAGAGCCTGAACCAGTGATGCACTAAGGGAGGGTGGTGGTGGTATGACCACAATTAGGTCCCACTAACATATAGAACCAGGCTACACCGGGGTCTGTGAGATCCTTCTCACTTTGGGTAGGTCTACCAACTTTTTCCACATTTTCCTCCTTTTTTTCTACTCGTTAGACCTTATTGCCCGATGACAATTTTGTGTATGATAGATGTCTGCATCACAACAGTACCCTAAAGGAGCAAATACAGTAATAGGCAAGATACTGGTTCCTACTTCATTTTTGCCAGCAGGGTCTCAATTCCCACCAAGGGCAGGGAAAGGTGAGGTTTGGTCCCCAGCTCTCTGTGCTACAGGGAGCAGCTGCAGCTAATGTGCCTGCTCGCTTCCATGCGGAACACCAGCGGTACTCTCTCCACTCATCTGTGTACAGCGAGCAACGATAAGTGGCTCTGAAGAGACCTCCCGCCGGGGTACACGGTGGAGCAGGATGGTGACTTACTGCCTTGTTGGTAGAAACTAGCAATGTTTCTTTGAGGTCACGGAAAAGGAAGTTTTCCGGAGTATCTGTGAATTTGCACCTGGACCAATAAACTTTTTTTTTTTTTTTTTAAATTGTTATTCATTTTACACCTCAATAAAGCTTAATTATAAGTAAGCAGTAAGAAAACCAGGAGACATGTTCCAATAATATTGCACTTCTCCGAATCATTCCTGTGGGGCTCTGGCAGTTTTGTTACCATGAAGCAGAATAAAACAAATTAAGAAAACTATTCAAAATTCATTTAAAAACATCATCCGAGGAGCATGATAATAAAAGCACAATGAAAGCGACAAGCTCACTTGGCTAATTTCCTTCATGTGCTGTGCATGTTTATAGTGTGTCTCTTAGTATGTTTTAATTAGCATCACAATCATCAACGAGTAAGTAACAGCACATACGGTTCGGGTTGGGAGATGCAGGCCAGCTATTTGGAGCAGAGAAGGGGCTGAGAACTGGATCTTGACTTTGTGGATGGTCAGCAGATCCCACTGTCTTGGCCCCAGGTCTTGGCCAGAGAGACTGTACTTGGGCAAGGGGCCAACTTCCAGACTCTCCATCCCTGGATCCAACTTCTACCCTTCTGCTGAACGCTGGGCCCTGATGGGGCAGACAACGGTGTTGATCACGTTGCTCGCTGCCAGCCTGAAACCCACTTTCTTTTGTTTCTTGGGGATGTAACCTGATGATGTGGTCTCCCCTTGGCCGCCTGGTAAAGCACCTTCCTTGTTCCTGTTTTCACCACTGGAAACAGGTTGCACCTTCCCTCCCCTTACTGCAGCCATTTCCTTGCCTTGTTTTTATAATTCTGAAAATTCTTGTTTCTCTTGCCTTTTTTTTTTTTTTTTCAGTGATGCTCCTGCCTCCATCTAAGCCCTCGATGGCAGTGTGGGAACCCCTTCAGGTACCTGACATTGAGACCGTGGTGACCTGCACTCATCAGGACAACTGAGGTGAACCTTTCTTAACAGCTTCCAGAGCAGGGCTGACCTGCTTCGCCCAAGACTGGGACTTGGGGTGGACTATTTCACCAAGTTTGGCGACCTGTGAGCTACCTACTGCCTCCCAAAGGGATGGAGGAGAAGAGGCCATGATGGAGAGGTCATGCTGAGTGACCTTGAAAGACTTCAGGATGCCACTGACTCCGTTTTCAGGCACTCTCTCTGTCTGGAAAAGCATCACTTCATCATGCACAAAAGCACGCTCAAGTGTTTCTCCCTTGTTAGCCCTATTTAATAGGATTTTGCACGCTTGAGTTGCTTCAGGAACAGTCTCTGGAGTAGTGGATGCTGCTGTACAATTGAGACACGCAACTTCTTGCAGCTTTCCTGTTGGTCTTGTGGTTTGTTCTCCGAAACGGGGATCTTTGCATCTGGAAAAAGAGGAGCCCACCAATCTCAGCAGGTTAGTATAGGAGGAAAATATTTGGGCTTGATTTCATCTTAAAATACTTTAATCTAAAGGTTTGGCCCAGCACATGTTGTTATTGTTAGACTATCTTGCCTAATTCACTTTTTTCCCCTTAAAAAAAGCATTTCGCTTCCCCTTAAGAATATGTTATGAACCGCTGCACTTTAGCAATGTGATAGTTCATAACAGAATCGAGAGGAGCATGAATTATGTCAGAACTATATTACGAATGTGTAATCTGCAGCATTGGTTAATTTGTTTTGATATTAAAGTTTTAATAGGAAATATAATTTGATTGCATTTTAAAAATAAAAACTGGTTTTCTGTATTATAGAAAAATATTATGAATAATAAGCAAAAAAGGGGGCTAATATAGCTAGGCATTTCTATTAACAAAATGAATATGTTTCATATGCTCCTTGTGTACTAATTCAAGTCATCTGACGCCAGTTTGAGCTGATTTAACATAAACTACAGCCTTGTTCCTTTGCTCTGCCTTTTGCAACATTGCTAGCATTAACCTGAGGATGGGATCAAAGTTCTGCGCTATCAGCTCCTTGCACACCAGCCGTAACTCAATTGTTAGCAGCATTAGCACCTTGTACTGCACTCCCAACCCACCAGCAGAGGCTGGTCTGTATTTATAGATGTTTTCCAGCTGGACTCAGAATAATTAAAGAACCCAACTGTGCCAGCAATGAGCCCTCCACCTCTTAAATCAGCGTAGGTGGCTCACGCTGGTGGTTATGCCCTAATGGATGTGCTTTTAGGATTCTAGCAGGGCAGTGTTGTCTCAGGAAAGGTACAACACTAAGTGCGATGCGTGCAATGGGATGATGTGAGAACGTAAGAGTAACCGCACTGGGTCAAATGAAAGGTCCATCCAATCTGTTCTCAGCAGCCGTCCCCCATTGGGCCTGGGGAAGAGGGTAAGAACGGAGCGAGCGTCCTTTAGCTGGCGCTTTCTAGCCTCCAACTGCATGGTTTTCCATATTTCGCAACTTTTAGTGGATTTCTCTACCATGCTGGAGCTGGGACTCCAGAGAGCAAACTGGTGCTGCGGTGTTTCGGGACCTTTAATGAGCTGCTTTGCCCGTCATAGCTCTGTCCTTATGCTGTGTGACTTTGTTTACAATGGTTAAAGACCTCAGGGCACTTTTGTTAAAGCATGTGAGCTCAAAGTAATGGAAGGGTAAAAGCTGGCCCATGGTGAACAGCTGAAGGTACATGATCTATTCAGCTTATCAGAAAGATATAGAGGAGAACTGATGAGAGAACGTATTTCCTTCCTGGGTATCTTGGTGACTACCAAAAGACTCCTTGGTCTAGTGGGGAAAGACGTTAAGAAGAACCGAGGACTGGCAACTAAAGTGGTAGGATTTCAAATTGGAGACAAAACACATGTGTTTTTCTCAGTGAAGATAATTAACCACGGATAATAATCATTAGGGGAAGAAGCGGATATCTGCCTTCCTGACGGCTTAAAAAAAAAAAAAAGAAACCTGTCTTCCTTCTTGGAAGAAATATTTTAGTTGAGCACAAGATATTGAACCAGACCCATGTGGACAACTGACACGGTAAGGTAAGATATTTATTACACTAGATATCTAAAAGGCCCTTCAGATCTCAAAGATATCAGCATTGTGCGGGAGTACTGTGTCCAGGATCTTTGCCTGGGTAATTATTATTTCACCTGCTTCAGTATTTGCTCCGATTTCATTTACATTTCAGCTGTGCCCTGTCCTTGACTGCAGATAGATCCTATTCTAGGATGGCTTTTATTATCAATTGCAGCTTTCCTTATTCTAGTTGAAACGAGGAGATGCATTGCTGTTTCCAGGGAGGTGACCACCGAGTTTCACTCCAGGGGTAACACTGATTATTGTTTGCAGGATTCATCACCTTTGGAAGGGATGCAAGATGATAGTTTTGGATGCAGAAAAGGGAGAAGAGCATTAGTGGAGCTGTCAAAGAATGCGTGTCTGATGAAAGTGCTGTATCTTTCATATTTTTTTATTGCTTTTGTTATTTTTATAGTTATTATTGGTATCATTAGTAATAACCACTGCAGCAACAGAGTGAGGCTTCCGATGACATTAGCAGTAGGAAAAATGATCCCTTGGCACTTCAGGGGGAAGGAGAAAACTATGTAAGTTAGAGAGATGTGAAACCCTTCATGAACAAATTCAGAAGTTTTCCAGGAGAATACTTCTTCTCAACTTCAACTCTGTCTCCCTGCTTTGTTTCTTGGCGGGAGCACCTTCCCAATTGATATGGATCTGTTCCCGTCTTTCTGCTAATGTCTTTGAGTGCCTACGAAACATTAAATGTATAATTGCCTAAGTAAGGAATAAAGAGATTGACCTCTGGCAGGGAATCTGATTTAGCTTGAAAAGTGCCAGTTCCTGTGGAAGAACTGAGGATAATGAATTCCTTATTCAGATGTCTCTGGTAAGAGCTTCTTTTTGGGTGACATAAATACCAGCCCTTACCTTTAGCTAATTACCTTCTGCTCTCACCCTTCTTTGTCGCTACCAAAAACCCAAAAATCTTGTCTGTCCACCTGTAAAATGGAAGTTGCCTTTGGTTTTACCATTCATGGAGTGGTCTTGTCTGAACGTTGTTTCTTTCTCTCTTTTCTGTCTCAACAGAGATCTTATAGAATCATAGAATCACAGGATGGTTAGATTTTGAAGGGACCATAAAGGCCATCTAGTTCCAACTCCCTGCCCTGGGCAGGGACACCTCCCACCAGACCCGGTTGCTCCAAGCCCCGTCCAACCTGGCCTTGAACCCCTCCAGGGATGGGGCAGCCACAGCTTCTCTGGGCAACCTGGGCCAGGGGCTCACCCCCCTCACAGCAAAGTATTTCTTCCTCACATCTCATTTAAATCTCCCCTTTCTCAGTTTAAAACCATTCTCTCTTGTCCTATTGCTACACTCCCTGATATAATCCCTCCCCATCTACCTGTAGACCCCCTTTAGGTATCTTCTTCCAGTTCTCATTGCTCTTTATCTCTGGGACCCTGATGCCCTATGAGGAGAAAAGGGTTTGGTACCGCACCTCATCCTGGATAGAGGAGCTCACAGAGAAAGCCCACTAGCATTGGGGAATAGACAGCTGAAGGGATGGATATTTTAAGTAGCTTAATTCCTGTATTGATAGTTTGAATTTCTGTACCTAACAGAGATGCTTTAAATTTTGTGAAGTGTGAGAATAATCCTGTCAAATCAAAAGCAATGAATATGAGCATATAAATTTAACGGAGAAGAAAGAATTATATCTTTGTTTATCCTTGTGGTACAGAAACAAGTGAATCACCTACAATAATCCTGCGTAAAACATGAAAGAAAAGGAGGCTCAAGCTTCTCCAGAGAAGTCTATGAGAATAGGTGGTCCTCAGTGTCAATCTGATTGCTCCGTCTCTAAAAAGGATATCGGGGAAGGCAATACTGAATAGATTAGGGGTTGGAATAAGTTTTCCATATCACAGGTATATAGCATCATCTGAGATGTCGTGCTGTGCCAGTTGTCCATGTTGGACTGGCAGAAACGGCACAGGAGCAACAGTCAAAATGTAAGTAGGATACTCAGGTCTGCCCAAAAGGGAGTAGTTGCCTATGAATAGACAAATGAATGGTCCTTTTGCAACTTTGTAGTCTTGAAAAGAGGCAGTTGAAGCACAATCTGATAGAGAAATGCACATTTGTGAAAGGTACAAGGAAAAATTGTTGACTATTTCTCTTCTCAGAAGAACCTGTGTATTTACCTGACAATAGTCTTAAAAGAAGCAAAAAGAGCTATTTTACATATTGCATGATCAGGTTTTGGAAGCCAAGGGCTATAAATGGTCTAAGAAAGTAATCAGACGAATGCATGGCAGAAGGATCCCTCTGTGGCTATTACACACCACCTCCATCTCATGATGAGTCTAACCTGTGGATGGCATGACCTGTGAAGTGCATCCCAGGAAGCAACTTCTGAATTTCCCTGTTCTCATAATATTTCCCTGAGCATCTGGGAGAGGTTATCTGCTGTCAGACCCTTCATCGGCCTGTGTGGGAGTGTAGAAATGTGCCATACTGGGACAAAAAGGCTGCAGAGGTCCACCTGCCCGTGGCTTGGAGAAAGCACAAATGTGCTTTGTTCTCAGACTGCAGGGTGGGAAAGTGGCCAGGGATGGTCATAGTCCCTGGAGTGCAGTTGATTAAGATTTTTTTCCATGCAAGCATCGTGAAGATGAGAGGTAATGAGTAGCAAACGGTGACTTACAGGTGCATCGTGGTATCATGCTCGGGAACTGGAGTTGTATCCCGTAGAGCCAACACTCTTAGCCAGCCACTACCATGTAGTTTAATGAATTTATTTCATCTCAGACGGAAAAAGCACCGGCTCCCAGAGGACCAGGCAGCTTCCTCACAATTCTCCTGCGTTCCTTTACCCACTCTGGGGAAACGCACCTCACACCAGAGAGCAAAGGGCAACCCACTGCCCATTTCTCAGCACGATTGAGAAGGGCCCCGAGGTGGTTTCTCACCTCTCTCCACCAGCCTCGGGGCAAGTGAAGGACGGCCCATGCCTGGCACATTGCTCCCAGCCTGCTGTCAGAGCCCCTTGGGCTGACCTGATGGTCTCCTTACAGCGATGGGGCTTTTTTTTTAACATAAATTAAGACTAATGAGGAGCACCCCACCCCTCTCCTTTACCAGGCAGGCCCATTTCATGCAACTCATCTGTTACTAGGTTTTTTTGGCCTTTTTTCCTATTAACCTCGTCCTTTTTGCCACCCATGAGTTAAAAATCAGCTATTTCTGCTCCGGCTGACAGATTTTTAAGCCCTGCTTTATCTATCTGAAAACCATGTTGTGTTTCTTCTTTTATACACACCATCCCGGCAATAAAGATTGTGGCACCAGAGCTCGCAGCGCCTTTATCTGCAGCTATATCAGCTCCGCAGTTGTAAAATCTCTATTCCCTTTTCTTTCCGGTCTCTCAGCTCTGTCGAACCACCTGCTTGTCCAAAGGAAAATGAAAAGTGGCTTTTGATTTTGAGTAGCCCTGGGCTGGAGGGAGGGGGAGGAGGATGAAGCGTATCTTGTGCTGCCGTACATTCTGCTTTTATGGCGATGCCACTTTCTCAGGCGCTCAGCTTAAAACAGGGCTGGAAACGCTGTCCTTTTCATTTCATAGCACTTGTTCTTCTTGTTTAATTTGATGGGATGTCTCCCCATCAGAACCCAGCACAGTAGAGCCTTGTTTTCACTGGCAGCTGCTGGACATCACTGGTATATAGGAATTTTATTGTTGGGCATCTCCTCCATCCAGGTAAAAGAACTGTCTTTCATTTTGCAACCTGTGGGTATGGTAGTTTCATGTTCAAACATATTTCCAAGTCCATTTGGGAACATACCACACCTGAAGAGAAAGGCAAGATGAGGCAGGACTTGTGGGACTTTGCCGTGCCCCAAAACCTGGACTTACTTTGTGCTTCCACAGACCAGGAGATAGTTTCCTTTATGGTGATGGTCAAATAATGAGAGAAGGGCACTGCAATAATATTTGTTATATAAATATGATAAAAATAATATGGCAAAATTACTCAGAGAAGAAATGAATAAGCAAAAAAAGAAAGATAAATGATGGTCACTGAACTGGCAAATTACTGACGCATTTGGCATGAGGAGGGAAAGGTGATAAATCTGATAATACCTGAGTTGTCCTCAGAAAACAGCCCGGCAGCAGAACTGATGGCAGCAATAGTTTGAAAGTACCTGCAAGTCATCTGCATTTGGCATCACGGCGTATTTGTCGCGTCTATAATGGTGCCTAGTTGAGTTTATCATTGTCTGTACACGCATTTTAACCACACCAAGGCAATATGTGCAAGCCACGGGAATCTTCCTGGAGGAGACAGGCCCAAATTCTTTGCTGTCACTCTGGGTTTTATAAATGTGTCCATTAGTTTGCAAGCTGGGCCAAACTTATCTTCCTCCAACAAACCGTATCAAGCCAACTTGGGGGCTCTACACCGACTCCCTGGTGATGCTTCACCGAGTCATTCTGGTTTACCCATGTAGACAGATTGCAAAGATTAATTGGGAATGACAGACTGAGTTTAGACAAAAATTTGGCTCTGAACTTGAGAGGACTCCACTTTTCAAGAGTTAAACGAGAGCCGCGGGCCTGATCAGCCCAGGACCATGATGAAGCGTGGGTTGGAAGTTGAATGCCTGAATTATTAAGTTTGAGCTCAACTCTGCCCTGGGCTGTTCGGCAGAGCCACGCACAGCTTGATGGATTCCATTGCAAATCCGGGCTGTCTTCACGTACATTTGCCTGTGTCAGCTTCAAGCTGAGCTGCAAGTTCAGTGAAAGGAAAGTAATTCAGAGTGAGACTCCGGCTAAACCAAGGAGTTTCTCTGTCTGAAGGTGGAAACTTCTTGATACCAGCAAGTTCCATGGGGAACCACATGGGAAATAAACAGGTGCAGGTAGGCTGAGCTGCAGAAACAAGTCTACGCTGAAACTCTGCACCAAATATTAGAGTGTGTGTTGTGCGGAAACGTATGGCTCCTTTCGAAGAGGCTGCACCATGTCTGAGAAGGAAAAGCTGCCGCATCCCGACTCAGGCAGGACAGCCAGGAGGATAAAAGGTGCTGCAGAAGGGAAACACACCTCAGCTCTCTTCAAAGCAGGCCGTGAATTGAGGTCCCAAGCCTGTCCTAGGGCTCCACACTCACTGTCTGACTACCAGCATCTGGCTTTACACTGTATCACATCCCTTGCGGGATTATTTCAAATTTTGGTCCTTCTGAGGCAAAAACTGTGACGATGCTTTTAAAGAAACTATTTCTTTTGTCTCTCAAACCATGCAATTTTTGCAAGGACAAACATTTTACAGCACTCCGCCCCCTGACAAGACGGGAAAGAGCATACGACATTAAGTTTGAGTGGATGCTTTTAGTATCATTTTTAGCTGGGGCTTTCATTTCCTTCAGTACCTGCCTCACAGATCCTCCTGCTCTGTGCCATCCCTTAGTAGAAATCCCAGCCTTTCTACATCTCGCAGGAGGCGGGATAACACAGTAGCCGATCGCTCCCCTTTGTTCCTGCTGCAGGAATCGCTCTGTGAAATTCCCTGGCCTGTGTTATAATGGAGGTCAGAGCGGAGCAAAATATCCCCTCCTGGCCTTAAAATCTATGAATAATATTTTCCCTTTGAGACTCCAGCCAGGATACAGTGGGAAAACCTTCTGTCGCACGCGGGTCGTGGACTCAGGCTGGGTGCTGGTTGGATCAAACCATCGCGCGTGTCTGGACGGAGCCGGTGCGTCTCCCTCCATCCGGCTGCGGATCCATCCCAGCCCTGTGGGGCAGAAGCATCATGGTATGGCAGCCGTAAAGCCACTGTGAGCGGGGATGGCATCTCACATGTCTGCTCTTGCTCGCTGATTTAGTATTCAGAATTTAGAATTTATTGAGGATTCTTCCTTTGTCACATCATCTATCAGAGGCAGACACCACCGAGATGGAAGGGGAAAAAAAAAAAAAAATTAAAAACCTGTTTATTGCTCAACTTGCTCTAGGCATGTTTTAGTTTATTGTTCAGCTTGGTTCATTTCAGTGTTTCAATTTGAACGGTTCGCTTAGTTGCTGTGGCTAAAAAAAAATAAATTAAGAAAACCATAAGAAAACCTATTTAAAAAAGAAAAAAGAAAAAAAAAAAAAGAAGAGGCAGCAGCAAAAGTTGAGATTTGTGGGGCCCCCACAGCACCTCGCAATGTCAGAGGTGTCAGCGGATAATTTAAGGGCACAATCCCCCGTCGCCAGCAAAGACGTGCTCCCGATTGCCGATTCCGCGCGTGTTCGCCCGTCGAGCTGCTATTGGCACCCCTGGGAGGAGCTCCCTGCGCCGGCGAGAGCACGCACCAGGCACCCGCATTGCAGATACCCTGCCCTGCACCCCCGCCGTTTGCTACCGCCCCTCCCGAGCCCTTCGTCGGGGCAGGCAAAGACCCAACCATCGCTGCTTTGCTTTTCCCAAGCTCGTACAGTCTGTGAAATTGCTCTTGATTTGTCCCGGAACAAACGGGATCGGTGCACAGAGGGAGAAAAAGGTGGTCGCATCTCCTAGGGTCACCCAATGGCAGCCCCGGTGCCGATCCATCAGGATCCTGAAAACGGCATCATCTCGCACCGCCTGCCTCTAAACGCAGGAGCTCTTGTTTCAGCAGTCCTAATTACGGCTCTGCTGATCCTCCAGACCTCGCCTCAGATATCTCTGCCTCCAGCGGGGCAGGGGCTTTCCAAAGAAAACAGGATCCAGCTTCTCCACGCAGCTGCTTTTAGCATTTGAAGAAACCTTCTTCTCCGGCAGCAAGTGTACTAATCTCTATGGGAGATAAGTCAATTACAGCAAATTGAGCTATTTCATTTCTGGCTGCAAATGGCTTTCAGTTACACAAGTAGACACATTAATCTAATAACTAATGATCATATATTTTACTAATCATACAACGCTGCGTGAGGTATTATATCTAATTATATTTAAGATTAAGACATCTTTATATGTGTATTTTTGCCCGTTGCCAGGCTGGTGCAGATGGATGAAAACAGGAAAAGAAAGCAGGAATATTTCCAAATCCCCCCCCATAAGAAACAGGAGGTGCCTTTGAAAGATGGAAAGATACAGTTCAGAGAGGACTGGCTGGGGTTGCCTCCAGAAAAGAATAGCAAAGAAATCCTGCAACAAAATATTCTACAATATTGGCCTTTCTTTTTTTTTTTTTTTTTTTTTAACGTAAGGGTTGAACCCAGAGATTTGCTGCTAATGGCTTTGGTGCAAAAAATTAGATGAAACAGGTCCTGCTGTTCTCAGCCTTCTAATCTGGCCTTTGAGTTTACAGACTTGAGAGCTGCAATGCTGATAAGATGCAAGGAGAGATGTTTCCCCCAGGGTGGGCTTGCAGAAAACCCCACTGCTGCCAGATGCTGGGCTTTTCAAAGGGCTCATGAAGTGACACTCTCAAAGCAGATCATAGAATCACAGAATGGTTTGGGTTGGAAGGGACCTTAAAATCATCTCGTTCCAACCCATCCAGAAGAAGCTTCCATGCTCAGCCCAGCAAACCTGCAGGGCACAGGCTCCTTCCAAGGAGCCAAGGACCTTGTTGTCCTTGGGTTGCCACCTCGCATGTGTGTGAGTCCGTGGGTTACTTTAGTAAGACTTTGCACGGGAATGAGTACGCTCACATGACACTTGTGGGATCGAAGGCTCTGAGAAAGGGCTCATAAAAAAGAAGCTTGTCCGCATTTGCAGCTTTGATGTTCTGCTGTGAATGACAACCTCTGCTGCTGCCCAGAGCACCAACTAAGCACTCCTCAGTTCCTCAATAGTTGGGGGTAGACTATCTCTCATGGCCAGGTGCCATCTGATGCCTCCAGGATGGGGCGAAGGAGTGTGGCACAAGGAGCTCATGCATGATGTTGCTCCCCCCAAGGTACTTCTTCCACTTTTCCTCCAGTAGGACATAGCTGTTGGCTCTGTGTTCAAAACAGCGAGGACTGGCAGGGATGAGGTGTCCTGTGTTTAGACTGGGGTATTTCATTTTCCAGGCTCAAGGAAGCCCCCAAGAAGCCAGAAGGTCGTTATCGACATAAGTACCTAAAACAGGGTCTTCAATGCAACCTCTTATCCTGAAGGATGTTAGTATGTGCTAAGATCACTCCCTGAGCTTGCCTGGGCTGTTGGTCAATATGATAATGTGTTCAAAATGCAGTTATGCAATCACTGGTTATTCTCTTTGGTTAATATTTTTATTCACGTGGGTATTTTTTGCATCAGTCTAAGAGCAATCCATCATATGTGAAGGTCTCGTGGCAGCTGCTGTTAAAATCAATATGTGTTAGGATGCCAGAAAACTGAGCTCATTTTTCTCATCTTTGACATCGTAACTAAAGATCATAATAAGAGATAATGATAATGACGCAAGGCAATGATTAGAGACACTCCGTTGAAGGAAAGAAAGGAATCAAGCGAGCAAGAAAAGAAAGGGTGGTAAAATAACAGAAAAGGACCTTACTTTTTCCCTGGGGGAAAAATGGAGTTAATTGCTAGGGATTGCTAGGCATGTGTAGAAATCACAATTAATGTGCCCTTCTTTCATCCTTGCCCTACCGTTCTCACACAGATTTCTTACACCAGCGTTACCGTCGTGCGTCTCTGCAGCAACCATTGCCGAATGCAGAGCCGGGGCCTTCAAACCCGGATCTGATCAAATCGCTTTACAAATGCGGTTGGTCCGGCAGACCAAGTATTTATCGGGAGGGGAAATCCCACCCTGGGTTAGCAGCGGTTGATGCGGAACACGCTCAGCTACAAGCACAGCCCGCAGGCTTTGTGGGACTGTTCCCAGGGCTGGATCTTCGTGCCAGCGTCAGCCGTGACTTATTCTGCAGCGTATTTGCATGGGAAAACAACACTTGGAAGGAAATCTTCCTTATTTTCAATGATGGGTGGGTGTGCGCATGCATGTAAGTTTGCGTGTGTGTGTCATAGATCAGCACCTGTGTTCATACACATAGAGATATTGTGCGTGCATATGGCCACGTCTGTGTGCGTACATGTAGAGACCTCTGAGCAGAAGTACACGCACTGGATGCAAAGCTAGAAACAAGCCGGGGCTAAAACAGCACCTAAATGACGAATGGATAGGAAAGGATTTGGGAGGATTGAGGAGGTTTGTCTAGTAAAGGGGCGTTCTGCCTTCCCTCGAGCAAAGCAACCGCGCTGCACGGGGGTCAAACAACCTGTGACAGAACGAACCCAACACAGAATCGTACAGCATATGAATATAATCCCCCCAAACTACCCCTAGGGACATACTAGCCATTAGATACATGCAGCTCCACTTATACACAAATACATGCATGCACTCACATATGTACATAAGGAATTGCTTGTGTGGGAAGAATTCTACCGGTGGAGGTAGCAAATTAGCTACCTCCTAGGAGCAAATTAGCATAAACACATGAGAATATGTTTTCATACGTCATCTTTCTGTCCAGATATACAGTATGTGTGTATATTTGCATGTCTCTAAAGAAAATTGGGAATCTTCAGAGTGATGCCAAATCTGAATAACCAAAAAATAGGCGTATTTGTTAAAGAGCAGGTATGTAAAAGAGACACCTGCGTAACCCTGTCACTGAAATCCTGACACCAAGTCTAAGGTAAGTCCTTCCGTGCAGCAGAAACCTCAGGATCCTTTATAGCACCAACGCAGCAGTCTTAAGCCCCCAAATCCGTCGCCAGAAACATCAAGCTCTGTGTCGCTATGAGCGCGCTCCCCCTGCTCTGCTTGCCTCCCTGTAAGCACAGCCGTGGTGGAAACCCCATCCCGGGAGGCGGATGGCATGTTTGGATGACAGAGGGAGACTGATCCTCCCCGTGCCGGCGCCTTAGGCGGGTGCTCTTTGTCGTTCAGTTCCACTAATCACACCGCGTCTCTGACATCCCTCCCAATATTTAACTTTCCTGGGACCTCTGGTAGTTTATTAGCATTTTCAGGCTACAGGTACTGGTGTTTCTGCCTTCAATTACGCGGCCACTTTTTGCTGCGGGAGAATTCCCTGCCCCAGGCTAAGCGGCGACCGCGGTGATAGGAATAATCATTTGTGGGGGATATTTCAGCAACGCACAGAGGGAAGTGGAAGACGATCTGTGACAAACAAAATGGATAGTATCAAAAATCAATTCCGCTCTCGCTGTAGGAATGAGCAAAGGAAAGAAGAAAAGGCAATTCAACAGCTTTTAGCAGGGAGAGGGCTCGAAGGGAGGAAAGGAACCTGCTTAAAAGAAATATTCCCTTTGCTGTGGTACAAAGAAACGTGCCACTTGAAAAATTTTGATTTTTGATCTGGATTCACCTGTGTTTATGAAGACTCCTCGCGTCAGTTTTGGTTCTGGGAAATCCAGGCAGTGCCAGATCTGGGGCCCAAACCTCCTTCCTTGACCTCAGCCAGAATCTCCCACAAGGCAGCAGGTCCCTGTTCGTGTGTGTGTGTGTGTGTGTGTACATGTGCGGTGTGTACACACGTACGTTTGCGTGTCTAAATGTGTACATATGTACACGTGTGTGTTTCTTTTCTCTTAGCACTATGGTACCTAGGTAGTACAGGGTCTGTGGGCTATTTAAACTCTTTTCGGTCTTCATGCAATGCGAAGAAGACGTCATCGAAAGCCATGGTCAAAGGAGCAAATCAATGTCTCTCAAGACTAATTGTTTTTTTTTCTTTAGTTGAGGTGTTTGCTTTGGCTATAAAAGCAGTTGACTTGTGCAGACTTGTGCCTGTAATAAGAACGGGAATGTTGAAATTACTCCGGCATTTGGCGGGCTGAGCATTGCCATGAATTTCAGCAAAGCACCTTCCACCCTAATTTGAAACTGTTCCTTTATGTAGCAGCAGAATATCCATCGATGGGAAGGGAAAAAGAGAGCAAATGTGAAGAAAAGAGAGGGAGAATGAGAACAGAGACAAGTGCCAGAGATTCCTTACCCTGGCACTCTCTCTCCCTACCTGAGTCTGAAACCATGGAAATTAATAAAGGCTATAACCCAGAAGCCTCAAATCCTACATTAACAGAAGTTTTTACCCTGAAAAAATAGCTTTGAGAGAGGCCAGGGTCTTAATTATTGTTACAGAGTCTATCTGAAGGCACATGGAGGTGTAGAAGAAGACACACCATTTCCACTACTGGCAAATAGGAAGAATTTGCTCTGCTGGTTACGGCAGCGGCTCCTGCCAAAATGCTCACGACCACCACCCCATCATTGATCTGGTTAGGAGGCTCTTTCCCTCCTCTGCTTCTAAAAGGAAGCTATTTCAGATATTCACAGCTCTGATAATTAGAAACCTTCTCCTAATTTCCAGCCTAAATTTATTCATGGCAAGTTTGGACCCATTTGCACTTCAATAGCCCATTCCCAGAGGGAGGATGGGGTTGCAGAGCTGTAGATGGAGGTGATGGGTTTGACCCAGAGAAGAACGAAGAACTGGGTTCCTGCAGCCTCTGTAAAAGCCCCCGGTGACTGGGTTGAGCAATGGGCGTTTGCTTGTCAACGAGTGGGGCTGAAACGTTAGCGTGATCAGGGCTGCAGGTGGTGAATTCAGAGCCCGTCATCACTTCTCAGAATTTATATATGTTGATTCCAATACAGCTTTTACTTTGAGCTAAGAAATTGTCTCTTCCTTTCCGTCAGTGTCTTTCATTTTCAATGAAATGGGAAGACAGAAAAAATAAATATTTTATTTTATTTTTCTTTATTTCTTTTTTTTTTTAAATTGTAATTTTCTACCCTTCCTTCAGCGCTGAAGGAGAGGGAAGAAAAGAGGATGAGAAATGCTGACTAAGCCGTTTTAACCTTCTGTAGAAACCTGCAGAAAGGAGTTTAGATTTCAAAAACTGATTCTCAAATATTACCTGTTTTTGCCAAACGGGTCCCTGGAGGAAAATCATGGCACAGTACACCTTGCTGATCATCCCGAGCACCCTGCACTGTACGGAGGGTATGGGAAACATGGTTCTGCCTGAGCAGCTATCGAAAGTTAGGACAGAGAGAAGGTTCATGGAGGGTCTCTAGTTGGTGTGAACGAAATAAATTGTTGGTCCTTGAAGTGCCGAGCTGACCGCAGTGTATCTCCCCCATCTTAAGGAAATAAAATCTTTCAAAATGGATGGGTAGCAATGATGAAACTACCACTGCCTCTTACTCAGAGCATTTTCTAGTCAATGTAAAAACTCTCTCTGGAAAAAGTCATCCTTTCCACTCCCTCTGATAGGCATGGAAGGAAACGTGCAGCATGGGAAAGCCTTGGGTAGAACATTCAGCTAATTGCTGCAAACTCAGCCTGGGGCAGGATGGGACTCTGCAGCATCTGTCCCCCCACGTTGCTCTGGCATTCCCCTGCATTGCCTTGGCATGATGAAGCACATTGCTTCAGCATCCCTCCGCGTTGCTCCAGCATCCTCCCGCGTTGCTCCAGTATCCCTCCACGTTGCTCCAGCGTCTCTCCGCATTGCTCCAGCATCTCTCCTGCATTGCTCCAGCATCACCGTACATTGTTCCAGCATCTTCCCACATTGCTCCAGCATCCTCCTGCATTGCTCCAGCATCCCTGCACATTGCTCCATCATTCTGCTGCGTTGCTCCAGCATGCTCCCACATTGGTCCAGCATCCTCCCTCATTGCTCCGACATCCCCCTGCATAGCTCCAGTGTCTCCCCACATTGCTCCAGCATCTCCCCACATTGCTCCAGCAGCCTCCTGCATTGCTCCACCATCCCTGCACGTCACTCTAGCATCCTTCCACATTGCTCCACCATCCCCCCGCATTGCTCCAGCATCTTCCCACATTGCTCTGGGCTTCAGGCAATGCTGTTCCCTTCTGGGACCATACAGGGACCACCAGCTTGCAAAGGCTGGTGGGATGCAAGGCTCTGGGGAAGCTCACCTGTGAGGAAGGGACATAATGTGCTTGTACCCAGCCCCACACACGGTTCCCATCACTCAAAAAGAGCTACTCAGCATAGAATCATAGAATGGTTCAGGCTGGAAGGGACCTTAAAGATGATCTAGCTCCAACTCCCCTGCCATGGGCAGGGACACCTCCCACTAGACCAGGCTGCTCGAAATGTTAGCCACGCTTAACCTGCTGGATAAATAAAGTTCATAGCTGTTTAAATAAACGTTGCAGATTTTTTAAAATAAAAGCCCAACGCTGTTAACACCCCAATTCCACTAATGATTTGAAAACAATTAGTGCCTTTCCAGGTCATGAAGAGTGCTGATGGCTTTCACCCACGTTTTGCTTTATTTACAGCCTTCCCCTTTGTCGTCTTGACATTTCCCACACAAAAGTTGGGAAAGGTTGGGGAGGGAGGGCTAAAAGGAAGCAATACCTGATCATGTAAACAATTAGACCTTTATCCATCCTGCCCAAAGAGGTCCTTTATCTGATGACAACCTCTGCAGAACGGAAGAGGAGTAGGTACCTCCCTTTGGGACCATCCTAACTATTCAATCAATTCTCCTCAATTACTAACAAATCTAAATGTGATTTATCTGCCCAGGAATCATTCCAATATCAGGCGAGGATCTATCAATAAAACCCCCAAAGGCAATCTTTTTTTCAGAGCTGTCAATAGAACCTCTGAAGCACAAAGAGAGGGAGCCGACAATTGAGATATTTTGCCTTTTTTTTCTTCTTTTTTTTTTTTTTTGAGCACTTAATTAAGTCGACAAGAAGCTGTCAAGGATAATTTTCAAAGCACACGGCCTCAGCATCTGACATTTGATAATATTACACTCCATGTTGATTGAAATTGATTTTTTCTCCTCTTTTTTTTTTTTTTTTTTGTGTGTGTGTGTGTGTGTGTGTGTTGGTGAAAGGCTGCAAAAAAGGGGGCATTTGACAACTTTCTTGCCCATAGATCCAAGGACAGCAGGCCAGTTTGTTAAGGTCAGTCATGACAAACAGTATGATGGGTTTTTAAAACCAGCTGAGTTTAACAATAGTAGGGCACGGGTATGTTATTTCAGTGTCAATAAAGCAAGCTGCTCAGCAGTTAGCAAATATCTCAGCAAGATCAGAGGCACCGGGATTAGAAGTAATAGTAAATTTATAGGGTCGGATTCTGATCTCAGTTAATACCATTGTAAATCCAGAGCGAAATTCATTGACTTCAATAGTTTTTGATCCGGAACAGTCCAGATGTGGTCATTTTCTGGACTCGTTGCCAGAGCTGCCAATTGCAGCATTGCTTTGGATTTATTTGTATTTATTTTTCACCCTGATGGGAGTTGGGCACTTCCCTTCTCCTTTCCCCTTGTAAAAGTCACTACTGTAAATCTCTCTAGATGATCATCTGCTTAAGTGCCTAAGCTACTTTGTAAACCTATACGTGCAATAGCTGCCATTCCCATGCCTTTGAAACGGCAACGAGTGCAACTGTGCAGATGTAGAACAGAATCCGGCCCCTGTCGTCGGCCAAAAAGCTCAGAAAAAAAAGCACGGATGGGAAAAATCAGGTTCCAGGTTTATCTTGCTATTTGGCTCTCTAAGCAGTGATCAGTACTTACGATTTGCTGCTTAGCACCCCACGCAGAAAACAAGGCAGACTCGCAGCAAATTGATTTGAACGATAGTATTTTATTAAAGTTCTGTGCTTAGTCACTCTTGCAGCTGCAGTTGAGCAATTACGGCATTTCAAGAATAATTTATTGGTTATTGGAATCCAAGGCGTTATTTCTTTTGTCTCGGCTACAGAAGAAGACCCTGGAGTACGGCAGTTGTGTAAGAGGCCGGGAAACCTGGAGATGCTCTCCCTGTCTTCTGGGCAGAACCTGCTAAAGTCAGTGGGATTAAGAGGGGATGATTTGATGAAGGATGGGCCCTAGGATGTAAAACCTGTATTTCTGCACGCAAAAAATCCCGGCTTGGATTCAGATCATGTCCACACAGAGCACAACTCGTGTCACCGGCTCTGGCATATGGCACCGCGGCTCACCAGGATTGGGAACAGCTTGGCTAGTACTCCCTTGGTGCCTCCTCGAAGAGGAGCTCCAAGATGAGATCAGAGCCTGTCCCTGTTTTATTTATTTCTAATTCTTGCACAGGACGAGCCAGAGACATGTCAACGTTAATGTTGCAGCGCTTTTCAGAAGACCCAGTTCTGGAGGGGCTGGGGCTTCAGCAGTGGCGACGGGGTGAATCTCATCAGAAACCAGATATAAAGTGGCACGTCTGCCTTAAACGGATAGATCATTCCTCAGGAGCATGTGATTTTGACACGGTGCTGCTTTTACCCATCAGAGAGCACCAAGGAGCAAGCAAGCTGAATTAATTAATTGAATTGCCCAAGGTCATCCAGGAAATCCATAGCAGAGGCCGGCAATGGGCACAAATGCCCCCCCCAAATCAGCATCTCCATCGCCACAGGTGTGCTCTTAGCAGGTGCACGGGATACGAAGGGTTAAGCTGGGCTAGATTGAAGAGAGACATAATTATCCCAGGTAAGAATTAACTTGCCAGGAATTGGGAGCAAAGCACCACCTGACTCGAGCGAAATGATCTAAATCTGTATGTCCCACGCTGATCCCCACGTGGCTCTCCTGCAAATGATGCACCAGAATTAACTGAGCGTATTTTACAGTAGGTACATTTCACCCCTCGGAGGAATACTATAAATGTTGGTCTCGTGGACGCCACTTCTGCGGTACCCTGAGATGGAGAGAGGGAGAGGTTTAGACCCAAATCAGCGTCAGCGCTGCCTCTGGAAAGCTCTCGCAACAATTAAAGCAGAATTATAATGGATTCCCGGGAGCGACCGCAGTTTGGGTTTGAGGGGTGAGGGATCCTGGTCTCTCCACCTCATTTCAGGCAGATGAAGCCTGGATTTTATGACTTTTGAGACCCTGTGGCTAGGAAATTAAAGAGTGCCAGGGGTCACTGCTGGGCACTGGAATGTGACTGTAGCCAAATTATTAGCCCGTTCTGAAGGTGGTTTTGGCTGGGAGCAGCTGGCCTTCTCCCAGTCACCTCCCAGGGATGCTCTGGGGAACAGCCTGGACCAGGCACCATCCCTGACTGCTTATTTGGGGCTGGCCACCCTGGGTAACAGCACAGATGAGGGTATTTGTGCCAGAGAACGGTCCAGGCAGGCGGATTTTAGCAGTACAGATATAGCCTTTATGGCCCGTTTTCCTGGCCTCTTGACCGAGGAGAGAATTTGGGACCTCGCCTGGTCACAACAAATGGTATCAAGGCAAAGAGGAGGAGGTGAAAAGGCTCAGCTGGTCAAACTAGCAGTGATGCTGCTCTTTGAGAGGGTCCCTAAAGTGACAGGTCCAGCCCTGTCCCCCATTCTGCTCCCTCCATGGCTGCCCGTACCGTGGTGCTCGCAGAGGCCAGGTGTGTGTCATGGCTGACCCTGGTGGAGATGCTGGCTCGGGTTTCTTTCCCAAAGGTTCAGGGTCAAGACAATGTTGTGGCCATCCCTGAGCTGCCCTGCAAGCACCATCCTGTCCTGTGCCATAGTTTGTCTGCTGGCCCAAGGGGCTAAATCACAGCGGCTGTACTTGTCTCTGGCCTGGAGCGCACCTGCAGGATTTCCTGGAGCTTCTTTGGTGTGCGGTGTTGACTAAGAGGCATGAACATGGTCATCAGTCACAACTTGAGCAAACTTTTGGTCCAAAAGTATGATTTTTCCTTGCTCAGGCTCCACTTGTGTGTGCAAAGCATGAGCGCCAGGATTTATTCCTGTTACTTGCCTTTTGTTGTTAACTCCTCATTTCCTGGAGCCTTGGGGTAATGGAAAAATCTCACTTTTCAATTTTAAACTTGTTTCCTTAAGAAATAGCTGCATGCAAGTGTGGTATGGAGTTTGCTGATCTCAGAAACTGTGGAGGAGAGGCAGGACTCTCACCCAGTACCATCCTCTGGCTTCAAGAGAGAGTTGGGGGTGTTGGTGGACGAGAAGCTCAACACGAGCTGGCAATGTGCGCTCACAGCCCAGAAACCCCCCGCATCCCGGGCTGCATCCCCAGCAGCGTGGGCAGCAGGGCGAGGGGGGGGATTCTGCCCCTCTGCTCCGCTCTGGGGAGACCCCCCTGCAGCGCTGCCTCCAGCTCTGGGGCACCAACAGCAGAAGGACACGGAGCTGTTGGAGCGGGGCCAGAGGAGGCCCCGGAGATGCTGGGAGGGCTGGAGCCCCTCTGCTGGGAGGACAGGCTGAGAGAGCTGGGGGGGTTCAGCCTGGAGAAGAGAAGGCTCCGGGGAGACCTTCCAGCCCCTTCCAGTCCCTAAAGGGGCTCCAGGAAAGCTGGGGAGGGACTCTGGAGCAGGGAGGGGAGCCATAGGACAAGGGGGAATGGTTTTAAACTGAAAGAGGGGAGATTTAGATGAGATCTGAGGAAGAAATTCTTTGCTGTGAGGGTGGTGAGCCCCTGGCCCAGGCTGCCCAGAGAAGCTGTGGCTGCCCCATCCCTGGAGGGGTTCAAGGCCAGGTTGGAGGGGGTTTGGAGCAACCTGGTCTTTCCCCATGGAAACTCCACTGCTCCCTGGTATTGTCCCGCTCTGGGGCACAGCAGCTGGATCCCTCAGTGGTTTAGCAGCACCCTTGGGTGCTAAACATAGCAGCACCAGGCTCATTGGAACCCAGCTTGACCATAGCATGGTGTGGGCTTTGGCGGAATGACTCTGGGGTTCTCCTTTGGGGATTAAAGCAGGGGCTTAAGTTGCCTGGGCACATTACGGTCTCGGAGTGATGGGGACAAGTGCCCCAGGCCAAACAAGTCAGGCTGGTCTGCAGCCAGGCCTGGGGGTGCTGGCCCTGGGATGTGGATTTTGCCTTCGACGCCTTTGCCTCTGGCAAGTCACTTAATGGTGAGGTTTTCCCTCTGTGTAAAATGGGTAGAATAATCACTTCCTACCTTGCAGGGGCGACAAGAGGCTTAATTAATTAATTAATTAATTGTTTTGGAAGTAATTAAATTTCTTATTTCACAAAGAGTGCTTTTTCTTTCTTTCGTTTTTTTTTTTTTTTTTTTTTTGAAAGCAGTTATGTTGCATAGAGCTTCGAGTGTCACCGTGGCCCTGAGCTGATGAGTGTTCCCCAGGACCAGGGCAGCTTTGAATCCCTGCATGGAAGGAGGGAGATGGGGTCCTGACACCCCCTCCACAATCCCCTCCACATTGGGTTTGCATACTGCAATCACAATTCCATGGCTGCCCTCCTGTGACAGGTCTAAAAACCCACTGGTGGCCACTTTCCCTTTCGGAAAGGCCAAATCCTGCCAGCATCGGGCTCCTTGAACACCTGGTCAGTGGGGCCAGGGCACATGAGTTGAGGTCCTTGCCCCACGTAGGCAGGCAGGGCTGGGTCCCCAGTCTCTCCGGTGTCCCCAAGCCATGGGGCTGGTCCCCAGTTCCCGCTGGCAGCACTGAACTGCAGCCCCTTGTTGAACCCATGGTGCTGGCAGAGATCCCCCTGTGGGGGACAGGGACGTGGGGGTCATCACAAGAGCAGCTCTGCTGGCAGAGAGCAGGAGGCAGTGACAAATAGTCTGCAAGAGATGATCTGTCTTTGGTTATCTTTCCCTAATGCAGCCAAGAGGTCTTTCAAATTGCAATTAAGACTATCGAGAAAGTCTGAATTCCTTGAGAAGCGTTACATAGTGTATTTAAAACACATATTTTGGAGTTAATTTGGTAACAGAGCGCATATATTCAGATTGTCCTTAATTAACCATTTAAGATGCAGAGTTCCATTCAAACCCTCTTGTTCGTCATCATTTTCGGAAATGTTGCAGGAAACAAGCAGTGACGGATGAGAAACCCAGCTCTATCTGCTGGCAACAGACATTTGACAAAGTGATAAGTATGGCTAATTCCCCTGGGCATTATTTGTACACAGTGCATAGATATGGGTGAATTATTGCTGTCCCTGATTGTCTAATGATTTTTTTTCCCCCCTCTCATATGATCTTTTTTTTTTCTTACCTGGTATTTTTGACGTCTGAGAAATTCATATTGGCAGGTTGATCTATGTTGTCTAATATAACACGGAGAGTAATCAATCACAAATCTTGCCCAGTCTTTTTCAGTAACTTCGGTTACAGTGAAATGGCAGAGGTCTATCCCAAGGTAATGAAGATTGCATGACTAATTTCCACTAAAAGCTTGCCATATAGACCAGATCCTTTAAATAAAAACATTAGGACTAGGCCCCTAAATTACTACTCAGCATTTAATGCTAGGAGACCAGACCAGCCCAGAGACTTAGGCAAGTCATGACATTTCTTTCTCTATATGGTGCCCATTCAGAGAAAGCCAAGCTTGGATGGACCTCCACCTGCCCCACTCCATCCATGGGCGCTTCAGAGGTGGAGATCCTGCTGGCCGCAGCCAATTGGCTTGTAATGGGGCAAGATTCAAGACATCAAGGTTGGCATGGGGACTGTGCTCCCAGCTCAAGGACACCAACAGGAAAGCCCCCGATGGACTGGTTTTGGGTGGCTCTGGTGTCCCAGCCCACAGAGTGCCAACAGCATAGGACACATGAGAGGTGTTGGTGCAGTGCTGTTTTGGGAGGAAAGGACCATGGTCTTCATGAAAACATCAGTCTCTCAGTCTCTTCAGAGAGAAAGCTGCAATTAAGGGTTGAGAAACTGATGTGCAAAGAGAAGTTTTCATGAGGAGCTGAGAAACTTTTTCTCAGGAGAAGTTCTCAGGAGGAGAAGCATAAGCTGCTTTGCCAGAGTAGGACTGAGCCTTACAATCCAAATGTTTCTAGAACAGATTTTAAAATTAAAACTCAAGGGAAAATGACAAGGGAGGAAAATCACAGACTTTAGGATGATGCATGCTCTGGGCATGAAGATGCTGTGAGTATTTCTAATGTTGAAATATAAGGTAGGCATGAAGCTGGCAAAATTCAAGCATGAGGAGGGTAAATCCAAGCAAATAAACTCCCATTTAAACACTGCGCTTTAAAACAGGCAACTAGATCAGGCGTGAGATGGGGCATGCTGACAAACCAACTGTGAAGCCTCAGCATGAGCACCAGTGTTGTTCCGTGTTAGAAAGGGGGACCTACATAAAAGTGGGACAGCCTTGTAACAGTGAAGCCCGGAAGAGTCAAGAAGAAGGGTTAAAAGGCTGGTAAGAGGTAGGGGAGTTAATTAAATATGTTAGAGGCTAACAGTAAATCTCTATCCCAGCTCGCAGCAGACTTCAGAAAGACCCCCATGCAAATATGACATGAGTCAGCAATAGCTCAAAAGAGACTACGAGGAGTCAGGGGATGTCCTTCAAAAACTGAAGGTAGGTCCACTAAAAGAAAACAGGAAACAAAAATTCTGACACCTTAAATCTAAAAAAACAACAGAACAGAAAAGAAAAAAAAAAAGAAAAAGAAAAAAGATTTTGAGGAAAAAATTGCTGAAGGTGCAAACACTGGTAATAAATCAGAGGTGGGAGCCTGCAGAGAGTTTGTAGGGCAATTACAGCACAAGAACAATTGCGCTGTCAAAGTAAAGTTTCCTCTAGCCTAGTACCCTGCTTTTAAGAGCAGCTGATACCACATGTCTAGGAAAGCATAGCAGAGTGTTCAGTGACACTCCCAGCACCCTTTCTCAGCCTTCAGGGGTTTCCAGCTTAGTAGGTTCCAGTAGACCTCACCAGGGACTTCAGATGTTCATGATGCAATGGGGATATTTGGAGAAGATAGGGCCCCAGTGCAGAAACTAAGTGATTTTTTTCACATCTATATTCAGTACAAAGAAGCCCAGGGAGTATCCTACACTTGTAATGTCTGGTTTTTGGGGTTCAGAAGAAGATCAGCCAGAGATTGATGTTTTGTTAGGAGAGATGTAGAGCGGCTTGGTAAAGTGAATACAGCAGTTACTGGGACGGGATGATGATGATCTCTGAGCTGTAGAGGAACTTGGGCATGAAATCGGTCACTATTTTCTGTGGTATCACGAGGTCAGCATGACTCCTGCACACACACACTGTTCTCGAGGGTGTCTGTGGACTGACAGCGCCCGTAAGGCTGAGGTTTGTACTAAGCAAATTGTTAGATTTGCTTGGTAATGATGAAGATGATCCTCAGGGCACACGTGGTAAATACACAATGAAGAAGACTCAACCTATCCTTCATAAAGTGAAGCCGAGCTTATACATCTGTTAGAGCTCTTTGAAGGTCTTGTTAAGCGTATGGAAAAAGGTAATCTGATAATAGATAGGTAAGTTTTCTATGACATCCCACCCTGAAAGCTTGTAGAGCAGCCAGAAGGGTAGGACCTTTAATCAATTAATAACTAGGTGGGGAAAAAGCCCTAGGAAACAGAGCCTAGAAATACCTTTCACAAACCACCAGTGGAATCACGTATGTGTCTGTAGTAAGATCCATGCTGTTCAGCATATTCATAAATAACCCAGGAATGAGCGTGGATAGTGAGATGACAAAGCTCAGTGATATTATTGAATTATTCAGGGCAGTAAAAACAAAAGCTGCCTGCTGAGATTTGCAGAAGGCTCAGGGTTGAGTGACTGGAAAATAAAATTGACGGTGAAGTTCAACGCTACTAAATGCAAAGTAATGCACACACATGGACTCCGAATTGTCTGCTACCATCAGGAAAGGGAATGTGGAGTTTCAACAGTTCCTTCTGAGAAATTGTAAGCTCACTGCTTGGTTACATGCAGAAAAGCAACCAGACTGCTGATAATTACTAAGAAGGAGTGAAGAAGAAGCCAGGAATGCTATGTCACTGCATGAATTAATGCTACAACTGCACCATGCCTTTCTGGCCTCCCCGTCCCTTCAAGGAAAATGTAGAAAAAGGATGGGAAAGGTTGTCTGAGGGAAGAATGGCTTCACACAGGATCCAGAAAATTCCACAAAAGAGGCGAGTGTGGAAACAGAGGTGTATAAAGCCAAAGGAGGTACATCCCTCCTACTGCATGTGGTGGGCTCCACAGCTGATCACCAACAGATGTGGTGGATGCTGAGAGGTGGTTTCAGAGTGCAATGAAACAAATTCATGGAAGAGAAATCCACGAAGAGCATTGATTCAGATCGATCGCTTTCATCTTGGAAAGTCCCTACACTGGAAATTCAGAGAATATACTTGATGGAAATGGATTTGTACTTGCCGTGTTCCTATACTTATCTGAGCTTTAGCCAAGAGCAATTGTCGAAGGCAGAGTACTGGGCCATGTGGTCCTTTGGTTTGATGCAGCTGTTTCATTTTGTTGCTTCGGCGACAACAAAATCCCTAGATCCTGTGGCATCTCAAAAAGCGTCTCAGAGGCCCTGGACTCTGGACAGACATCCAGAGCAGCTCACGCCTTCCTGAGCTGTCTTCCCAGGCAGTCTGGGCACTCAGGCAGGTATCACAGTTACGCTGCCCTATTTTGGGGTCATTTTCTCAGAAATGAAGGTTAGAAATGCATTTTTAAAATGAAGGCTGGGGTTCTCCTGCCTAATTCTGGGCCAGGACCGTTTCCCAGTTGGGGGCTGTCCAAACGCAGAGGGCGACCCATCATTATCCTCCTGTTGCAGGGGAGAACGGATGGGCAGGAGGGTCCGACTATTGTTGCCCGGCTTGTATGAACAGCCCAAACAACGTCCATGTGATGAGTACACTTGGGCGACCCAGGTGCTTTTGGAGATCTGAGCCCTGCTCCCTCCACCAGGAAGAAAGAGCGGGATCCTGGCTTGCTGCTGGCAGAAATACAGCCCCCACCGACACACCGCTCCTGCCGCCGCCTGCGTTTAAATCTCACCAACCTTCCTGCTCTACCTTAAACCGCCAGCTTTAGAGGTTCCCACTCATCAAGCTCTTGTCAGGCAACAAGAGGGGGAACAAGGAGGGCTTAATTGATCAGCTTCAAAAGTAGCCTTGAGAACTTGATTCAGATATTGACTTCCAACGAGCTGGTTTAACTCCAGCTTCCAGAGCCAGCAATGGCTGAACATCAAAACTATTAACCTCTGGCCTTACCAGTTGGTGAGACATCACAGCAGCAGTAATTAGGAAGTCAATCGGAATCACATGTCTCACTTACACTGGCATGTCAATCAATAGTGCCAGTGACAGATTCATTAGGCCAGGCCTTGCAGCACAAGCTAGTAACAACCTCATAAAATACGCTTTTGAGGCAGGGCAAAGAAAAATCTGCTAGGAGGACTTGACTAGATGACAATATGTATTGATTAGGGCTCAAGCAATTTATGAAGTGCTACTTGCTCCGCAACCTTTCTGGCTCGGTGCTAAATTTTCCCAAGTAGTTGCTAAATAAAACAAAATATTACACTTTTTAAAGCCATTTTCTGACAGGGCAATTTTTACGTTAGTTACAACTAACAAATAATCTAGCAAGGTAAAACTTCAATAGTTACTTAATGGTGAAAGGTACCTTTCATTTCTCTGGCCATCAGGCTTTGAAAGAAGACATCCATCTGGATGAGAAAAAAAAAGTCATCTGAAACATGATTAGGAAACTCTCCCGCCTTCCGGAGACAAATTTCATTTTAGCATGCCTTTCTTTGGAGCATTTTAATGGCCATTCTTTTTCGTGGGCCACAAGAAAAGTGGATATTTCAGTTTTTAAAACTAAACTAACAGCTACAAAATCTCTACTGCTTGTTGCAAACACAGTGGTTTTTTTAAAGACTGTAATCGGGGACTCGCTGAAATGCTCTTTGCAATGCTGGTCTTTTAATTGGATCTTTTTGCCTTTTACTTTGTTTGTAGCTGGTTTTTGTCAGGATTTTCCCGAGGTTCAGAAGGACTCACTGCCCTCTATTCACGCTGTCACTGATGGTGGGATTTATTTCCTCTTGTCCTGTGGGGTGAGGGAGCATCGGGCTTCAGGGTAAAGTGTCAATGTAGGGTCCCTGCAGTGACAGCCATCTCCGTGGGATTTCACGTCTTGCGTGTTTTGACCTTCTCTCCAAGACAAATATCAGAACTGGTGCACCTTTATCTCACTGGCCAAAGATGCCAAAATGCTGCCATGAGGCGGGTGGGACAATTTTCATGGGCATTAAAGAAGTAAAGGATCATTCACACACTCTCTCAATGCATCACGAATTGCCTGTGCTTGTTATTAAAAATATACCTAGCAAGAAGGGAGTCTTGCTACCACTGAAAAAGGATTTGGTCACATTCTTGTAGCAGAAGAATCCAGAGACATACCTTTGGCACCTACATATGAGCGGACAAATTCATCTTTGCTCTCACGTCATTTAAAATGTTTGCCTCCACATTTTTTCAGGCCCTCTGCCAATTACATCCACTTTGTGGTGTCAAAGATTGCCCGAAAGTCAAAATAAAAAGGTCATTGGGTTTCAGCAACCACTAGAAAAGGGCCTCAGAAAGACACGGAAGAGAGAATGTGAGTAGCTGTGAACTCAACCCTTCCCGCCTTCCCTTTCCCTTTCCCTTTCCCTTTCCTTTCCCTTCCTTTCCCTTTCCCCTTCCCTTTCCCCTTCCCCTTCCCCTTCCCCTTCCCTTTCCCTTTCCCTTTCCCTTTCCCTTTCCCTTTCCCTTTCCCTTTCCCTTTCCCTTTCCCTTTCCCTTTCCCTTCCCCTTTCCCTTTCCCTTTCCCTTCCCCTTCCCCTTTCCCCTTCCCTTTCCCTTTCCCTTTCCCCTTCCCCTTCCCCTTCCCCTTCCCCTTCCCCTTCCCCTTCCCCTTCCCTTCCCCTTCCCCTTCCCCTTCCCCTTCCCCTTCCCCTTCCCTTCCCTCCCTTCCCCTCCCTTCCCTTCCCTTCCCTTCCCCTTCCCTTCCCTTCCCTTCCCTTCCCTTCCCTTCCCTTCCCTTCCCTTCCCTTCCCTTCCCTTCCCTTCCCTTCCCTTCCCTTCCCTTCCCTTCCCTTCCCTTCCCTTCCTTCCCTTCCCTTCCCTTCCCTTCCCTTCCCTTCTTCTCTTCTCCAATGCAGGTCCTACTTAATTTTCCAGCAGATACTTCATTGTCACCAGAACAATCCTAGTGACCAACTCCAATAATCTATGACTTTGCACAAGAAAGCACTAAAGCATCCCCTTCACATTTAGCTGGATGCTAAAAACACCAGATTAATAAAACCACCAAAGCACACATTGTGAGGCAAAAGCCTAATATTTTGGAAGGACACTGACTGAGGGTTTGATTATTTGCTAACAAGAGTTTTCTGGTTAATTAATTCGGGAGCATTATTAATGTTAATAGTACAGCTGGGCCAATAATTTACGATGATTAATTTCCTTGCCAAATTCAGATCTTTTCTGCTCTTGAATTGTCCAAGCACAGATTGCAGTTTTCTCAAATTGATAAATTTCTTTAAATTATCTGCCAGATAACTTTTACAAATAACTCTGGGTTTGGGTCTGGTTCACAACCAGCTCACTGGCGTGTATTACATGTGAAAGCCGAAGTGCAGGGTGGGACAGGGAAGTCACACCAGGAATTTGGCTTTCCAGTTTGGGGGACAAAACATTTTAACTCGCTTTCATTGCCAAATGTTGGTGGGTAACGCATTAAATTACCCTCTTTTCAATTCCATCCGACACTCCTGCCAGTAAACTCCTCGTTCCACCAAACCACCCTGCCAGTAAATTAAAATTCATTAGAATAACCAAGAGAAAGGGCCATAAACAGGGTCTAAGTAGAAACAACTTGATTTTAAATTCAGAATGAATATACGTGGCCATTTTTTTCCCATTACTCTTCATTCTATACCAATTAATTCCTAAAAGCTGCAATCGTCTTTCTGATAATAATCCCAGGTTGTTCAATAAAACCCAGAGGAAAGGGAAGAGCAAACTGGGTTTGAGTTGTTAAGTGCTGGGAATCCTTTAAATCATTTCTAAAATGGAAAGTTTTGGAAAGGAGGGGTGTATGTTCCATGTACAGAGCCTGGAAGAAGGTCACTTTGCATATGGTTTCCTCTGTAACAGCAGCACGTTTCACATAGTAAAGTGAAAGCTCTAATGAAGAAGTAATAACTGCTTACGTTGGCAAAGAATGAAACCAGATGTGTTTTTGTGAAAAGCAGTAAAATGAGTTTGTTTCCTCCAGTAGATTCACTTTTTGGGACTTTTGAAAGGTCCTTTGGTTTTATCCCTCTGTAAAGTTATTTTAAAGGCTCTAACGAGAGGGCCAAGTCCAGCTCATTAAAGACTTCATGCATGAGGAGAAGCAATTGATCTCCCTTTCCTGCAGCCTCCCCAAGAAGCCCCGGGTGAAGCTGATGGAAACCCTTGGCTGGTCCCATGGGCCATCCAATCCCCCTTTGCGGGGGACACTCACCCAAGGCTGAGGTGGCAGCAGGAGGTGGATGTGAAGGTGGACACCCTTTCTGCCAACCACAGGGCCCTGGCTTGTCGCCGAAGCAATCCTACTGTTGCCACAGCTCAGAGGTGCTGGTATGGACAAACTGGTCACTGCCATTTTAATTGTCTGGTCTTGGTGACCAGCTTGGATGGTGTCAGATAATGTGTTTTTTCCAAGCCTGGCAGGCCCCGTGAAGCTTTCCTACACTTCAGCTAGCACTTTGCAGGGCTGATTTACTCCAGTTTTATCAACTCCGAGAGCTGGAAGAGGCAACTATTAAATTAATATCATAATTAAAATCCAATCAGTGCAGCACTGGGTTGAAATCTCTGAATCAATGCAATAGGTCACGAAATCAAATTACGAGATATTAGAAGGAACGGCTTGTTGCAGTCTTGTCTCAGCAAATTTAACGGGGAGATCTTTGCTGCCCCGTTAGTATAATGCGCTGGCAGAGCCGGTGTAGGAACACACGTGTCCGTATGACTTTGTTAAAGTCATATCGTTAAATTTCTGTTCTGATCTAACATAGTTTTAAGGCAGTAGAACAAGCAGAAAATACATCATGAACATTCATGGATTTGCGTGACATATAGCGTGCATATGCCTAATTGATCTGCTTTTTTGCATTTCAGAGTTGTCACTTAATCGGAGGCTTTTGGCCTCAGTTGTTTCCTTACCATCATTTCAGGACTGAAGAAGCAACCAAGTGAGTGTCCTGTAGCAGAAGCTTTGTGCCTGCTGGGTAGATGGGCCTGTGTCCCTTCATCCGCCATTCCTGCATCCCTGTATCCCTGCCTCTATCCTGGTACCGCTGCCCTGAAGTGGTGAGCCTGAAGAATCATGGAAATCAACAGCAGATCACGTGCACCTTCAAAAATGAGCAAGAAAGAGAAAGAAAGAAAGAAAGAAAGAAGGAAGGAAAGAAAGAAGGAAAGAAAGAAGGAAAGAAGGAAAGAAGGAAAGAAAGAAGGAAAGAAAGAAGGAAAGAAAGAAGGAAAGAAGGAAAGAGAAAGAAAGAAGGAAAGAAAGAAGGAAAGAAGGAAAGAGAAAGAAAGAAGGAAAGAAAGAAGGAAAGAAAGAAGGAAAGAAGGAAGGAAAGAAGGAAAGAAGGAAAGAAGGAAGGAAAGAAGGACAGAAAGAAAGAAAGAAAGAAAGAAAGAAGGAAAGAAAGAAAGAAAGAAAGAAAGAAAGAAAGAAAGAAAGAAAGAAAGAAAGAAAGAAAAAGAAAGAAGGAAAGAAGGAAAGAAGGAAAGAAAGAAGGAAAGAAAGAAAGAAAGAAGGAAAGAAAGAAAGAAGGAAAGAAAGAAAGAAGGAAGGAAAGAAAGAAGGAAAGAAAGAAAGAAAAGAAAGAAAGAAAAGAAAGAAAGAAAAGAAAGAAAGAAGGAAGGAAAGAAAGAATGAAAGAGAGAATGAAAGAGAGAATGAGAGAAAGAGAGAAAGAGAGAAAGAGAGAAAGGAAGAAAGGAAGAAAGGAAGAAAGGAAGAAAGAAAGAAAGAAAGAAAGAAAGAAAGAAAGAAAGAAAGAAAGAAAGAAAGAAGGAAAGAAAGAAAGAAAGGAAGAAAGGAAGGAAGGGAAATGTTTGTTCAGAGAATTGATCTTCTCCTTCTGGTCAGGTTAATGGTCCTAAGACCCCCCGTCAAAAATAAGAGCATCTCTTTAGAAAAATATCTCAAAGTGTAAACAAGTCCTGCAACCCACATACATGTTCTTTACATAACATTGACCCCACATGTCCAATAATGTCTTGGGCTTTAAACTGACATAGGATTGGGGAAGGAATCCGCATTTGCCCTAAAATTGAAAGCTGATTTTGAAGTACATTGTACCAGAATAAATTATTTAATAATCTAATCAGACAAAATTTTCTCAGACTGAGCTCAAACCTGGCTCTGTGCTTCCAGCCCTTCTCTCCTTGCTCAGGGAGGGGGTTGCCTGGGGACCTTCAATACCACCCTTCGTCTGATTGTGTCATTTGCTGAAAAAAGGGAAGCAAATGAGGGAGAAAAGGGGCAGCAAGGGCACCAGTCACTCACCTGGAGAAACGGAGATGGAGAAACAGAGCTCTCTGACTATGGCAAACTTCTCCAGCCCTTGCGATGGTGGTTTTTCCATCATCTTCTTCAGATTTTCACCATAAAGCGCCACCCAGTCTAAAATCCCTTGGATGCAAGAAAAGATCCACTTTCCTCTTCCTGATCAACATGCATCTAACTTACAGCTGGCGTAGCCTGTTTGCCAAGTATAATGAAAAACTGTCTTATAGCCCTTTGGAAAAGGAAAAACTTACCAAAATTATCCTCTTGGAGACCTGTGGGTTGCTGGGTCTGCACTGGATGAAATGGGGAAAGCGTTGCTGGTAAAAGCATCACGGACATCATCAAATTATAGCTCGTAAGTGATAATCACTAAATGATTTATTCATTTGTGAAATTCAGGGGCAGCAAAGACCAACGGTCTCATAAAGAGAGGGGTTCAATTCACAAATCTGCGGCTGTGCGAAAGAGTAACGATAAAAAATGGATCTAGGGGAAATAAAATGCTCTTGAAAGATGTTTTCTAATGTCCTGTCCAGCTTGGTTTTGCCTATTTCTAGTAAAGGAGATTTTAAGATCCTCTTCTGAAGGTTTTCCACAGTCCACCTGAGAACCCAAAATCAGAGCACACTTTCTACCCAAAACTCACACTTTTTTTCCTTACTACAAAACATTTCTCCATCAACTACTGTCTCTCATAACCTTTGGGAGGTTGGATGCTCTAAGGACCTGTAGAGTTTTCAGATGAGGTGTTTCACCTCAACACCTTATGAAGACAGGCCAATCAAGACACACCATTTTGGGGTCTCAAACTTATTTTAAGGGATCTGCTGAATTTTTAAATGGTAATTGTTCTTGGATTTTATCTGCTGCAGTGACTGAAGATGAAGGCTTTTGTACTTTTTTATCCAAATTTTTTGTTTTTAGGAAAACAGTCTAGGTTGATCTGTATTTAATAATTTGCAGAATAGCTTAAGACTGAAAAAAAATTCTCTTAGGTGAAAAATCTAGAATAAAACACTTCAATATTTTGTTTTTAAAGTAAATTCAGTTTTGAAATTTTCCTAATAGCTTGTGTTTGAAAAGGTTGAACAATAAGAAAGAAAATGTTTCATTATGGCATGAACGTTTTGACTGATTCCAAATTAATTTTTTGCTTAGCTTTTAGTGTCTCCAAAAAATATGCAAGAAGTAATTTTTAGCTAACAGAGAACTGTCCCTCCCCTCCTCTTCAGGTTTCCATTCCCAATATACTAATTTTCCCCCCCAGATCTTGGGAGGGAAAAAAAAAAAAAAAGATGACTCCTGGTTTTTGGGTTTTTTTGGTTTGGTTTGGTTTGATTTTTTGTTCAGAAAAGCTTACATCAGCACTTATAGTTTGACTTTGGGCATGCTGCTGGTTTGCATATTGCATGGAAAGCCAGTCCATATTGAAACTGTTTAATGTGTGTGGCCTTGAGTGGCACCCATGAGGCATCCAAATGATAAATATGGCATCCACATGAGACATCAAATTAATGCATAAATACTCTGAAGGTTTATTTATGATACCCATAGAGCTATGGAGCACTGTGGTTTCATCTTGGTGTACTCAATGCATGCAAAGTTTGAGGTTTCCCTCAAATTTCCCCCAAATACCTGCCTGTTTTACCACCTTACTGTAATACTGCCATGAGGTCCAAATAAAAAAGGGCTCAGTAATCCAACTGCCAAACAGTGAAGCAGAAACATGGGCAGAAAATCCCTCCAGGAAGGTGTCCTTCCAGCTAGGACTGGTGTGCTTGGGCCAGAAGGAAGAGGAATTGCCCTCAACCGTGCCTGCTTGATAGAAAAAAACAAGTATTTTGTGTTTTTAAGACTCTGCAGACCCATGGGCAGAACCCCGACTCTTGCTGTGACTATGAAGGCACGGGGGGCAGATGGACCCTCGGTAGCCCATACTCTGCCATGATGCTGACCAGGCAGGTGGTGGTTTCCATCTCAGCGTGTGCAAGACGCTTCATGACCTAACTATCATTTGGCTTTACTCAGCACTCATTAAACATGAGTAAAGTTAGATTTGAAGCTCCTCAAGAGTGAGATGATGCCCTGGCTCCAATACCAGCTGTCTCATCCAATTAGATTTCAAGCCTAACGATCCTCAATGAAACCATATCCAAGCGAAAAGGCAGTAAAAAGCAAAATTTGCTAACAGAGGTAGAAGGATTTAAGGCTGAGGCCTTATTTCCGTGTCGGAAGGACACGGTGAAAAATCACAAACTCCAGGTTCCCCCTGGGTTTTGTGTCACTGCTTTGTTTTTCATCTGTGGGGACGGGTCCAGGACGCACCGGTGCATTGTCACCAGGGTCCTGGGCTCTGCAGGGACAGGTAACAGCACACAAGGACCCTGGGACTATAATTGCTTTCTCCTGTTAATGAAGGAATGACCCTACCTCTTGGGTCCCTACCGTAGATGAGAGACTTACACTCTTACCTCTTCAGTACCAGATTTATCAGCATTCCCAAGCAAAAACATATAAGGATCTTAATTTGAGCTTCGAAGGTTATTTAACAATCAACCTGTTTTTCTTGGAGCAACCTCCTTAGCCCCTGTGCTGGGTTTTCTCAACAAATTCAACACTGTCACCGCTTCTAGGCTCACGCAGACACCGAGAGTGAATTTGATACAGAGGCTTTTACTCTAGAGAACAATGTGAGGGACAACAGGAGCAATTTTTGGCTGTGCAGAGGGATTTCTTGTGGCTTGCTGGAAGACGAGCAGCAGAAACACTGTCACTTAAAAACAGCAAAGCAACGCCGAGTAGCAAACCAATAGCCATGTGGTTTCACCTCCTGTTGCAACTATTTTTATCACCACTTTATGCTTCATTGACCAATGGATTTTTTTTTTTTCAGCTGTGCACTTTTATATATATTATCCATACACACATACACACGACCATTACTTTTATCTTCCTCATTACATAGTGCTGCTTTTTGTGCCATTTAGACATGAACCTCGTTTGAACCCTAAAGCCCCATTTGTGACACACAAAAATACTGTCATTTACATTCTGTGCCAAAGTATTATATAAAAAGCATCAAACGGGAGGAGAGGCAGGAAGCTGGGAGTAAAGATATATAGTCAGCAAAGTATATAACTTCTGGCATATTACTGCTTAATCCTAACATAATTATTCTCATCCTTTTATTTGATTAACTTCTAATGGTTCCTCTTGGTGTTAAAGGTCCCAGTCTGATCATTTGATTTTAGTGTCTGCTATAATTACCGATAATGTTCTTTGCAAGACAATTTAATGATAACCGCATAATGGCCTATATGAAGAAAGCTGCAGGGTTTCAATGCTTTTGAGTAATATAAAATACATTAGACTAACACAAGCTATCAACATGACAGGGAATGTTTGATTTACACCAAGGACTACGTTATAGAGTCGTGGAAATTTTTTTTGCCCTTCTTCTTCCTTCTTTTTTTTTTCTTCTTCTTTTTTTTTTTTTTTTCCCCAACCGTTTACAATAAATGACAGAACAGTTGGACAATCTGCAACTTGCTGAGAGCAATAAAACCTAGCACAAAGTTAGAAGTGACATGGAGCCGCGCTGGAGCATCCTGCCCGCACTGGAGGATGTCACCTCACGTCTTTCCAAAACAAACTTAGGCAAAGTTTCCGATCTCCCTTGTCTCTTCTGGGCAAATGGGTGGTTTGGATTTCCAGGTGGCTTTTTCACTGTATTTAAAATCGCTGAACAACAAACGACTCTCCTCAATATTTATCCACAGGTCTTTACCTCCATTTCCCAAACCTGATGTAAAAAGAAATTTGATTTCAGCCCAGCCGGCCTGCCGTTTGCATCCGTGTTTTGCTTCACACCATCGTATTTTCACAGCTAAATATTGCACCGAGCTAAGTGGTTCAAGCTTAGCAAACACTCCTTCACTCGAAATTAAGCAATCCCTCATGGTTCTGGCAAAATGCAGCATAATTTATGACGTGCACGTAGGAGAGAAAATTTCCTGTCAAAAAAAGGTTAGCAGTGGACATATTACATTTGCTGTTCTTTTTTATTCCAGGATAATGGCATTTGGACAAAAGTAGGCCCGTCCTGTTTATAGTGCTTTATGCCCCATTAGTATTATTGCAAGTCTCTGGACTCACATGTTAAAGCACTTAATCAAAGGCAATGGGTTGAAAATCATGTCCCAGCACTTCTCATATTTGATTCGTTCCTCCCAGATAGAAAGAAGTAAAAAACACATTACTAGCATCAAAACAGCACATGCATTATCTGCTAAGCAGTTGAGAAGCTATCATTGGGTTTTATCCCTTTGGGTACTAGGACAGACAGGAATTTTCCCCACTCATCCATTCAGAGATCTGAGACTGCTATTTTTCATTTTTCACCCTTTGACAGACAATCCTTTCATTTTCCATAGATCTCTGTTTTAAAGACACCTTCATGTCACTTATTTTAATTGCAGGCTGCAGGCATCAAGCCTAAAAAAAAAAAAAAATAAAAAAGGAAGAAAGAAAAGCTTTAGGAAAGACAATATTTGAAGTAGTGGTAGTACTTTTATGAAGATCCTCCAAGGATTTCCTCCGAGACAAACCTAATAATGGGAGAGGAACGTATCTTAAGGGGAGAATTAATTTATACATTTAATTACTTGGGATCCACTCCATTTCTCATCGATGCATTTCCATTCTCCACGCGAGCCCCAGCTACGGCAGCTCATCAGCCCTGATGGGGATCAAGGGAGCCGGCAAACGGGGTGGCCGGGGTGAATCCCATCCAAGGCTGCTACAGTATTGATCCAGATGCACCTGGTTGCAGCTCGGAGAGGTACCGGTGGGTTTTTTCCTCCCTTTCTCCAAAGACAATCGAGATGCCAAACCCATGTCCGGTGAATTTACAACCCGCGGTGGCGTCACGCAGCCTGAGCACAAAGGAGGGCAATAAAGCAGGGCAGGAAGGAGCCAGCTGAATGTGCTCAGCTGAGCGAGGTGGGGTGGGTTCTGCCAGATTCCTGGGAAATGGGAGGCGATGGGAATTGTGGCGCCGTTCCTACTCTTCCCGAACCATGAATTCGACTTCATTTAGGCATCGCTCAACCAGAAGGACTGAAACCTGCCCGGGTGCTCTGCAGAAGCAAGGTGAACACCAGGTTTGCTGGGGCGGTAATTTCTGACTTCAGTAGAAACGATTGTGATTAGACGGTACCCAGCGAAAAGGAGAAAGAAATAATCCAAAATAATCCACACAACCTATGGATGCTCCCAGGCCTGTTGGCTGACACAGAACAATCTTTAGGTTCAAGGGCCAAAATAACTTGATAACTACTACTTACCTCTGCACTTTCTTCCCTGGACAGCCCCAGACCCACAGCTGGTTTTGCAGAGTAATTTCTTTCATGAAGAGCAAAAATCCCTGGGCAGAAGCTTTGTTGTGGTTCTTGTACATCTCCAAGAGCATTTTGGTTTGTAAATAAAATACGAATTGAAGCTCATCGCTGGAAATTCCTGGTTTAATTTGTACAGGCCCATCACTCTACTTTTGTTTTCATTTATGAGATGAAGGAAAATGAGCACACAAAAATTTGACCCTTTCATGTCCCTCCTCAGTGAACTCTTTCGTGGTTCACCCTTTAGTGCTGCAGACTGCAGGATGTTGTTCCATACGAAGGAAACTCAAAGCAAAGAGAGCAAACTTGATAATTTATTTAGAACATTTAATACTTACAGGTTTTTTGCTTCCTTCTGTCAATACCTAAAGGAATACAACGGCCCCATGAACAGATAAAAGTAAAACTATTTTCCTGGAGGTTTAAAGCCCCCCACCATCCCCTTTTCACTTTGTGAGCAGATGGAGTGCCTGGACCGTTTCTCTGAGGATGTGGAGGGAGTTTTCCAGTGAAACAAGGAGCCCCTGACTTCAGAGTCCAAATGTTTTCAACATTTTCCCTTGTTACCTTGAGGCAGAAACTTCTGCACCCAGAACCTGTGGTCTGTGTGTGGGGCGTTCTCTGGACAAGCACCATTAGTTGTTTACTCTGATGTACGTGTGCTAAGCTCAGCCTTTGGTTGACTGGCATTTGCTTCAAAGTCCCCCCATTCCTGAAGTCCCCGTGGTGTTGACAGTCTCTCTTTCCTGTCCTGCTCTGGACAGCCCCAATTTTGGGCCAGTTGGCGAAGAAATAAAAGCTGCATTTAAAGCCCAGGCTCAATCGTTTGTGCATGCAGCACAGCCGCAGCCTTATGTGTGCTCTTGATTCTCTCTCCCCTCCTAACACAGCCTAATGCCTTATTTACTTTTTTGACCTCTGCTGCACATTGAGCTGTCAGTAGCAATGCCTAAATCTTGTCCCTGTGAGTTACGACTAATTCAGAACCCATCAGCATGTACAAGTAGTTTAAACTGTTTTCCTTCCAGTGTGCATTACCTACACACTGCCCGTCTTTCTCATCTGCTGTTGAACTGCCCAGTTATAATTTGGTAGGGTCTTCCAGCAACCCTCTTTCATCTTTACAGGCCTTAACAAGTCTGGGTGGTCAGCACAGGAACTCAAGAAGAAGAAGGAAGGGCTTATTGATGCCAACAAAGAGGATTTTTCTCCTCTTAACAGTGCTCAGACACGGCTTTCTGACGCGGCCGGGATCTGATCATTTAACCTCCTTGTAGTTCAATATCCCAGCTGGGTGCATGAGGGCCATCTTGGTTTCACCTCTGGCTATTGAGTTATGAGGTGGATGGAGCAGTCCCCGATGCTAAAACAATGTATGTATCTAAGAGGTCAGCACACACAGTTGTGAACTTATTGCCAGCTGTGTTGGCCCAACTTTGCTGCTCTTCAGGTCATTAGGGATGCTTGGGAAATGGAGGGTTGCCTTCTTACTTCTGTTGATGCCTTTGTGCCTCTCTGTTTGCCCCAGAAATGCATTTTATTTTCCTGCATTTTATTTGCAGTGGGTCCTAAAACCCGCTCGTGATCCAGGTTTGCTCCGGATCTAGCAGTCATGGCTCCCTCCCACCGCAAGCCCACTGATTCAGCTCCTTGGAGAGGATGTCTAGGATGAAGGGAGGAACAGCTCTCTAAGGAGATTGTCTCTCTTCGCTGGCTGGAGGAGAAATTTAAATAACCACGTTTTTCTGACATGGAGGCGGCTAAGACCAGCCAAGGATTCCCCTGTTTCTTGATAACAGAGGATCACCTTCCTACAATTATTTTTCTTTCAATATCTCTCTGTAACTGCCCCTTACCCTTTCTAAGGCTCCTTATCTTCGAGAAGGGTGTTGAGAAATCAGTTCACTGTAAAGTCCCCAAGGTGGTCAGCCTGAGGCACGCGCCTGCAAGGAGGGCTTGAACTAATGTGCTTGTTTGGTCCAACAAAGAGGAATTTAAAGGGGAAATCAAACTGAGGGTTAAGGCTACTTGAAAGGTTATTCCAAAGAGTTGTCCGTCACGATGAATGGGGCAACAAGTTGTAACTGGGAAGGTTTTGGGTTGGGCAGTAGGAAAAAAAGATGTTTCCTAGGAAAAGGGTGACACCTTGGGCAGTAGATGAGACACCACAGCCTCATCCAACATACTGTTGGATGTATCCCACTTAGAGATGTCTCTGACGAGCCGAGATAGTTTCAAAGCAGCCTCATGCTCCTGATGCCTCAGCTGAGGAAATCCAGGTTTCTCTTCTCCCGTGGTGGCAAAGCACCCTCTGGAGAGGCAGAGACAACTGAACAACCCTCTGCACAGCCTGGATGGTTGTTCAGACATGAGATCATTAAGAGATTCCCTACACATATCCTAATTAAAAACTCTGCAATGCAAATAGCAAGATAAAGGGATTTCTGACAATAAGCAGGATGAAGTGCCACTCGAGCACTAATTAAATACGATGGCAGTTAATCAACATGGAGTGTCTTGCAACACTTTGGTAATGATGATGGTGGATTGACCTTGAAGGCTCTGGGAAATGTTTTTCAGGATTCCGTTCAAATGTATCAATAAAGTTGTTGAAAGTAGGTAGCACTCAATAAAAATGATTCTTTTTTCTTTATAGGATTTGTAGCAGGGTTCATTGGGGCTTCAGGTCTCAGGTGTATTTGAAGGCTCAGCACCGTCCAGAAAATTGGCTGCTTTGTTCATCCTGGGAAGATGACTCCTGGTTTACCTCTTTTACTCTTTGCTCATCCTGAAAGGTGGGTGATTCTCTGGTCGCACATTAAGAGCTGATCTTCAAATGCTCCAGTACTATCCCAAAGAGAAACTGGGCATCAAGATAGTCCCAGTACCTGCAGCACAGTACAGAGATGACGTTTCTTTGTGAATTCCTTATTGCAAAATGGTGCTTAAAGGGGTCTTACGCCTAAAAGAGGAATCAGCAATCGGGGGCAAGGGCACGGTGGGAATTTGGCATGAAACTCCCTTGGTTTACAAATACAAAAAGAGCTAAAACATTTGAGTGCTCAGGTTGAAAACTGTACGGAGTAGCTGATGGTGCCAGTATTTATATCACAGCTTCATCAATCAATAACTTTAACAATAGGCAATTAATCAATACCTTTAACAGCCCTGGAAGGGGATGACATCTCTGGTAAATCTGAATGCTACACTATAGATCCATGCCTTAAATACTCATCCCTCTGTCACAGCTGAAATATTTGACCGAATCCTGGAAGGAGCTGAGAACCTGTAATTTTTTTTTTCTTTTTTTCCTGCTAGGTTTTCATATGGGCGAATACAACGCAAACAGGTTTTGTGACTGGGACGACCTCTTCCCGCTGCTGTCCTGCTGAGTATCCCGGTGGCACCGGCCTTCAGAGAGACCATCTCTGATGAGCAGAGTTGCCTTCTCCGCTCTAACTCTATATTCCAGGCACTTGCCAAAGCGAGTCTATATTAAGTTTATTTCACAAATAGATCTGTAGATGTTTCCCTGCTGGAATCCGACCATTTCGGCATCTTTAAGGAGGAAGGGCAGCTGCCCCCAGGCTGTTCTCAGCACTGCTCATAGCTTGTTGCTAATTCAGAAAACAACCCACAGCCTCAACTGGCAACAGCATCCCTGATTAATCCAAGTTCTCTATCAAGACGCTCTGTACTGTGCGAAAATCTTACTGAACAGTCTTGTACACAACATAAGCCCATTAAAATGATGGTCTGATTCTCTAAAGGTTTGGCTATATGGCTTCCCATAAAAAGTTTCATAAACCACCCACAATCAGCCGCCTTAATCCTCAATTCCTAAAAGCATATTGCGCACGGAGTGACACGCTGAAAAATGAGAGGAGTTCTCTGGGCACAGCACCAGAACTCGACTGCTAATTGTGGAAATAAATAACAACGGCTCCTAGAGGCCCAGTGGTTGGGTTGTTTGGTTGGTTGTTTGTTTATCCTCCCTACCAGCAAGATTTCTCCATGGGTGGAATATGGAAGTATGAAATCAAACAAACCAACCAACCCACCCTCTACTGCATAAGTTTGATTAAATGCAATATGTTGTGTGTAGGTTCTTTTTTTCTTTTTTTTTTTTTTTTTTTTTTCTCTGGGAGGGTCATCAGGAAATGGAAAAATCCGGCTGTTTTGAAATTGAAATTCTCTCTTCTACAGCTATCCAACAGCAGCCAGCAGCTTGATTTCTCTGCTAAATATGAGGCCCAAGGGCGACAGAGCATCGCAAACGATGCATGGTTGACAAGGAGACATTCTGCAATTCAAGTTGACGTAAAAACCTCCTCCATTCATTTCCTAGACCCTGATTTACCTCCAGCTAGCTGCTGAATGGTCGTCCTGATGAAACCCGCTGGTGCTCTGATCCTTCTCTTCCGCGGGTTTGCCAAGCCTTCAGGCTTAGCTATGAGTGTCAGGAATAACCTTCAGTGCAATTCTTGAGTGCCAGGCAGAGCATGCGGTACCTGCTTGGGAACCCACCACCCACCATGGGGATGGGCAGATCTCCCCATGCTTCCCAGCGGGTGTCTCCTTGTAGCGTCCTGACCTCGGAAACTCATTGCTGATTCACAGCCTGGGTGAATCCAAGCTGCACTAAGGTGAGTCCAGAGGACCCCAGGGAAAGGCCATATGGGAGCTGGATGTAAAAATTCTTGTCTATCAAACTCGACTGAGGGGATTATCTATTTTAATGTATTAATTGAGATTTATAGAAAAGTCTATATGGGTCTGGACATAAACGATATCTCACACTGAGTGACTGTATGCATCTTTCTCTTTGGGTATATGCCCTCGCTTTGATGGCAGCAGCAGGGAGTGTACAGAGTCCTAATGGCCAAGAAATCACCTTCTGGCTTGATCCACCGGTGTCTGACTCGATATGGGCTGCTGGGAAGCGTGCGGCAGACCAGGAGGTGGCATGCAGATCTGATGTTTTCCAAAGCCTCTTTTCCTGACTGTCTGTTTCAAGTGGCCAGTGCATGTAGATGGGTGAAGCTGGAGACATGGGACATTCCAGTTACTTATTCTCTTAAGATGAAAAGCAAAATCTGCTGCAACAGATTCTTGGTGGAACTCCTTACTTTGCATAGACCTGCAGGCTTGTAGCATGGGGAGGGTCGCAGGATAAAAGTACAACCACATCCCCATGCCCTGCGCAGGGGTAAAATGGGTGCAAAGACTTTGGCTGATGGCATCCATATTACTACTGGCCACAAACTGCAGTCTCAAAGACCATAGCTGAGAAGGGAAAGCTTTAATTTTGGATGTCAACAGTTGGCACTATTAGTAAAAGCCAACTTGCTCAGCAGCAGCAATCATCTAACAAGTAGCATATGCCTTGGAAAACAGCAATGATTTTCCACACACCAAATTAACTACTGGCCATTGAAGTGTTTGCTTATGTCAGTGGGATCAGTCATCAGATTTTAACTTTTTTACTTCTGTCTTATGTGAATAAATAGAGGGTCTGACATTGCACAACAGGCAGAGAGACTTGGTGAGATCCAGATTGCAGTTACTTATAACCCTGTTAGACACTGACCCCTGAAGTAGCAGTTTTCAGAAGATGTGCCCAAGGCTTATCTGGCAGGGTTAAGAAATCCAGTTAGCTCTGTACTTTCTCTCTGCCAGTGGGAAATAATGGATGGTTAGGGAAGGAGTCCAGAAGAGGAGGTCTAGAGAGTGTTTCTTCCTTTGGCATCTCCTTCAAGCTTCCGGCAAGGAGCTGTCAAGGGACTGCTTGAGTTGAGAGTGCATCTGGACCACTGATACAGTAACCACAGAAGTACTTTCCCTCCGTGAATTTATTTACTCTCTTTTTAAACCCATTTGAACTTTTAGCCTCCAAAATATCCTGGGGCAACAAGTTCAGAAATTTAATTATGTTCTTTGTGAAAACTGTTTACTTAACCCAATACTGTTAGACAGCTATACAGAGCTCAGGAGCTATGACAACTAAGCACCACACAATTTTCAGAAGAATGTAATAAATAGCTCTCAAGCCTTCTACTGTAGCTTTCAAAGCTTTCTCTATCCTTGAGAAATAAGCTGTGAAAGTTGTGACCATGGTCACGACATACCCAGATGGCACAGGAAATTAGCAGGAAAGCAGAAGCACAGCTCCAGATCCTGGTTCTGTCCCACATCTGAGCATCCTTCTCCCCAAAAGAGAGAGAAAAACTTACTGCTTTTCACATCTGTGCTTCCCACACCGGGGTGCACATAGTATCTTTATAACTTCACCTCTGAGTACACCCAAGAAAGCTTTGCCATTAAAAAGAGCATCCCTGTTCCTATGACAAACTTGGAGTGTGAGTTACCAGGTTTCAACGGAAAAGAGAAATAATTAAAAAAAAAAAAAAATTAAACCACTCCATTTTTCCATTTAAACACATCCCTTGTAGAGTCCAAACATCAGTGTAAAGCAGATCTTGGGGACTGTATATCATTTCCATCTTAGTTCCAAGTACTAGAACCTTGTTCTGCATGGAAGAGAATATCATGAATAGGCCAGGTTACGCTAGTGAGTGGGTCCCATCTGTCCCCTGCTACAACTCAATTTGATTTCATTCATTCTCTTTTGTCTCTTTCACTTTGGAGCAGATTTTTGAGAATCTCACAACAGGCAGCAGGGCAAATGCTTAGTATTCAAAATTGCTATTAAGAAACCACAGAGATCTCTCCCAAACAATAGGACTGGCCACTTTCTCCAGGTATCATTTCATCAGGCTCTTTAGAACCCCAAAATAGAAGGCAAAGACATTTCAAACAGTTATTTAGTGAGGTTAAAATATCTGTACAGCTTGCATCTGGCCAGCGTCAATGGGATTGTAAGGGCTTCTTTGAGCTTTTACTTGTTCTTTTCTTGCGACAATAGTAAGAGGGTATAGATATAGAGGGAGCTATTCTGCCTTTGTTTAAATTTTAAATAGGCCATAGAAATGCTGCTCTGTAGAATTTGATTAAAATTGAACGGAATAAAAAGCTCCTTCCATTCTTCCTCATGTAGACTGGCATTGCACACCATATAATAGAAGTACCATTAGCGTAATACTCTACCTGTAATATGCATATTCAGAAAGGTTGATTAAAAATCAGCTTTTCACTGGCACAGTTTTAAAGTTCCAGCATCAGCTCCCCTTTTTATGGTGATACCAAGTAACTCCAGCTCCATTCCCCCATACGTTACCACCAGCAATTAACACGGAAAGTTGATTCTTAGTGTGGAAGGTGCAAATTGCAAAGACCGAGAATGAAGTCATGCTCCTACTGAAATCCATGGCAAAATCCCCGTAGGTTTCAAGTAAGCCGATATTTCTCCATAAATGCATCACAGTCTGAGCTGCTTGGTGGCCTACGTTGGTCATATCTTCAGCACTGCTGCACACAGTGTAATTCATCCCTGCAAGGTCCATGTACACCATGGCAGCTTCTTCCCTGATGTTAAAACCTGTCCCAGGATCCCTCCATAGAATCATAGAATCATAGAAGCATTTAGGTTGGAAGAGACCCTTGGGATCATCGAGTCCAACCACCAACTCCACTCTACAAAGTTCTCCCTTACACCATATCCCTTACCACCACATCCATCTGCAACCTTACTCTAGGCCATCTCCCGCACTACCTCTTGGAGCTCCTCGAACTCCTCAAGGACTTCTGCCTTGCCTGCATACACTGGTACAATGGCCCGGTGTTACCCCACCACACTTTTGACACCTAACTGAGGAGCTACAGCTAGAAGCCGAGTCAGATCCTGATCCCTCAGCTGGCAGTGGAAAAACATGGGCCCATAACTTGGGTTTCTCCAGCCTAGCAAAAATCTGAGACACCCTCGAAGAAACCTGTGTCCTTGCTGAGAACAAAGGGAGTCTGCTCTCCAATTAATTCCTGGACATCGCAAAGGGTAAAGCTAAATGGGCCGATGTCCTCAGGTCTTGCACACCTCCAGCAGCAATGACTATAGCCCTCAGTTTCCCATGGCTTCACGTTATCTCAGATGGGGTAACTCTCACAGCTGTTGTTGCCAGTTCTCTGAAGGTTTGAGTTGTGCTTGATTCACCATTTGAGTTTCTCCTCCCATCAACTCAGCAAAGTGATTTAAAAAGCCCTGGAAGGGATCGTGTGGAACAAGAGAATAGTTTTGTTAAGATGGTCCATGGGACACATGGGAACGTAGGGTCTGCACCATTCCCTGCTGGGGTTTGGGGCTACTTTAGCTACATCTGGATTTTACCCTGCACGATGCAGTTGTGTGCTCCAGGGAGGAAAAGATGAGTCTGTCCTTTCGTCAGTTCTCTGGATGGATTTTGTTCCCCGTAAAGTTTGCTGCTCTCCTTACCGCTGTTAACGGGAGGTCGCTTCGAGTGATCTGCTTGGTCTCTAACTTATAAGTGTAATCAGTACAAAACTCTAAGAAATGCAGAGGTGAAAAAGCCCAGCCACTGTTGCTACTAGATGTGAATGCAGGGAATACAACAAGAAGAGGACTGATATTAAAGACACATGATTTGATGATGAATGAATGGCAGCTGTCTTCACGTGCAGTACACGATATCTGGGAAATGTGATTTGTTTTCCATTAATCGTACTTGTTCCTCTACTGAAAAACTACCCACAGTCCTGCAAGGGTCCCCTGGGATTTAAATCCCCTGGGATTTAAAAAGGAAAGAAGTCACAACCAGCTCAAAAATGATGTGAAACCAAGTGGGAGATTGTCCCGTGATTGCTCAGAAGCCCGTAGGGTGGCATCCGTCTGAATGGATGTCACTGACTCATTAGCCCCAGTCAAAAGCACATTCCGAGTTTCAACTACCCACAGATCTCCATGGTGTACACTTAATTTTAAAACAATTAAAACAGCTGGCTGGGAAGTTGAACAGCAGTAGAGGGCATAGAAGCTGCAAGATCATTATTTATTTTTTAAGAAACTATCAGTCCTGTCAGAGGGAAGTTCTGCCTGCAACAGACTGGGCTGTTGTGATAAAAACAACAACATATGGGAAGCCAATATTTTAAGGTTTAACAGCTTTGCTCTGTGGATGAGGCCCCATCCGCTACAGTCCAGGAATAATAAACACCCAACGAGGCTCACCTTGTTCTGTGGACCACAGGGATGGATTTTCCGCATGGAAGGTGGTCCATATGGCTTGTAAACCTCTCCCCATCCCTAACGGCTTCCTTGTCTGAGATGAGAGCTCCCCCAGTTATGTGCTGCAGAAAAGCCAAACCTCTGAGCACCACTTTCATGCAACTCCATGTCTGGGCTCAAGGGCTCACGTGGGCATCCAACCTCGCAACCTTGCGTATGTTGCATCTACAATCTGATTTATCTTTCAATTCCTGTAGGGAACCCGCCAGCATGAAGTAATGCTAGGCCTGCTCAGTGTCCCTCCTGCCCTTGACGCTGAGGGGAAAAGCTGAAGGCAAAAAACACTCACCAGCTCTTCACGGGAACGGTAGCACCCGTTTTTTCATGAAAAGTTCAAATCTCTTCAATGTGGCTCGCCAGAGCTTCAGAAAAGTGGCTTCCAGTGGGGGATCTAGCTCGAGCTCACTTTGATGTTGACAACTGGTCTCCATCCACACTGCCAACTTCCAGGCACTGCGGGTCACAAGTCACCTCCTTTGGTAAGTTTGGAAAGTTCTTCTCAGCCTTGCCTGCTTTGCTTGCTGGAGAAAATAAGACCCAAAGCTGATATGATTTTCCCTAAGTCAGTAGTAGGGCAGTGCAAGTCGCAACGCAGATTTGAGGCCAAAAGCACGGTTCTGGCTTGCAAAGAATCATCTCCCATCATCACTATTTTGCCCCCTCAAATTTCCCTACTGGATATTTATAGCTTTACAGATGAACCCTGCCCTGAGCTTTATTTCCTTCTTCCAGATTTAATCTTTTTTTATTAAGACCATTTAGCACTGATCTATGTATCAACCCTGTAATACCCCGCTGACACGAAAAATGTTGACACATCAAGTTGAAGTGCTGGAGCCACCATTTTCCAGTGGCTTTTTGAAATGATAACAAGCGACACTTATCATTTGCCATCCAATCCACTTGTGCAATAAGCAAAAAGCCGAGCAAACTGCTTTTCCCCTGCACAAAGCAGTAATTTGTGTGGCACAGTCAGACCGAGTCGGGCTGCGGGGGGAATGAAGATCAAAGGGGAAATTCACCTGCCCGTCTTGTTTGCTATTGATCTGAATCGTAGCCACTTTATCAGTAGCACTTTGCCATCACCCCTCAGAGATCAGAGCCTCCTATATCTTCCCGGCTCTTTTATTTATAGAACCATTTAATAAATACATTTTCTTTCCCCGGTCTCCTCCTTTTTTTTTTTTTTTTTTTTTTTTCTTTCTGGTGTTCTGTTTTGTTTGACCAGCAGAAACGAAGGGTTGCCCGCAGTGTCAAGGAAAAAGAAGGGTATATGGCCCCAATTCGGCAAAGCATGTAAATATGTGCTCGGTTTTGAACAGGGCAGCAAGCACATGCCCTTCCTCTCAGAGGCATGTAAATACGTGGGGTTTTGAAATGCAGCTGCGTGACACACAAGCAAACACCACAGGGGGAAGAAACTGGTCAGCTGAGTATTTGTTTCCCATCTTTGCTTCCTCCCTTCTCCTCTAGTTCATTACTGCTAATTACTGGGGTGATTGGGGCAGAGCAAACAACGGCCTGATGACAGCAAAGGAACTAAAGAACCCTAATGCATTTTTGCATTACGCTTTGAACAGCAAAAGGGACAAGGAAGACTGTAAAAACAGGGAGGGAAAATGAAATCCCAAACCATGCAGTGAAGAAATGAATAAATGACTCTCCTCTTCACGCTGCCAGTGTTACACAACCTGCCTGCATTGGATTGAGACCTACGTGATCCTCTTCTAATTGAAATCACTTTACCTTGACCTCCAACAGTAAACTGAAAGCTTGTTGCTCTTGCTGCCAGCAAAGCATCAGCAGTAGGTTGTAGGAAATCCCAGCTGGGGACATGAGCTGCATTCACATGGCATTAATCTTGCACTAAGTGGCACTAAGTCAGGAGGTACCAGCAAGTCTATAAAACAGCCGTTGTGCCCGTCTGACGCTGCTGGCCGTGTGTCTACCCAGGTTGATACCTCCCCTGGCTGCTCTCTTGTCTCTCCTGCTTGAAGTTATAGAAGTACGGCAAATACGGCTGGAAGGAACCCTATAAAATCATTTAATGCATGCCCTTGACCTAAGGTGAGGTGAGCTAGACCTAAACCATGCCTGCGAGGTATTTCGTAACCAGTGTTGGAGATCCATCAGTTCTCTGGGCAACCTGCTCCAGGGTTTTGATAGTCTTTTCAGTGGAGACCCTCCTCAGAGCGCCTGGGGATGGTGTGGGCACCTCATCAGTTCAGCTGGATTTCCATGCGTGGTTCTGAATAAAACTCACAGGGTTTTCTGAAGGGTTTTTATAGTATTGTGACACTACTGGTAGGCAAATGCTGACCTACAGGGAAGAGCAGGGACAGAGTAGGTTATCTTAGCGATTGCTGCCCGTACGTCACCAGGTTGGTGGAAAAGAAGCTATTTTAGTTTTAGCACTGCCAGCTCAGGTCCTCTCTCTGTGCATGGAGTGCTCTCTTTCCAAAGGCACTCCAAAAAAAGGGCTTGGGTTCCCCCTTGTTGAGTCTTTGACTACAGTAGCACACGAGAGCTCCTGGCACAGCTGGCATTACTCTGCATGGGGTGGGAGCTGAGAGCTGACGGAGATGCCCCAAGCTCCAAGGCGTCCCTGAGCCCACATGGTCTGGCTGAAGGCAAAGATGGGAGTTCCCTTCCCTTCCCTTCCCTTCCCTTCCCTTCCCTTCCCTTCCCTTCCCTTCCCTTCCCTTCCCTTCCCTTCCCTTCCCTTCCCTTCCCTTCCCTTCCCTTCCCTTCCCTTCCCTTCCCTTCCCTCCCCTCCCCTCCCCTCCCTTCCCCTCCCCTCCCCTCCCCTCCCTTCCCTTCCCTTCCCTTCCCTTCCCTCCCCTCCCCTCCCCTCCCCTCCCTTCCCCTCCCCTCCCCTCCCCTCCCTTCCCTTCCCTTCCCTTCCCTTCCCTTCCCTTCCCTTCCCTTCCCTTCCCTTCCCTTCCCTTCCCTTCCCTTCCCTTCCCTTCCCTTCCCTTCCCTTCCCTTCCCTTCCCTTCCCTTCTTCCCATTGGAAACATTGCAAACAACCAAATCAAAAGATGAATGAAATAATTTGGTATTTTTTAATACTGGGGTTTGTATTTTTCTAGATGAGATTGTGCATCAGTTTTGACAGAGATTTAAAGATGGATTTGTTCCAACCAAGAAGCCACGGGAGGAAGAGAAGAGGGATTTACCATTCCCTGATGAAGTTCAGTTGTTCTTTACTAACTGGGATTATCTTCAAGCATTTATTTTTATGAGGCAAGAATAACTTAAAATAAATATAGGTGAGTATTTAATGAAACTGCAATCCAGTCCTTCATAAACATGTGATTTACTTTAAGACAACTGGGTGGTATTTACTGGCTTTGGGGAGAACAAGTGCATTTCAAAGAGGTGAGGTCAGCTCTATAAAATGAAAGCACAACAAACGTAAGGAGAGCTCCACAGTAGTCACAGCTCAAAGTTCCTGGCGCTGCAGTGTAGGAGCTTTGAGCGCAATTCCTGGGAAAAAAAAAAAAGCCTTTTTTTGCTGATCAGTTGCTTGGGTTACTCCTAGAGTATGTGCTGTGGTCTATTGGGACAAACGGTCCAGTTTGAGGTTAGGTGTGGAAATGGTCTGTGGCCAGAGGAGTGTGAACATTATAGGGGTGTTTCTCCAGTCCTCACCTCCGTGTACCTGAAGTACCTGAAGGGGGCCTACAAGGAAGCTGGGGAGGGGCTGTTTGCAAGGGCAATGGTTTAAACTAGAGCAGGGCAGGTTTAGATTAGACATTAGGAAGAAGTTTTTTACACTGAGGGTGGTGAGACACTGGCCCAGGTTGCCCAGAGAGGTGGTGGAGGCCTCATCCCTGGAGACATTCAAGGCCAGGCTTGATGAGGCTCTGAGCAACCTGATCCAGGTGAAGATGTCCCTGCTCACTGCAGTGGGGTTGGACTAGATGGCCTTTAGAGGTCCCTTCCAACCCAACACGTGCTATGGTTCTGTGTAGAGACACAGGCACAGAACTGTGTGTCCCCTCTGCAAAGGAGAGCCAAGCGTCAAGGCGCTGCATCGGTCCGCGAGGCTCGTACTCCAGGAGAAGGAGGAGAAAAGGTGGAGAAAACCGATTATGAGATGGATGAGCTGGGACTGAAGTTTCTTAGAAGATTAAGTTAAGAGTTGGGGCCCATAGAAGTCAGTGGAGAAACTCCCGGTGGGTTTCTGAGGATGCCCTGGAGCGGGTGTAGGCTTATCAGAACCAATGAACCTTTGCGGTTTCCCCTGTCCTAATTACTTTATAGGGTATTATCATACTAATACATGAGCATCAGATCTGTGTTTTTTTTTTTTAATCTAAACTTGTGAAAACAGTGCAGCATTAGGAGTGTGGTAATAAACGAAAAACGTTAACATGCAATTCCCTTATGCTTTTGAAAAATTACTTCATAAATGCAAAGTAAAATATTTTCCTTTTTATTACCTGACAATTACATATTAAGAATTTCTTTTTATGTTTAAAAACATATGCAATACGGGCAGGCAGGCTCCAAAATGTAATTGCTTTCTTTCTATAAGAATCAGATGTCATTTTCTCCAAACTAAACTCTGAAAAGAGATAGGGGAAGCAAATTGTTGTATACATTAAATTTTGAAACATCTGATAGCATTCCTCAATTAAACTATTTAAATGAAAAAAGATTGCTTTACAGCTCTATCATATCCACTGAATAAAACCTCTGTTGAGGCAAATTGGCAGTGGCAGGTACCAAATGCATTGGTCTTAATGAGACTGGACAACCTAATAGAGGTCATTGGTAATTGTTATTATATACAATATTGCACTGTCAAAAAAAAACCCTTAAGCTACACACATTGCTCAAGACATCTGAGTTTCATTGCTGCGAAGGAAGGCTTTTATCTTCCTATGTAAAGCAATATTATTGTTGTTTTTCATCATGAATTACAGGCGACTCTCTAAAGGTGCGATAGCAAAGGGAAACAGCGTTGGTCACCATTGCCATCTTGTGAAAGACTTTCTGGAGGAGACAGGAAGCCCGTTTGGAACATTTTTCACTCAATTTCAGTGGGCTGGGATTGTAATTACGTGTCCTTGCCCAAACCCTGTGGATCCACTGGAAAGAGTACTGTTGACTGAGCTGTCCCGGGATCCAGCTCTGCTTTTTTTCTTTTGATGCTCAGCCACTGCAGAAGGACCAGAATTTGTCTGTACGATGATGCTGATTCTCTGCCGCTTGATAAAAATGACAGCTCTTAAGATTTAATTTGTTGGAAGGAAGAATTAACTCTTGTTGACTCCTTGGCCTTCTGTGCTAATGTTAAAATGAGGTCTTGTAAAGAGGGGTCACACTCAACGTTGCAGTTTTTCTGTTCCCAAGGTCCTCTAGGTTCCTACAAGCATTCCCATCTTTCCAACGGCGAGTGGGCCAAATTTTCTGTGCCGTGAAGAGTTTGTCTAAACAGCACCGTGGATCATCTCCTTTTGAATTTACAGTAAATATTATCAAGATTTGCCTAAATTTCTAACTATTTCTAACAGTCCCTCCAGCAGGGATTCACCAATAAGTGTTTGGGGGATTTCAGCCCTCTGGGGTGTGGACTCGCATATCTTTTCTAGCACACCCATGACCATGCAATCACTTGGTATTTTGTGTCCCCAGCATCTGCTGTCGAGGTCCTGATATCTCTCTCCAGACGGGGGACAGCTGGTGGCTTCACAAGTTGCACCATGTGGCTGGACAGTGCAGAGCCTCTTGCCAGATTTGGGGGGAGCAGCTAGGTGAGCATCATTTTTGGTGGTCTGTAACACCAAAGTAACAATACGGTTCACTGACAAACTGTTTTCTTCCACTAGAGCTGGTGTTCCTTGGCAAAAAAAACCAACCCTCCAACCTCTTGATTACTGGGAATATCTTGCAGTTGGAAAAATCTTGATACGAGCCCCACTGTCTTGTCCTTTAAATGCTGTACCAGAATAGCTAGTCTCTGCTGAGTATTTTACAAAGTACAAAATGTGTGTCCATTTAACCTAATAAAATATTAAATAACATTAAAGCAATGATATTTAGTTCTCCATTTTCCTGCAACTTACGTAGCCTCGTACACTGGGGTGAAGAGAGCAGAAGACATCGCCCTTCCCAATTCGGTAGTGCTTTGCGCTCTGCTCTGCACTCAAGCGTAGAGATGCTCCACCAGTGAGGATTCAGGTTGTGCTTCCATAGCCAGCTGCCATCGGTCAGTGACGAGACCTTCTCTGGGGCCAAATCCCTGCCCACCCCAATCCTACACCGGGCTCTTGCAATCCTCCAACCTGCTGCACACCCGCGTGGCTGGGTACGACCGTATGGAGGTATAAAAAAAGGGTTGAAATTACATCACGGTTGTCAGTCTTCTTCTGAGGCTCTGATTCTCCCGAGGCAGATTTTTACTGTGCATGTTTTACCCTTATTTTAGAGACTTGAGCTCCTTAGCTGGATGTTGTAAGCCATTAAGGTCAGCACTGCAATATTGTAATGCTGCTATTTAACAGAAGCAAGATTTTTATGGCAGCGAAAGCTGCTGCAGGGAAAAGAAAACGCCATGCAAACACCTCGCAGACAATTGCGAGTAAAAATCAAACAAAACTTTGGGTAAGACAAATATCTTCATGCAATTAATGCGTTATCTTATACTGGCAGATTGATTGAAATAAATCACTTCTTTCCTTTCATTGTGGGGGCTTTCCAAGGAAAGACAGTACAAAGGTCCTTTCTGTAGCTGAAAGAAACAGCATTATCTTACGTTTTTTTCCATACCATGCATGCAGCTGATGCACAAAAAGGTGTAATTACAATCTGACATGGAAGCGATTGTCTGAGCCTGAAAATCAGTGATGTTAACTCTTCTCAAAATAAATTTCAATTTGATCCTGTGAATTTTACATTGAAATGAGTTTTTTCTTTAAAACCCTGGAGAAAACAGCCCTGTATGTGCGCATTAACAAATAGCTTTGCAAATCTAGGCTAAAGTGAATATTCAATTTCAGGAGGTCAAATTGAGATTCACTCTCAACGATGAAATGACTAAGCCGCATGAGCCAAAGTTAACTCTCTTATAGACATGGCAGAGATTTTACCTGCGACTAAGGTGGTCATTTGCCCCCATGCCTTCCCTTTCCAGTCCCAAAGCCATATCCGTTTGCAGTTGGTTAAATACCTAACATCTCCTCAGTGATTATCCTGAAGAAGGTGGTTTGCTTTCAAGATGAGGGGAGACTTTTTATGTGGTTTCAGGATATCAAGAAGCAGATTTAAGCTGTGTCTTGCTTTCCTACTCACTCCTTCATCCCTGTAGTTAAAAGCCCTGGAGATGAAGAAGGAGGATTTCTAGGAGATACTCGTTGGGTAGCAGAAACATCAATCTTAACCCCTTCAGACCTTAAAAAATCTCAACCCCACATGGTACCCATCACGTCCCAGATAGGACTTAACTCCAGCACTGTGCTGGAGACCTGGGGTCTGCAGACCCTTCTCCAACTACCTTTTGTGCTCCTTTGTGGACTGTACCTGGTGGGGCAGTAGTCCTTGTCTAGGGAGAAGTTTTCTACTTATTGGGACCTCTTCTCCAATTCAGCAGTGTAGACAATCTGAGGCCAGTGCCTGAGCCTTGTTTCCATTATTAACGTATACCTGAGAGGTGAAAACCCTCAAAGCCTCTCTGCTTAGACAGCAAAGTAGATGCATGAGCTGAAAACCAACTCCTTATCATTTTTAATCTTTGAGTCTCATTTCGGCACCAGTGATGACAGTTTCTGGGGTTTCTTGCTCAGCATTTGAAAATCTTCCAGGTGCAGTTGGGGAGACGGCAAATTCTTCTGTCTTCTTCTGGGGACACTGCAAAGCCTTCAGCATCTTCCCAGCAGGGCCACAAGGAGAAACTGTAATAAAAACTCTCTATTCTCCTACAAGAAAAATAAAACATTAGGAATTCCTCATTCCTTTCCTTCACTTTCCCCAGGTCACAAAGAACAATCCCCATTCTGCAGCAGGGTCATTAGCTGTATAACGATGGGTCGTAGACCAGCACTCCATTAATATTGTGACTACGAGTGCACCTGATACCAAACCACAATAACCACAGGCTGCTACCAGTATCCACACAGTGGCTTCGAGCTTTGACTTGTGCTGTCTGGCTGCATGTAGCCTTCGCTCAGTGGCAGCACATCCTTCTGCCCTCTTTGACTCTGTCTGCCCCCCGCCGAGAGCCTACACTGTGCTATTGTGTTGTCTTTCTGCTCCAGCCCTGAGGATGGGTAGAGCCACGAGCAGGGTCAACTTGAGGGTGGCAGTGTTTTCCCTTCTCTCCAGTAAAATGACACCCAAGAGCTGTCCATAGAAGCCACAACACCTATGCCGTTGTGGATGGTGCAAGACCTGTGGTATAATGATGCCCTTCTCAGTGTTCAGATGGTGCAAGTGCTAATCCTGGAACTTCTCTTCTTGTGGCAACTGACAGATACATTCAAAGAACAAGGGAATTTTCTATTTCCTTACAACCTAGCAATTAATACCAATTCTTTTTTTCACGTATAAAGAGAGCAATACTGGGACTGGAAAGCTCAGCATATTTAATGAACTAGCAGAATAATCTCTACTACAAATGCTACGAAAACAGAAGTGAGGATTAGTGGTTCACTGTGGACATACACCTCTGCTGTGCTGTTGGAGAAGATCTGGAAAAAGGTTGAAGCTACAAATCTGCGTGCAAAACGTATGTGGCCTAATAAGCAGTACAACTTGTGCACTAGAGGGAGCATTGAAGGAGGATGGAATTTTTAAATAGAAGGGAAAGGGTTAATCAGTTCATTTTTCTTATAGGTGGATTTCTAGAGCCCTAACTTTAAATATTCGTTAATTAAAATTCTGGCTTAAGTGACAGGGTGGAAGCAGCATAATATATACATATGTTTTAAATTATTGATAACAAAATTATATACTGCAAATGACTTCCCCATGTTGAACGGGACCGTAGTCATTTGGTAACCTTTCCCATACACTGTGCCCTGTGCAGGGCAATGGAAGCTCATGTCCACAGCTCCGACCACACACAGGCTTAGCCCACCAATGGCTTTGCTTTAGAAGACATGAAATGCAGAGACCCTGAGCATGAGAGGTATACGCAAGTAGACATGGGGCCCCATACCTCTTCCACAGTAGTCAAAGGCATTATTGAGGACTAACAGTAGAAAACTCCCAATGCATAAGGCTCCAGTTTTTCAACCCTCTCTGGTAGACAGTCATCAGGTCAGGGCTTACAGACCCCTTCCAAGAGCACAGAATACTGGTCCTCTGGGAGCTCCTGCTGGACACGAGATCCAGCATGGTCACCACCCAACTCCTTCCAAGGGGATGACATAGAGGACATGGGCCGATGGTGGCCTTCGGGCGTGGAGAGAAGCAAAGCAAGGTCAGCAGGAGCACGGTTGTGTTTCGCTGCCTCGTAGTGTTGCCAGCAGCCATCTGTGCAAGGGAGGACGCAGCACAGTGTGCTCACCAGGGTGACACAAGGTGAAAACTGGAGCTAGTGTTCGTGACACTCACAGTGTGACGCTTCAAAGTGCTTTACATACAATAATGACCAAAGCCCCCATGCGCGGACCACACTACAGTCCAGCAAACCAGACTGCAAGATAAGTGTTCAATTTGGCCTTAAATGAATTTGCCGAATTGGCACCTCTGACGTCAAATGGAAGTGAATTCCGCAAATCTCAATCTATTTTATAGGGAAGCGCTATTGATTTTTTTATCGTCTTGCTTTGTTTTTTCCAGCTCTCCCCTCCCAACTCCCACCTTCATCAGGATTGAATGCTTTGATTTAAGAGAGGCTGTTTAGTGCAAGATACCCTCTTGGTGGCGAATTAGAGGATGGCTTGCTCTGTACATCCCAGCAGTCAGGCTGCAGAGACGTGCTTATCCATCACCCGGGCACACGGCGTTTACTATACAATTATACCCTTCCAGCTGGTAGCTGGGGCTGCTGACACCCTCCAATGCCACTCCGATGCCGGTTAATACGTGGATCTGTCTCCTAAGAAGCTGAATCCATCAGTGCCACCGTGTGTGCAGCGTGCCACCGAGGGAGCGGCGTGAGCCGTGCCTTAGCTCTGCTGCATTTCAGAGTGTTGCGACTAGATGAAATCACTGGGGTTTGAAGGGCAATGGCTAACTTTGTTCTTGCTTGCAGGGAGTGTCACCCGTGTTCCTTTTTGGCTACGGAATAGAATACGGGCCTTCCTGAAGGAATAATTTGCAGTTTCTCTTAGAGCCTCCTCTGGCTACAGGAAAGTCACTTCTGACTGGGAAGTAGCATCTGCTCCTCTAACGTCTTTCTTGTCCTACAGCAAAAGGTAATGACTTTTATGCAGAAAAATAAGGGTATTCTTGGTGCTCACCACCACTCTAGTAGCTTAAGATGGGTTTTGGAGGCTCACAGTGGCATCTTCTCTCCACTCTACATCTTTCTCCAACACAACCCCACTCTCTGATGGAGTAGCCCAGCACCTGCAGGTGGTCAAGCGTGCTTCACCTTTGCCTGGAAAAGTCTGTCTACCCCAGCAAATCACTTCTTGCATCTGACTGGATGCCAGATGGATATTAGGAAAAATTTCTTCACAGAAAGGGTTATCATTGGAACAGGCTGCCCAGGGAAGTGGTGGAGTCACCATCCCTGGAGGTATTTAAAAGACATGTAGACGTGGTGCTGAGGGACGTGGTTTAGTGATGGTTTTGGCAGTGTTAGGTTGACGGTTGGACTCGACAATCTGAAAAGTCCCTTCCAACCTAGACGATTCTATGAATCTATCTGTCACTCTGGGGGAAGAGCCCTTTGCTTCTGTGGCTTCAGACAACAGTGTTGATAATGTCATTGTGCTCAGGCTCTGCATGCTTGGTGTTTGACTCAAGCAACCTTGAGTTTCCAAGGGTCAATGTGTAACTAAGCAGTAGAAGCCACCAGAGGTCTGCAAATGTGGTAGCTGAAGATACATGCCAAGGACAGAGGACTTAAAACAAATGTGTATTGTTACAGAATTGCAGATCCATTTCCTAAAAGAAATGTAGTCTGTTGATCTCTTTGTTACTGGAAATTCCAATACATTCTTTTGAGATCCGATAAAAAAAAAAAGTTAAGCAATTCTAACCTTTATCACTCCAGGAACCAGCTGCCTTTTTAAAGCCTTCCTCTTGCTGAAGCTGCCAGAGAAATGAAGTTTCATCTTCTGGGACTAAAAAAATGAACCTTTGCTGCTTGGAAATAAGTCAAATCTATAGCTGGGGTAGACATATTTGACAAAAAATAATTTTACTGAAGGGACCAAAATTATTCATGATGTCAGGAAAAACTGCACTACACGTATAGACAAAGAAAAAAAAGCCCAAGCAACCTATTTGAAAAAACTATTTCATTTTTCCTTTCAAAATCACATTTTTAATCTCTTTCTTAACAAAACCCTGAAGATTTCATAAAGATTAAATAACTTCTGAAATAAACACCTCATTTTGTATTGACCAAAATATTCAGTCTCAACGTGACCGATAACGTTTCTTTTCTTCCATTTAATCGAAATAACGGAAAAAATTTCTTTGGGTTTGACCTGAACAGAAGTTTCTCTGATATTTGTCCTAGCCGACAACCCTCAGCCTGTTATTTGTTCAAATTTTTTCAACCAGTCAGGGAAGATACATGTACGCTGGACAGTGAGTCATGGTCTCTATTTAGCCATAACAAGTTGAAGTCTGGGGCTGACATCTTACCTCCTGGGAAACTCCTGAAAAATTTGCCACTAACATCGGAGGAGCCAGAACATCATCACAGCCTTTAATCTTCCTCTTTGATGTACAAAAAAGCTGTTTGTACCAATCAAAGCAGTTAAGTTTTCCCCACAGACTCTCCAGTGAGATGGGCCCTCCATTGATTTGGGGAGACCCTTAGCATCTCCCGTCCACCTTTTTATCTGTGTGACTTAGCGAGGGCTCACCTCTGGAGGCCTGTGTTCAGACTAGACTTTAAGTCAAAGCTAATGAAACATTTAGATGTTTAACGTGAGACAAGTATTTAGAAAGTAGCACTGGTGCTATCACATGCACAGCTCGAGTTCCAGCAGTGGAGAATCTGAGGTTTTTTTAGCTCTGGATACTCATCAGTGTGATCCTAAATATAAGTTCTTCCAGTGCCTTTATTCCGAGCATCTCAGAGTTTACAAAAGGTGATAAATTAAGCCTCATATCTTCTGTATCCATAAATGTTGTAGGTATTGGGTTGCCCAGTGCTTGTAACCGGGTCACCGAAAGCCTTGAGGCAGCCCCAACCCAAATACTTTGTGCAGAAGAGTCATTGTGGAATAATAGTAGCAAATCAAAATAATAAATACCTTTAGTTTTTTAATGAAATTAATGTTTGTTAAAGCAGTGTGGACACGGGAAGCACGTGTTCTCCAGGCTAACCAAACTCTGAGGTGCTCTTCCATGACCTGAGCTCTGCATTACAGCCAGCCCAGGTCATGGACTCAGCCCAGATTTGTTGGTTTTCCTGCCTGAGACTCCATTAGCGCTACTCTACTCAGAGGATTGCTAGTGCTGTCTTTGCTGCAACACTCTGCCTTCGCGTTTTGCTTTCTTGTACACCGTCATTTACCTTAAGAAATGCGTTTTATAAATCAGTGCATGTGAACCGCTTGTATTTCTGCTTGTGGAGCCAGTGTTACCAAAGGCACCATCTAACCCTAATTTGATCCATTCCAAAATGGTATATCCTTCTCTACAAAATTAGTTTCTCTAATAACACCAACAGGGTCCTCCCTGATGACCTCATGGGACGTGCTGAGGGTGGGGTGCCGCCTGTGCACCCCACTCATCTAACGCGAGCTTCCATTTGAAGCACATCAAGGAGTAGCAAAGGTCTTGGTTTCCTGTCCATACCATGGAGGTAGGAGATGATGAAGGTCTTTAGAGGAAAAACCTGTTTGTGACTCAGTTAATCAAAACCTCCACCTCTGGACTTCAGGTATGTCCGCCTGGCAGCCTGCAGGGGAGTGCAGAGACACACAAGCCAATATGAGGAAAAGTCTATTCAGACACCAAAACCGCTGTGGCTTTGGCAGAGTGGGTTTTGTCAGGGCTGGCCTGGTTTCCCAAGGTGCTCATGTACTGGGATTCATTGCTGCAGACTGCTCATAAATACTTTCAGATGAGGATGCCAAAGGTCCTTCCCTTTTCCCACCATCATTTTTGCTCTTCAGATAACCCTTTTTGAGCCTGGGACCAGGCCGCACCTCTGCAGTGTTGCAAGGCTGCAGATAAAACCACAGTGATTTCCTTAAATTAACTGTAAAGGGATGAGGAACAACAGCAGAATTGAACCCAAAAGCCGATAGCCTTCATGCAACCATCATTCCTGAAAACGGCATCAATGGGGGACTTGTCCGCCAGCAAACCCTTCAAGGTGTGGTTTCAGGCACTGCTGGATGCCAGGGAGCAGCTGGACGGGGCAGGAGACCAAGCCAGGATTTTCCCAGACCAGCCCTTCTGCTCTAGTTCTGCACTGTTGTAGCTAATACAAGTTTTGCCAGCTATTTCACCAGGGAAAAGCATAGATCTTTTTGTTGGCTGACACTTCTGGCAGTAGTTACAAATCGTCTTCTGAAATAGCTGGAGAGGTGTAAGGTCTCAGACATCAGCCGTTTCATGCTGTTCCTTCAGCTGAGATCCAGGACCTGCCCTTGGACCTCCCGGGCTGCTCCGGCACCATGTGGGTTTGCTCCAGCTCCTGCCTCAGGTGTTGGTTTTCCCCCCTCTAAAATTGGTGCTTCAAATTCTTCACTACCTCCTAGAGATCAAGCGGCACTTAATAATTAATACTCTTTCAAATCATCTGACAAAAGAGCCGGCACAAAGTCAGAGTGTTACGGTCATTGCCACTGTTTGGATTTTGAAGGATGGGTCCTGCCTGATGCAGATTTTCCAGAGCAGATTAGGCTTGACAAGGTTTGGGTTTTTTTTTTTTTTTGTACAAATAAGTCTTCTTGTCTGTGTGGAGCAAAGCTTAAAAATCATTATTTACTTCGTCCAGGGCTGACCTCACAACAGAGACCTGTACACGCAGTCGCAATTGATGAAGAGCAGAAGAATAACCTGTTTTGCATGATGAAGACAAACCTCCATAACCATCTGTATTTCCCCTGGTCCGTACGGACGCGGCCCTTCAGCGACAGCCACACTAACCCCGTATTCGTGGGCGGGATGCTCCGAATTTATTCCTTTTTGATTTGTACTCAAGAAATAAATGCTGTCCCCCCCCCAATTTGCCTCCCTCTCCGCCCTGTGAGATAAAGTTATCAGGAATAACCAGACCATGGGGGGGTGGAGTGGGGCTGGAGAGGAAGTTGTACATTAATAGTAATGCATGTGGCATTGCAGGAGACACGAAGCCTGCTGTTCCCTCATTGGCCTGGGAATGTTTAACAAGCTCACTACATACCTTTGCTTTGCTTTGCAAAAGAAGAAAACCCTGCACAGCTCCCCAAGCATCTGACAAGAATGTGCAGACATAATAATTTCTTTGACCTCAGCCACATGAGTTTCTGAAAAGAACAAAACAGCATCATTTCATGGCATTTACAGTTTAAACCTTTCCTATTCAAGTTTCTAACAAAAAAAGCCAACAGCCCATTCTGGTCATGATTAAAATTCATAGGCTTGCTGCAGAGAACAGATGCAGAAGCAATTTTAGGCCAGTCATATCCCAGCTCTGCAAAATTAATTTGACAGGTTTGCATTAAAGCACTGATCAATATCCACTTTAGAGCAGCAGAGGCTAACTGAGAAAAAATAAGTGACCGGAGTGCTACCAGACGAGAAAAAATGAATCTTTGAGACTTTTTTCCCTCTAAGCTTGCACCTACATCAGAAGTCCTGACCTCAATCCATTGATCGGTTGCAGTTAACATGACAAAAGGCCTGGCGGATATACCAGAGCTATACCTACCAGGGAACAATCAACCCTGATACACTAAATGTTTGACAGAGTGACTAGACTGCTGAATTAGTATTTGCTTTCTGAGGTCTGGCAGGCAACCTTTCCGTCCTGCAGTTTCCTAGATGCTTACAAAAGGGATTATATATAGACATGGTTTATAGAACTTCTCTTAAACTTTCTTAAAGAAGCGCCTCTTAGTATTTTAAGTTGAGACCGAGATAATAAAACTCCACAGCCTTGTGCCATTCCCGTTCTGTCTTCAATGGGGGAAAGGTGTATTTCCATTTGCAACTTAATAAGGGCAAACAATTTCATTAAAGCGCTCCGGTGTTTCTTCATCGGCAGGAGAGGGAGGAAGTAACACGAGGGGCCAAACCTACCCCGAGCCTTGCTTAGGAGCGACACAATGCATATGGGGGGCTTGACTGCAGGAGAAACGGCTGCACATCCCCATCGCCCTGGGGTGTGCAGGTCGGGTCCAGCAAAGGAGAGCATCTACATACTCCCATACATGCCCAGGATATACCAGAACATCATCTCAATTGTTACAAGGGTCTTGGCACGCGTTGCCCGCGGAAGGAAGGTGTGGTGCTAAAGGCACATCCCCACACTTTATGAGACGGACTTTTTTTAATCTCATAAACGATCTTGCAGCCGTAAGGAGTGGTAATAACTCACTAGGCATTGGATCTATCTAACTGCAAATCTCTTCTGCTCCGGCGGGACACCGGCTATCCCTGGATGACACGGAGTCTAATTGCACCTACCGTACCGCGCGCCCAGCCGATTGCACTGATTTGCCCCGGGGAAGGGGAGGAGGGGGTTGGAGGGTTTGCGAAGAAAAGTTGGTGTGATTTCCAACTGGCCACTTGGTCCTGTCACCGAATTTGCGCAGCGTCTCTGGGCGTTGCATGCGAGGGCGGGTGCTGGCCTGGGTGTCTCCACGGCCGCCTTCTTCGTCGGCTATGGCTGCCGCACCCAACGCCTGCGGTAGGGACCGGTCACCCCTGGCTGCCAACAGAACTCAGGTGGCAGACTTCACCCTGCAGATCATATCCCTCAGTGAAAACCTCCGCATGGATTTGTTCCTCTCTGCCACTTTTCCCGGAATTTGTTGCATCCCATGATGTACAACCTTATACCAACCCACACGTCCTTCTTTTCTCCCCTGGAAGAAGATATGTTGCGCTCACTTGTAAGGATATTTGGTTTATTACAGTGGCAAGATGATGGATCAGCCTTTTTTATTTCTATTTCTGATTATTTTAGGATTCCTATTTAGGGCCTTTAACCTAAGCACCACAATTTCCTGTTATAAACCTAACCGTAGTTCCACATTAATTACCTTTATCACATACTAATTACCTGACATTGCTCCACATCAGCTTGTGAGGCCTATGACCAGTGTTTTGCTGGGAAAAACATGAGGTGAAGAGTGTTTACTGACCAGCCGAGAAAGTTGGTGCCCAGTACCAGGCGATGGAGCAGGATACCTGCTCACTTCTGTTGATGCCTAACATGCTCCAGTCCCAAAAAAGGGCTAAACCATCCTTAGAAATCTCATAAAAATCTGTGGTTTACTCCAACACATCACAGTAGAGGAACAGGACAGTCCGTCCCATGGTTGAAAGACCTGCTTTGGCCCTGGGAAATATAAGTTCAGTTTCCTCCATTTATCCAGATCTCACTCAGGCCACCAAGGACCAGATTTCTTAAATCCGAGGTGCCTAATTACCTCTGAGTTCAATGGCAAACTAGGCAAGTCTCTTAAATACCATTTAAAATCTGTCCTCAAGCTACATGGTTGCTTCTCTGTCGAATGACAGTCATCGCTTTCCCCAAATTCCCAAGGACTAACCTGAATAAATGTATCATCAGCCCCCACTCCAGCGAAGGAGGGCAGGAGCAGCCCGCAGAGGGACACTGCATTTAAAAAGTGATGAAAGCCTTTAATTATCACTTGCCATGTCTGTACTAAATATTTGTATGCACAAACAGAGCTGGCAGGCATGTGGACAGCAGGTGATACATCAAATCGGTTCGGCCCGTGCCATGTCCCAGCATTTCTAGCGGCTTTGCAGAGTAGCACAGTCACGGATCCTGAATCAACATGCACAAAATCCTGCTGTTCTGAGCACCAGCACCAGTCCTTTGATGCTGGTACCTCCTTTCAACTTATGAAAAGCCTTTGTAGCCATGTGAAACAGAAGTACCCGTTGGCAGATATGCTGATTTGACCCGCGTACGCGGGTTAGGGCGGTGCAAGCCAAACTGTTGCCCAGCCAGCGGTGAAACAGGACACGCTGTTTGCCGTCGAGCCAGATTCCTGCTGGTTTATCGTCCCAGACTCCGACTGAGACGCACAACCACGAACAACACGGTACCTGTAATCCGAGGGGTCCCTACACAGGGGGACACACGGAGTGACACGCCAGGTCTGATCGCCGTCACCTCCCCGGTCAGGCGCTGAGCACCTCGGCACTGCTAAAGATAAAAGGTCTCAGATACAACCATCATTTTACCCTGTTGTAAAACAAGGATCTATATTTCAGTGCAGCGTATATCCCTAAATGTATATTGTAGCACATCAATAAAACGGGCCAACGTTCCACCCTCATTTGGAGCTGTGCCTTTTCTTTATCTCTCTGCAATAAGTTAACCTCTTAAATATTACAACACGCCGCTCCTCATGTCTCTTAAATATTAAACAAGGGCTGCGCGAAATAGATTCAAGAACACACAGTAATCAATAGCAATGATCACGAGGGCAGGAAAATGGAACTGTTTAAGGATTTGTAATCTAGTGAATAAACCTGGCGCTTTCATTCAGAGAAAACAACTCAGCCCAAACCCAGCTGAATCACACGCTCTCTCACGGCACAGATTTCTCCCCGTTCTCCTGCTTGGCACAGCTCGCTTTTAAAAAGCAGTGAGAAGTCACCCAGGAAAAATACCCTCCAAAAATATCCCCAACCACAAAATATTCCACGTAGTCGATCGGTGAGTCTGTGCTTCGGCAACAGACTGAGGGATGTCTTCCATAAACCCCTGACATACACACATTTCTCAAATCAGAGAGCGGCTTCATTTTTCCCAAGTCCACTTTTATTATACTAGCAATTGTCCTTCTCGTATAACAACTGAGATGCGTTAAAGTAGTTTTTATGATTATACAAAGAGGAGATCTTTATGGTCTCAGTTCTGATAAATATTTGCAAGTGAAACGTATATTTAGATACAGACATAACTGTAATACGTATCTCTTATAAGGAAAATAAAGACATTCAGATTCAATTCAGATTGTAAACACCTTTTTTGGAATGATCTGTAAGAGAACAACATAAGTCGTGCATGCATCTATTAATAATAGAGGGTCCATGACATCACTTTACTAATTACCTGGTTTTAGTGCACTCCGTGTAATGGTATTTGTTTTACTTTTCTAAATGTAGTCACTCTTCGCTGAACAGTTCTTCTGGGTTTTACTCTCGTGGTGGTTAAAGAGAAGTGAAATGAAAGTGTGTCAATAAAGAGGTCATTACATTAATGCATATACCTATTAACCTCCCGTCTAGGGAAGAAAGCAGCCGGGTGGCGTTGGAGGAGCCTGGGATCCATCACGCGTGTAAAACCCTCTTTTTAAAATCGCTTTTTCAAACACAGGTTCACGGTACTCAGTCGTGTCGCACATCCGCCTCCCCCGGCGGTACTGGGATAGCTGCTCCACAGCTTCCTTTGGCTTGGACACACGGAGAAATCCGTGTCCGGATCTGGTGAAGAGCAGACCAGAAGATCACTTTCTGCAGGGGGGTTGGACTAGATGACCTTTAAAGGTCCCTTCCAACCCAACACGTTCTATGATTCTATGATCACCAGCGTGGGGTAAGCTTTTCATTCTGCATTTGTACCACCCCCAGGGTCCCACGAGCCCTTGAGAAGACCCAAATCCCCTTCCAGAAATGCCCATTTCCACCAAATAACAGATTCCAACAATAATCTGCCACCTCTTCTGGACTGTGACTTACCAAAACGGTTTGCATGGTGATAATCAATTTTACTGTGATAACTATTATTTCTTCACTCATTTCGTAATTGTGAGCATGCTGATAAATGGATTGGACAGTTACTTAATTTCACATTGGGGCCCATAAATATCCCTCGCTGGAATGTCATTTGGCAGCTTTGGCAGCAATATTCAGTCACTGTCAACAGGTACCTCAAGCCCCTTGTCCACGTGTCAGAAAGCCCTGGCCCTCACAGCTGGGGGATGCTCAAAGCTGAGCAAGATCAGCCAGGGAACTCAACTGAGTTCATGTAACTCCAAGACCTCTCTGCCCATGGAAAACCCAAGAACATCTTCATTATGGTTTGATCACAAACTCTGCGGGCTGCTTGCTGTCCCCAAAGAGGATGACATGGAGCGGAGCTTTTGCCTTGGCAAGGGAGAAGGTGGACCTGCATGGGGCTGGCTCGCAGCCTTGTTCAGACGTCCTCCAGTGGAGAGGTTCACTACAGTCATGCTGTAACTTCAGGAGCAGGAGACACCTGAGCAGTAACCATAAATTACCTTTAGTAAAGGGAAGGACGAGCACTTTACAGCTGTGATTCACTGCCTGAAGATGTTCAAGATAGGTCAGAGTCATGCCCTGAGGGCCTCTTTCCACTGACTAAAAGGGCGCCTAAGGCAGTCAGCCCAGGGTGGGGAAATTTAGGTGAGGTGAGTCCCAGAAACAAGCCCTTTGAGCACTGTGATTAATGTTGACAACTCCAGCCCATTCCTCATTTTGGGGTCCATCCTTTCCTGCACTAGCTGCTCAGGGCTGGGGACACGGTGTAAACCAAACCTCAACCTTGACTTGTGCAGATCCACTGCGGTGCTTGATCCTGAAGATACACGGTTGAGGATCTCTGCCCTCACCATGTGTTCATTGAAGACCTTCAGCTCTGGAGGGCCCGGGTGCATTCCCAGCATGCCAGAAAAGGGGCTGAGGACCCATCTCCAGTCGAGTACACCACCTCAGCAGCTCCTGGCAGCCATCACCAACGTGATGCAACCCATCTGCCCCGGGAGGACGAACACACTTTGTGGCTGTAGAAGACCCATGCCATCACCTGCTCTAGCTTTTTGCCTAATAAAACCCCTATTTTGGTGCATGTAGTCCCTCAATGATTCTCCCCCTGGGGTAACCTGTTGAATTGGGTCCATATATATCATTTTCCAGTCAAACCCCGTTTCTAGTAATTTGGGGCAGCTGCTATCACCTTTGTTAACTGACAGCAGATGCAGGAAAGTGGAGCTTATGTGCTTGCTCTTTGACCAGTATGACCTTACCCTTGTTTACTGCTTTTTTTCCCCGAAAATTTAATAAATTAAATAAGCCACCACTTGGTTTAGTGTTTGCTCCTCTGCTTTTACCTAGGATGGCAGGATTGATTTTCCAGGGTGCTGCAAGTAGCAAAATTAATTGCAATATGTTTGGTTTCTTCTTTTTTTTTTTTTTTTTCTTTTACCATGACTCTTATTATCGTGAAGAAAGAAGAGTCGGAGTTTCTATTCTTCTTGCTGAAATAAGGAAATACTCATTTCATTGCCAGAGGTGCCTCGTAATGTCTTTTTTGGTGTCTTCAGTAAAAGCCTCCCCGGCTCCTGTAAGTTAAAGAAAATGTACAAGCTGCCACTTTTATGTTTTCTGGAAGAGAGGGCGGGATATTGATAGAGACTTTGCTCTTAAATTCTGTCTGTCGCTGCCTTATGGGGACTTGGAGCATATTCATGGTAAAATGTGGGTGGCTTTAGTACGTTGCTCCCACTGACGCTGCCTTCCCTCCCTCCTGGAAATAAAAAAAAGTCGAAAATCCAGTAACCCTGTCATAACCTAGCTCAGGCGGAGTTAATTTGACTGTTGGCCAATAAATATATAACTATACCACCCCCCCCTCCCCCGAATGCAGAGGAGGCCTGTCAAACTTCAGCCTTGTTGGCTGAACACCTGAAGGGGCAAAATGACTTGAAAGAACTTAATTCAAAAAATCCTTCAGGCCACACTGTTGCATCTTGCGCGCCGGTAAAGGTGCAGACAGCTATGAAGAGAAAGACATCAATAAATAATCAGGGGTCTTAGACTTTTAAATGGGAATCTGAGCGTTGCAACCCAAAGGTAAATTGAATCTTTTCCCCATCTTCCTAGCAGGTGCTCATGCCTGTGTAAGCTATAAAACTTTGCTCATTGTAAATGTAGCTTGCCCTTTCGACAGCCATTTTTACATGGAAATGGAAAGTCTTAGCTTGAGACCGCTCAAAGGCATCTTTGCCTGCAGCAACTTCTGGTTTATATTTTGCAAAGGCTTTTTTTTTTTTTTTTTTTCCTTTTTTTCTTCCCCTTCACCTTTTCTTTTCCTCTCTCCCTTTGCCGAGGGATATCTGAATCCTACTTAAACATTTTTCTGTGGTAAACAGCTTAAAAGAAGCGAGTTGTGCACCATGCAGCCAGCCGGTGGGAAGGACCCTTGCCACCATGGCATTAACAGTGAGACCAGCCGGGGCAACTGGTGACAAAATTGGCCTTATTTATTTTTCATTTCCCCACCTGATAATACTGCAGCACATGCTAAGCCTGTCCGTAGGCGCTTATCTGAAAGATGTCATAAGCCTGTCTCATCGGTTAATTAGTGCTTATAAACCACCCAGATGCACCATTAGATCGTGCCCTGGGTAAGTAGCGCAGCTTTGGCTGTAAAACAGGACAGGCATCCGTTCTCACTCATCCTCTTCCTCCACGGACTGCCAGGAGCGCCGGGCTGCTTTGCCCTTGATTTACCCATAACCACAATATTATACGTATAATATTATACATTATAATGAAACTTTTGGCTGCCAATATTTGTGAGCTCACGATGCAGGTCAGACCCACAACAGGCAGGACCCTCCCACGTCCTAACTCCTCCGGTTCTGAAAAGGAGTCATCTGATATATGCACGGGTTTTTTTAAATCTCAACTGAAGCTACAGCTACAAGGCAGTGTGGAAACTGCACCCCTCCCCACCCCTCCCACCAGTTATCTCAATGGAGTGTTAACTCTGAAGCCTAATGATAGATTTCTGAGGAAGAACTCACTGTTTGGCAGCCAAAAAGTTTTCTTGCAGCGTGGGTAGACACTGAGATTAAGGGTAGGTCATAAAGAAAGTACAAAGTTATCTCATGTCAACTCCCAATTTACAAGCCAAAAATTTGATTCTTCACAGCAAAAGGCTAAATATGACCTTTAAATAAGTAGGTTTGTCTATACCCCGGTGAGAGCTTATAGCCTGTAATTATACGCTGTTATTCCTCTCATCTTTATTGCCAAGGAAATCTGCATTTATTCCTTGACTGCAGGGGTCTCTCAGCTACTGCTCACTTTTCCTCACATGCTGATCCGATGAGAAAGAGGAGCACCCGTCCAGAAATGCTACTGGAGGGCTGACCCCCCCCTACCACCCACAGAAGGACTTTGTATGTGTTGAGAGAAAGCTGTCTTACGTGATCAGTGAAGATGCTCTGCTCGAAGCCTTTACTAAGGTTCAAACACAAATCTGGACAAGGGGTGACTTCAGTTTGCTGTTTCAACTCATTTCGATCTAGGTCCCACCCTGTTTAGACCAAAGCCAAATCCGTCATTTTCCCAAAGTCAGAGTGATCTGAATCCTTGTCTAACACTGGATTTTTGAATTGTCAATGTGCCTTTTTTTCTGCTTTCAGCATCTGATAAGTCCCGTATCCTTCATAAAGACCTCTCCTGGGGGAGAGAATTGGGTAAGAAGGAAAGAGGCCACCTCTTCTGCCCACCTCCGCACTGTGAGCCCCGACATCCCACACAACTCCTCTGGGAAACTCCTTGATCCAGAATGGTTCTTACAGTGCAAAAAGGTATTGCAGAAAAATGTGAAAGTAAAAATCCCTTATGGGCTCCCGGCATGAAGTTGCTGCTACCAGACATCAGCTCTGATTCAGAGAGTCCTGATCCATGAGCTGTTGAAGGCAGTGAAGGTAGGCTGAGTCGCACAATGCACTTATCCTGTTCTTATATCACAGAATCACAGAATGGTTTGGGTTGGAAGGGACCTTAAAGACCACCCAGTGCCACCCCCTGTCCTGGGCAGGGACACCTCCCACCAGACCAGGTTGCTCCAAGCCCTGTCCAACCTGGCCTTGAACCCCTCCAGGCATGGGGGATTGACAACTTCCCTGGGCAACTTGTTCCAGTGCCTCACCACCCTCACAGGAAAGAATTTTCTTCCTGATATCCAATCTAAATCTACCCTCTTTCAGTTTGAAGCCATTACCCCACGTCTTATCATTACACTTCCTGATCCAGAGTCCCTCCCCATCCTTCCTGTAGGCCCCCTTTAGGGACTGGAAGGGGCTCTAAGGTCTCCCCGGAGCCTTCTCTTCTCCAGCCTGAACACCCCCAACTCTCTCAGCCTGTCCTCACAGCAGAGGGGCTCCAGCCCTCTGATCATCTTTATGGCCTTCTGCTGGACCCTTTCCAACAGGTCCATGTCTTTCTTGTGCTGAGGACTCCAGAGTTGGATGCAGTCCTGCAGGAGCAGTCTCACCAGAGCAGAGCAGAGGGGCAGAATCACCTCCCTCGCCCTGCTGTCCACGCTTCTTTTGATTCGTCCCAGGATGCGGTTGTCTTTCTGGGCTGTGAGCGCACATTGCTGGCTCACGTTGAGCTTCTCGTCCATCAACACCCCCAAGTCCTTCTCCTCAGGGCTGTTCTCCATCCATTCTCTGTCCAACCTGGATTTGTGCCTGGGATTGCCCTGACCCAGGTGCAGGACCTTGCACTTGGCCTGGTTGAACTTCATGAGGTTGGCATGGGCCCACCTCTCCAGCCTGTCAAAGTCCCTCTGGATGACATCCCTTCCCTCCAGTGCGTTGACCGCCCCACACAGCTTGGTGTCGTCGGCAAACTTGCTGAGGGTGCACTCAATCCCACTGTCCATGTCACCGACAAAGATGTTAAACAGCACTGGTCCCAGTACTGACCCCTGAGGAACGCCACTCATCACTGGTATCCTTTCCTGTAGGGTTGTTGCTGGCCACCATTGGAGACAAGATTTTGGACCAAGAGGGTCTTTTGTATGCAGTTATTCTTGCATGTAGGTACCCACAGAAGTTCAAAGCTTCAAGCTCGATAGAGTCTTTCCTTGTCTACTTCTGACATGTTACCACAAAATAAGCCTGCCTGAAGAGTCAGGAAACAAACCACAAACCCAGCCTTTGGGTTCCTCCAGGTTCCCCCTTCCCATCCCTGACCTTGTCCTTTTTTGTGTAATGACCCATACAGCCGTGGCTTGGGACTCTGCAGGCATTAAGTCTCCAAGCGAGCAACAAGCAGCAGGAACAGATGAATGTTTAAAAAACAACGATCCTATTTTCATGCAAATGTCCTTAGCGATAACAAAGAAATGAAGAGCAATATCCAGTATATTGGCGGCGCAAGCAGAACTGTTTCTAAGTAGACTGTTTTTCAAAGTTTTCCATTAGGAGCCCGCTCCTTAAATACTCTCTGAGCACAGAGCTCTTCCCCACCTGAGGAGGCAGCCTGATCCATATGCATGACGGATCTCTAGCAAGAGATGCAATCTGCAGATCTGCATCTCATTTGCACTCACTGTGGTCCGGCGAGCCTCGGCGAGGAGGCAGCGCTGGGTGAAAACACGCCGCGTATTGTTCATGAGCATCAAATGGAACAAAATACCTGTGGAATAAAGCGAGTCAGATTGAGAGCCGGCAAAACAAGGACAAAATTGAGGCCAAATGTGGCTGTTTTTCATTTCCTTCATCAGCCCATGAACCCTTGCAGAGGCAAGAGGGTTTCTTTCCCCCTTTGCTTTGAGACTATTCCCCTGGAAGCAGCTCTAAAAGCAGACATATACAGGGAAGACGAAGCCTCTGTTAGGCTGCCCAAGACTGTGAAAAGGGCTTATGCAATTGAATCAGGTTGCCCAGAGAAGCTGTGGCTGCCCCATCCCTGGAGGGGTTCAAGGCCAGGTTGGACGGGGCTTGGAGCAACCTGGTCTGGTGGGAGGTGTCCCTGCCCAGGGCAGGGGGGTGGAACTGGAGGGTCTTTAAGGTCCCTTCCAACTCAAACCATTCTATGATTCTATGAATCACTGTGCAAGCGGCTAAATATTTGTAGGTTGGCAACAGAGCAGGCTGTCAAACCAGTTTTATAAGGTCCTGGTCCACGCACATTTCCAAGCTCACGGTATCCCAAGGAGTCCTAATGGGGCTGATTGTCTGGGGCTATGTGAGCAGAGACACGTAGGTTCATCATTTCCTTTGGCATGGCAAGGGAAATATCAGATTATTCCATATTCTTTCAATCACTTTGGTCACTTGAAGTGCCTTGGTTTTATGGACTTGAAGCACCCACCATGTCACCTGAAATGCTGCACACAGATGCAGCCATCAGAGGTGTCCATGGGTCTTTGTGAAGCACCTCAGTCACTAACCAGTCCCTAACACAAGCAGCAGGTAAGTCCTTAGAACTGGAGGAACTGGAGCCATGAACCACTTTTGTGTGAGGTGATAAGAATAAAAAGTCGTTCAATTCTGCATCAAAGTAGCTATTTGTGGGGGTTTGACCAGAAATTGCATTTACCACAAAGGTTTCATTGATGCATATTCCTTTGCATCATTGCAACCCTCATCCTGAAGTCTCACCTCCTTCCCCAAGGGCAGAACAGCTGTAGTTCCCCACATTAGCCTTCTTTTGAGAGAGGACATTGCTGCCCTCATATCCTTTTTTTCTTTTTTTCCATTTTTTATATTTAAAAGGCACTGACTTGGGCATTTTGGTGTCAATGTGGTTGAAGTAACTGAGGACGTTGTCCTCATTTACACTCTTGGCACGAGAGGGTCATAACACGGCACGGGGCAAAAAGAAACAGAGAGAAGGGACTTCTCTAGTCCAAAGAAGTGTTCTTAATTGCATCCTGAAAGCATCCCTACGCGCTCCTATTTGTGTCTGCAGCAAGCGAACGTCTAAGTGAATGCAGCCAGCAGACCTGCATTTCTCAAAGGTGGTGCCTCCCGTAGGGGATTGCAGCCGGCGCTTGGGCCCCAGCAAATTTTGACTTCTCTTCAGAGAGAAAGCCTAAAGAGCTCTTCACCTCCCCTTGAAACTTCTGTGGAGATGCTGTTTCAGAGCAGAATCGCCGCTCACGCAGCCTCCCTAGCCTGCACTTCGCACAGCAAGAGGCAAGGACTATTTCCCGGTGCTGGGTGCGAAACCCTAGGGGCTATGAGATCATTTTCAATGTAAATGTGACCTCATCATGATCGCTCACATTAAGGAGCACTGTACTTTGCAAGTCATCCTAATAAATTCACTTATGTGCCTGAGGAGGAGAGAGTTATACAGCCTGTATAGCGGCCACAAATCTGGTCTTTGACATCCACCTTCGCAGAATTCGGGAAGATCCTTCTACCCATCGTGCCGTTCTCGGCCGGGGAACTCACTGTCACGAGAAAATTTTAGATAGAGACTATTAGAAGTAACTAAGGAACTAACCTACGTGATTGGATATTAGGAAAAATTTCTACACCAAAAGGGTTTTCAAACACCGGAACAGGCTGCCCAGGGAAGTGGTGGAATCGCCATTCCTGGAGGTATTTAAAAGATGGGCAGACGTGGTGCTGAGGGACATGGGTTAGTGGTGGTTTCGGCAGTGTGTGGTTGATGGTTGAACTCGATGATCTCAACGACCCCTTCCAACCTAGACGATTCGGTGATTCTATGAACTAAATCGTGTCTTAAAGCAATGCCCAGATCAGGCTACAAACCAAAATGTCAGAAACCACTTCTTGGAAGTAGCTGTTCCTTGATTTATGAGGACAGGAATGTATCTCTTGCCAACTGGAGTTTGACAGTGATTTCTCCCTTGCTGTGGGAAATGGGGCTTTTGATGGGATTTCTGTTGCTTTGTGAGCTGAGGACCCTCTTTGCTAGTGCAGGTTCGCATCCCTGGGATACTGCTGACCCACCAAAGGTGACTCTCCGATCTTGATTTCTGGCAACTGAATAATTCAAAAGCAATTTATCTGCATTTTCAGGAGTGTTCAGGGCAGTCACTCCACAATTATTTATAGCTTATACACTATGGTATTGGGGCAGACCCACTCCCCGTTCTACTTACTTGATTGATGAGTCTCAAAATCTCAGAAGAATCATAAATTCCAGAGACAAATAATCACGCATTAGGGAAAAAAAAAAAAAAAAAAAAAAAAAAAAAAGAAAGAGATCAATGCAATTAATGTTTGTTATTTGCCATTCACTATTTTAGCTAATTTTACTTTTACAGGCACCCAACCAGATTCTAGTTGCACTACCGGATTTTGGGAACTGGTTATGTATTGTACAGAGGGAGCAGCCAGTCTGACCAATTCATAACCGACTGGCTGGAGGAAAATCTGTTTCCAGGCATTTCCAGTTGAAAATTTATCAGAGAAACAGAATCCTATGAATCAGCATTAAGTAATGAACAAGGAAAAAAGGGCAAATATATCAGACCTGCCGCGAATGAAAAGCAATTGCCAACACCAGCACCAGCCAAGTTTTAACTAGTTTTTAGCTATTTTTTTTTTTTTTGGATCCAGACCTTGGAGAAAATAACGCGCTTCTTTCTTTTGATCTCTCCATCCCTGGATCAGGCTCTTTTTACTGCAAAGTTTTCCTCTCCAGCACAACTTGGCATGCAGCGTATGCTCTCCACAAAGCGCTTAAAGGAGAAGGTAATTCAGCTGTTTCACTTTCCTGCCTAGTGGGAGCTCTGCTCAGCGCTCAGAAATGTATGCAAGCGTGTGACTAATGTACAGCAAAAAGACTCAGGATGGAGCCACTTTATTCATTGTTTGTTATTGTTCTTTGTTGCTCAGTGTTTTGTAAATCCCCCCGGTTATGGAGACATTTTTATTAGAGAATGCATTTTTGAAAATGGGGTTCCGCAAAAATGAAATTTCAGAGGTGTGTGTCTCAGCATTGATTTTTCTATTTGTAATAACACGCTATAGCATATCTTGGTTTATATCAAGAGGATAAAATGTCCCTAACACAGTGATCTCCATTCTGTGGTAATGGATAAAGCCTGTTTATGAGATGTCATTTATTCCACAATAGACAGTAAATAAAAGCCATTTCAAGCTTCGGTTAAATCAAAGCTTGTTCGGGATTTCAGCAGATTTGCAAATTACCTTTGGGACCATTTTCAGTTTCAGTTGTTTTCCCACATGCTATTGACTATCCATGTTTTACTATAAATACTACTTCTTGCTCGCTCGCTCTCTGTCTCACACCAAACCCTTGGATTGCAGAGTGATTTGTAAAGACGAGCAGATAAAGTAAATACACAGTACTGTATTAAAATTTCTTTCCTGTCAGTGCAGCAGAAATAAAACTGCAAGTTTTGATAGCAGACTGAAAGCCAAAGAAGAGGACCCTGGGCACAGACCTCTGGGAAGTCCAGAGATCTTTGTGAGTTCTTATACAGGCGCCAAAAGAGATAGAGCACAAACACAGGGTTTTGTCCAAAAAATATCTACTAATAATTGCCTCATATCAGCCACTTTGGGTTTGGGACTTACTAATGATACTGGACATAGTCATAAGAGGGTGCTGGGACCACATGTCCCTTTCTTCCTCTGCTTTTTAGGTGTAAGAGTGAACATCAACATATGAAAGTTGAAGGCTCCCAGGCCTCTGGACTCAGAAAGTACCTCACAAGCCTGAAGTCATCACACAAAACCCCAGAATTTAATCAGAATATCACACGTATGCTACTTTATAAACACCAAGACAAGGACAGCAAGTGTTTTAATACACAGCGAAGCAATTTTGGCAATTTTTGGGGGGTTCTGCTTTCTTAAGAAAAAAGGTCTACCCGTGAAGAAATGCAGCTTTGGGTCAACCAAAACTTTTTTGGAAATTCAGAGTCAATGTAGTGCTCTCACCTAATTGGAAAGAACCAAAATGGTTCGCACCACAGTGTTTGAAACACAAGGGCTTCATGTGTTCTCTGGTAGGATCACAGTGGGTATAAATGAGCATATAGAAGGACAGATGACTTACAGCCTGTTAGTTAGGGTATGGATCTCTGGGCTTCCGATGCCATCCCCACCTATACTTTTGTTTTTTTAGAAAATCTTCCAAAGAAGAGAGACATTTTCTTTGAGTCTTTAGAAATGTCCCATTTGCCCTAAAACCCTATAATTTCGAAGCCACTGAATACTCTGAAACATTCAGGGTAGGATTTATACTCCCATAAATTAATTCCTTTATTTTAATAGTTGAGTCAAAAATCAGTTTATTCACAAAAATTACCTCTATGAATTATTTTGTTCCTTGTAGCTGTTTCTTGTTAGTTATTCCTGCATTCATTTCCTGGTTACCTCTTAAAATTGTGGTGGCTGTCAGTAAAGGGACAAGTGACACTATTTTACTCAACAACAGTTTTTGGGAGGTGAAAAGACTGAGCACAAGTAGGTACAAGGCAAGCCCTATTTAAGACCTCAGTTGGGCAGTGGCACTGATTTCAGCCCTGCCCACTTCCAGCTGCTGAGGTTTGGAGCCATGATCCATAGGCCTTCGAGGCCTCTGAGGTGGTCCTCAGAGGTGTCCATCTTTGAACAGCTTTGAATTTTAGTCCAAACACGTTGGACTTGCATTCAGAGGGACAAACCTATTTTCACCTCTGTAACCACTAGAGAAGCCACATTGCCGTAGGAAAGCAAGCCAGATCCTACCGCGAAAGTCACATCAAACCATTAACTCAAGTAACTCCGCCTTGGAGACAAAATGCAGACCCACCACTCCATATGCAATAACGTGAATGCCGCGTTGTGGTTGAGGAACGCAAGAAAAAGGAGCTCCCATCCCCCCTGTAGGACACTGCACTTCAGGATCAGCAATTAGACAGGCCGTTTTAATGCCTGTAAATGGTCTGGTATTTTAAAAAGTGGCCCTGCATTGTCCTGACTGTTGTCCTCTGTGTCTTGGGTGCCTTTAATCCAGAAACTCCAAAAGGGAAGAATTGAATTGATCACCACAAAAGAGGTTAACAAGGCCTTCGGGCTACTTAGAACCCCATTTCAAAGTATTTTCCCAGTTTCTGGATTTGAAGAAGTGCGGCGTTCTGTCCTTTAATTGAAGATTAACCAAAATTCATAAGGGACAGGCAAGAAAATTGATTTCTATGGCCTTCCTTTGATGATACTCAGGAACAGTCTTTGATGATCCATGCTTATACTGTAGACTCTGAAACACAGTAGTAAACTAGTAGGGCACCAGGCAGGTTTCCAGTGGAAAACCTTCTTGTGTTTCAGTGGAATTTCACTGAAAATGAACTTGTCATCCATGAAATATTTCTGCTCAGAAAAATCAGGGATTTTTTTTTTAATTGCTGCTGGGAAATTTCTAGACCCCTTCTGATGGGGGATAGCTTTGAGCAGAATCCTTCTGATAGTCCCCCCCCGAATCGGTGCTTTTTCAGAGATTTCAAATTTTCACCAGAATCCTAATTTTAATGCTCTTTCCAGACAAACCTACTTTGAAGTGCCACAGCATCCCAGGGGATGGAAAGGGCAAGGCTCACACAGCTCCAATGGTCAACGGCATTTGAAACATCTGTGTACTTGCGCAGCCTTTAATGGACAAGTGGCTTCCATGGGACCACTGATGTTCCCAAAATTATATCGCTTACCTGTTTTGCTGGAGCAGGACCTGGGTCAGGGTGTCTCCGCCTCAAAGGAGTCATGTGTTTCCAGTAGAAAATTGCCAGATATTCCTGGAAATGTTTGCAGTTTTCCTGCAAGAACGCTGGAGCAAATGGTTGCTCTACCTAGAAGTTGGGCCAAGAACAATTTTTTGACCATTGGTTGCTCTTTTTCTAATATTTTAAAGATGTCTGTTGTCCAGTCAGGGAGCAAATGTGACGCTGAGTGACCTGGGTACACACCAAGCTATTATTTCTTAGAGAACTCATTTAAAAAAATTGATCATTTAATCTCTTAGCATTTCTAACAAAAGGGTTAATATCGGAGAATTTCACAGAGTAGAGCAGATATCTACATTCCGCATTACAGGCGGATTACACAAACTCTCAGTGTTGCCCCGATGCAGAGGAGCGCTCTGGAGAAAGACTTAAAAAAGCACTTCTGGATACGGAACCCGCGTACTGAATGTAGGACTCTAATTTCTGTACAGTTTTGCCTGAAAGTACCGTTACAGTTAAAGTTGTGTCAGCACTTTCATTAGAAACCCAGTTTTGATTTATAACACCGGCTGCAAAAAATTTGCTGCTGGCTGAAATTCACTGTAAGGTCTCCGGCCAGGGGAAATGTTTTAAACATTTTTTTTTTTTGAAAGCTTGTTTGAAACAAGTTCTATTATACTGACCTCACATGGAAGCTTTCCTTAGATTTTGCTAGGTGAAATGAGAATTATTTTTTTTTTTAATGAATGGAAAAAATGGTTATTTTGAGAGATCGCCTTATTTTTTAAGTTATGTCTCTACATATCTTAAAAATACTCCCTTAGAGATTTGTTTTTACCACCAGAAAGCCCAGATCTTACATTAAAAAGTACCACCAAAACTAACCAACATTTAAAGAACATCGTCAGCGAAGACACGTTTTGGTGTAAGTGTTCCCAGCCCATTACACCACACTCTGTTGGGTTAATGTGCATTTAAAGCACTTTATGGCACTGTGCTCAGTGACTCCGCTATCCCGACTTTATTAGCTGGGCATTAGCAAACCCTAGCAGCGTCCATGGTACACACTGTTGTTTAGATTAATTTAGTGCTGGTGAGTGGTGTCAGGCTGACAGCGGCGGGGATGAGAGACTATTCATCACCTGGACGGTTACGACGCAGCAGCTCCCTCTTCCCGCAGCCGCTGCCCGGAGGCACCACACCGAGCAACAAGAGCGGAACTCAACCCCGTGTCCATCCAGACACCAGCCCCTTGGCGAGGGACAGTGGCATGGACAGCAATTAAACTATTCCTGCTGCAGATGGTCACCAGAAAACCCCCACAAATGACCACTGGGAAGTCCTGCAGGCTTCCGATAGAGCAGTGGCAGGGCCAGCGTTGACGCTGAAGTGGAAGTCACTGTAACCTACTGCATCTTTGGAGTCCTCAGCACAAGAAAGACATGGATCTGTTGGAGAGGGTCCAGAGGAGGGCCATGAAGATGATCAGAGGGCTGGAGCCCCTCTGCTGGGAGGACAGGCTGAGAGAGCTGGGGGGGTTCAGCCTGGAGAAGAGAAGGCTCCGGGGAGAACTTAGAACGGCCTCCAGTACCCTAGGGGGCCTATAGGAGAGATGGAGAGGGACTCTGGAGCAGGGAGGGGAGCCATGGGATGAGGGAGAAGGGTTTTAAACTGGAAGAGGGGAGATTTAGATGAGAAATTAGGAAGAAATTGTTTGCTGTGAGGGTGGCGAGCCCCTGGCCCAGGTTGCCCAGAGAAGCTGTGGCTGCCCCATCCCTGGAGGGGTTCAAGGCCAGGTTGGACGGGGCTTGGAGCAACCTGGGCTGGTGGGAGGTGTCCCTGCCCAGGGCAAGGGGTTGGAACTGGGTGGTCTTTAAGGTCCCTTCCAACCCGAACCATTCTGTGATTCTATGATCTCCTGCTATCGATCCATGCAATCCCTGCTGGTGGGGGTTGGGTACTATGTATGTCCTGTTCCCTATGGAATTATTTAAGTTACACTCTGGCATTGTTTTCTTACCAAAAGGGATCCGTTCATATTTCAGATGCCTGCTTTCTAAAACACCCTTCATCCAGGTGACCTAACCGTGGGTACAACAGAGATTTTGGGATGAAGTCAGTTTCGTCCCTCCTCACCCAGCCATTTCCCCCCCTGCTGACACTCTAAAGCAATGAAAGCATCATCTAGCACAAACAGAAATCTTGTGTTTGGTGCACACCCATATGATTGTATTTGGAAATTTAATGATAAGTATTACAGGGCAAATTATATTACATGGCAAATTAAAGAGGAGGGACAATCCCAGGCATGGGAATTTGGTCACTACACTTCAGACTGTCAGAACGGGCCTTGGCCCTGTTTTGGCCAAGCAACTAGTCCTCAGCCAATTTACAGCCGTGTCTTGAGACTTAGGGTGGTCCAGAGATCCCCCCAAGCGAGTATCTTGGATGGGGAAACCCTGCTTTGGATGATGAGGTCAAGAGCATGGGTGCAGGCCGTACTGTGCTAGGTGGCTACGGTGCCAGCAGGCAGCCCCGGAGATGTTTAACTTGTTATATGGCCATTTATCGATGGTGCTATATCTTACAGGTAGTATGTACTGCATCTGGCACAAGGGTACGCTAATCTCAGCTGGAAACTGGAGATGTTATAATGGCATAGAAGTAAATGAGCAGCATCTGTCGATTTTTTGCAAAAGCTACAGTATAAGTGTAAAAACTCTTGAAGATGTGATGACAGCTTTACTGTCCTGTCTACCAATGTTCCCCACTCAAGCCAAGGTGCAGAAAATGAATAAAAATTTGGAGGAGAAGACAAAGAGGTTAATTTGAGTCCACCACCCTCAGGGTGCCTGGGGGTCCTGTGGGGCAGGGAAGGTGCCAGGAGCTCTGGGTGCCCCACAGATGGGTCCTGCTGAGGTCTTTGGGACCAATGCTCAGGGTGAGGATGATGGAGCAGCAGCTCCATAAGGCGTGAGGAGACAGCAACCCTCTCCTCTTCCCTGTACGCACACCCCACTGCCCATCCCCATGGCCAGGCACAGCCGGGGGGTCCGGCGCTGCCCCGGCCGCGCATGGGCAAACAGAACACATCCGACTTACCCGGCATGGCTCTACTATCGGGGCCTTTTTAACGCCACAGCTCATGTAAATAAAATCCTTTTACTGTGAATCTTAATTAAGGGAATGATTTTTTCTGGCCATTGCTTGAAAGGCAAACGTTTTAATTGGTTCTGATGTCTTTCCCTGCGAAAGCTTTTTTTCCCAGAAGCCATATATGCCAGGGAGATAGCTTTCCTGCCTGTCCTGTAAGGGTCCAGCAGCGGCGGGGAGAAGAGTTGGTTTAAGGGGCTATGGAGTGAAGCGCATACATGAGTTAAAGAGCAGGAGCCGTTTAAGATCCCGAAGTGTCATTAGCAGTAACATGTCACATAAAACGAGGTGCAGATTTCCATTTTCATTTGAACTTCAGGTGTTTAGTAATCCAGAAGCTTTATTTAAGGACTGACCTTTAACCTGGCCTGTCACTCCAATTGCAAGGAGTTGATGGCCACTGGGAATCAATGGGCAGCATGAAGGTCACTTCCTAGAAAAACTGTGGCTATCAATGTGTCAGTTCCAATGAAGTATTATAACAAAGCAGGCAAAGAGCCTATCTGGGTCTACGAGGCACCAGCTCGCTCTCAGGCTGCCTCTCTCCCCCTCTTCAGCTATTTTGTAACAATAAACAGAAATAAGCTGCTATTTAACGATACGTGTTTCTGAAGGCACATGGCGTTTTCAGTTCCGCGGGTGGCACGAGGAAGGGTGGTTAGAAATCCAGCACTCACTGATCCGGACACCAGTAGAAATCCCTTTATTCCTCCACCCCGAGATGGGAGACACCAAGGGCTGCAGCAGAGCCCGTCAAAGAGACGCTGGTCTGGTGAGACCTGGGCAACCCCTGCTGGCATGGCCGTGCAATGCCATGGCCGTGTAACGGTCTCCTTGGTGGCACCCAGGACTGAACCCAAATCCCCAGACAGGATCCGTCTCTTTGCAGCATCTCCAAGGTGGGCACGAAGACCACCCTTGTGGATGAGGAGAGGAAGGAGCACGCCAAGGGATGCTGGGGGAGCACACGTGCACATGGGGACAGGAGGAGCAGCGTGTTGGGATGGTGTTCAGGTCCCATTGAGCTCAGCATGCTTCCCTGGGCCTGAGGAGGAAAAAAACCACATCCAAATCACGGTCAGCCTGACCTGACAGCACTGATGTGATCAAAATGCACATTTACTGAAACAAGGATTTGCTTTGGAGGTTGGCACAGAGGTTCGCATTTGTGTCCTGGCCAAAATCTGTGGTGTCTGTGCAGTTAATCCTGATTGTAATCACGTAAAAACTGGGTTATTTTGATTTCTACTGAAATCTAAGAACTTTAAGCTCTAAGGAGCAGATTCCCGAGGCAGGTCAGACCCCAAGTCCTGCTATGTGCAACAGGCATTGGATGGCCACTACCTTTAGGGTCTGGCGTGGGGAAGAGTGGGGACAAAAGCTACATGTGAATATTGTGAAGCTCAAGTGAGGTCCCACCATGAGAGCTGGTAAACCAAATCCCGGCCAAGGGACAAGAGAGGAGCCAGGAGCTCATGGGACAGACACTGCAGAGTGCCCCAGGCGCAGCCACCATCCCGCCCCATCCCAGTGCAACGTGGAGGGGAGGTGTAGCCCCTCTCCACCCGCTGACTGCTCCTGGACCGGTGGAGGTTTTGCCTGGTAGGGTCAAGGATGAGGGTCAGCGTTAGTCTCAATATCTCTCAAAAGTCTGCAACATCTTTGTGCTGGGTTCTCAGCTTGCAGCTCTCTTCATCAATCTGTCTCCCGGGGCTGGGAAACTCCCCTATAGGAAAATTCCTTGAAAAGTCTTTTGAAAGACCTTTATAATCATTAATAATTACAGTAATTTATTATCAGCCTTTTTGTACTCTTACAAAGCTCCGAAGGTCTTCCCCATCAATTTGTAAAGGTTCTGAGGGATAAACCCACTCCCTGGAAATCCTGTAGAATATAATTTTAATTTAAATCTCCTTTCCAGTCGTAGGAGCTGGAAAGAAAACATCTTTTTTATTGTTGCTCTTAGTGTTCATGTATTAAATATCTGTTCAGATCACTGAGCGTGCAGACCCTCTGTGCAAAACGAATGTGAAGTCTGTACCTGTCTGCCACACGGATACAAAACCCTCTGTAAAAGGTCAACTTGACAGAAATTGATGCATCACTGAAGAAACTCAAAGTTTCGGTTTTGAATTTAAAACCGAGCAATGTGGCACAAAAAGTGCAACCAAAGGTTTGGATTTGATGCAACAGCACGTAGATATAAATGGAACGGGATCAGAGAAAGACTCTTAGAGCGTTTCCTCCCTGAGCAGAATAAACCCCGTGCAAAAGTGAAAAATATAAAACACACTGATGTCGTAAAGAGGCAGCGCAGTTTGCTCAAAATGTGGTTGAGGTGAGGCCTTGGTGTCCAGTTTAAACACACAGATAAAGTGGAGTTCAAATGCACATGGAGTCCACTTACCTGCGATTTTTGGGCCCAGTCCTGAACTCCATCAGCCTCTAAGCGTTTCGGTCTCTGAAGAAAGGAACAGAGTCTCTTTAAATAGATGAGTCAGATCATGTACGGAAATAATCTGCCAGGATCTTATTTATAAGTCACAACACTTATCTTTTTAACTCCTTTATTTCCTCATTTTTCCATTCTTTGTGTCCTGTCATTGAAGTATTTGTCAAGCAAAGGGGCTGTTTTAAAAGCTTTCTACACATACGTCTATCTGACTGCTAGTTATAAATGATCATGTTTAATTTTAAGTGGATTTTAAAATGTATTTATGCCCACGCACTGCCCCTCATAGATTGAAATATTGGATATTAAACACGAAGGTGAACACATCCTTTTTGCAAGCAAACAAACAAACAAACATGAAAGCGCGATTCCTACCCCTGGTACCAAAATCAAGCTAAATTCAGATTTTGGCGATCCCAAAAATAGGTCGAGATTAGCATCTCAGTTTCAGTGGAATTGCACGGAGTGGGGTATATTCCATACGAGGTCCTATGCATCTATTTAATTTGCCTTTTTTTCCAAGCTTCCATCATATTAGACGGTCTTCACCTTAGATGTACTTTGCCTAATTTACCCGGTGACAGTTTCCTCTGTGCACACAACAATAAGAAAACCACTAACTATGGAGCAAATAAACCATATGGGAGGGGAAAGTCCTGTGCGCTGAGGATGCTGTTACACCGAGGAATCAAGATGATCCGGGCTGGTTATTGTTACGTTTTGGGTTTGGTGTTTTGTTTTGTTTTGTTTTGTTTTTTGCTTTCGGAGCTGGAGATCCCCTAGCAAAGACCTGGAAGCAGGCTGAGTTTCCATGCAATAAAGCAGCAGTGAGAAAAGCTCAGAGTAATTAAGTGGCTGACGCACAGAAGAAGCCGTTACAAAGATTTGACTAAATTGCCCATTCATTAGTAGCTCGGCATGGAAGGAGAATTACAAATAGACAATAGAGCCTGCAGTAATTCAATCTAACCTTGTACTTACAGAAAACAATGAGATAATGAACAGAAAAATTACCAGGCACATATTGCATTTTGTTGAAGGGAAGAGGAGGAGGTTGGGGTAGGGGGGGGGGGGATCGGATTGGGATTGGGGGGATGGAGGGTTGGAAGTGGGGGGTGCTGGCGAGAGCGGCCTGGCACATGTAACACTAATGGCATCGCTCAAGCTGAGCAAACGTTTCTCCAACACAATCATAGTTCTCAGTCTAAGGGCCTCTGGGGAGCTGAGATGAGGCTAGATCGTGAACAAAAAAATGTAATTTATAAGGCGTCTGTGGACTGGAATTTATCATCGGATCCGCTCGCCGCCGCTCAATTGATATGTAGTTGATTTCAAACAACACCCCCCAGGCGCCCACAGGGAACATTTTTTAGATTTTACGCTTGGATATATCTGTTTAACTCACCATTTACCAAAACAACGGCTGATGACAGCACAAACAAGTCACTCTGGAAAAAAAAAAAAAAAACCAAAACCACGCACACATACACATACACGTTCGTGCTTCCCTAGACAGGACTAAACCGTGAGCGTTGGGGCTTTGCTGGGGCTATGGGGAGGGAAAAAGCAGAGGCAGAGGCTGAGCTTGGGGTTTATTTTGCAGGGAAGACATGAATTAATTGTCCACTCAAATTTTAAGCCCACGTTGGAGCTCCCCGCTGGTCTTTTTTGCATTTCCCAGGCAAGCATTTGCTTCCCCTGGAGCAGATGTCGGGGCTGGTGGCTCTGGGAGGGGGCTGTGGGGTGAGGTGACCCCAGGGAAGGGGTTCAATGTGATGGGAGGTTTGCAAAGCACAGCAAAGGGTGTACGTAATGTCCCTTGCCTCAACGGCCAAATGTCCCAGCGTCTCGGTCCTGCTCATTCCTGAGGTCCTCCTGGCACCAGGGAGAGGAACCGGGGTGCATCGATGGGGGCACGGAGAAGAAAAGTTATGATCCCTGTATTTCGGTGCCGCCAGAGATTCGAAACCAGCATCCTCATTGTATAAGGGATTTTATTGCCGGAGTTAATAAAGTGCTGCTGCTTCCCATCTTGCAAAAGAACTCATGAAATTCCCACAGATGAATTTTACTATGAATAACAAGAGATCTCCCCTGACCGAGCTGGTTCATATAATAAGTTTACTCTCCAAGGGAGGAAAAACAACACTGACCTTAAACTATTTCTTGCAGTTCCCTCCCAACATTGCTTGAAAGCCCCGGACTTGAGCCCTCTGTGGTGCCTGGAGCTGTACAGACACACAGCCTGGAGGTGACCCTGCCCCACAGAGCTCCCAGGGAAACCAAAAAAAAAAAAAAGGAATTTTAAGAAAAGTAACTTTTTTGGAGGTGTCAGTGAAAGTTACGTTGCGCCACACCGTGAGAAGTTCACAAAAATATGTCAGCTTCTTCAGGATGCTCATTAACTGATACTCATAATAAGTACCTCAATAAAGTAAGGAATTAGCGTCAACTGGAGCTGGCATTTGGTTGTTCTGCTGGGATAATTACTGAGCAGAGAAGAGCCTCTCCAGGGGACACAGACCACATGTGAATTACACATCTGAGGTGTTACTGCTGTTATGGGGCAGGTCTCCCCACGGATGTCCTGTTCTTGTACACCGTCAACACAGAGCAAACCCATGTCACCTGTGGAGAGGTTTTGGGGGTTTCCCGGTGACAACCAGGAACCGCTGCCTGGTAAGGGATGTGCAAGGTCCGGATGTTCATCAGGGGTGAGGAGCGTTTTGGAGGACCTGGAGGTGATGCAGGGCAGGAAGGAGCTGGGGTGGGAGTTTGTGGGACCTGGTGGAGACAGATCCACCAGATGTCTAGTGTGGACTCACCTATAGCAAAGGAGCAGATCCACCAAGCAGCTCAGCAGTGCCTGGCCACCATCAGTCCATCTGTTAGGCATCTCCCAGTTGCAGTAAAAACAAAGATCATCAAACAAAAACATTGCTTTTTGAAAGGCCACAGAATAAACACTAAAGCCCAAAGCCACAAAGTCAGTATCTTGTCCGTATGCATCTATTTCCCACTTACTTCTGGTTTCCTTCATGACACCAGGTGGCTTCAAGAGGGCTCTGCCTTTTTCACCAGGCAGTGAATTAACCCCCCTTTCTAGGTGAAAAATGGGTCTTCCTGATCCATGTAAAGGAATGAGCCGTGTTGGATCAATTGCAAAAATTCTTTCAAATAATCAAACCCAAGAATTAGCAATTCTTGCTACTGGCTCCTTACTACGTGTTGTAAATGGCAGCCATTTCACCTAAGCGCTTTCTCATCTAAGACATTTCCTCTGCATTCCTCAAAATGTATTTTACAAAATATTTTTTGACGTACAGGAAAGCTTTCCCTCCATACTGAAAAGCACACGAAAGGGAAATGTCGACGTAGGCAGCGCAGGGGCCCTCTACAACTGTGGAGGCAATTAGTATTCTCTCTCTACACAAAGGATTTCTAATGCTAAAGACAACAAATGATCGCACGGGATCCGAAGGATTGTGGCCAGAGCTGCATAAAATGGTTTGGAATAAACATTACCCATGGCAAATATCGTATAACTTAATGAGCCAGACATGAGCTTTCAGTAGGAAAAGCGAAACACCCCGACATATCAAGCTTAGAAATGCTGCTTTGCGTTTGCTTTGGGTTTTGCCTCCCTTCGAAGTGATGCATTTGCAAATGATGTGCGCTATAGGTTTTGTTGTGCTCTAAAAGAAAGTAGGTTCACAGCTGGATTTGTGGCAGCGTGGTCTGTCCCAGGTCTTGAGCTGCAGGTTGCGGGATTTGGTGAAGTTTGTGCCACCTAAAATCATGGGGTGTGAACATTGGGGAAGCCTGGATTGCTGTCCCCAGATAAATGTACACAATGCACCCAGCCCAAACTCCCTCCTCAAAGGCATGGTAGGGTACGGTGCCAAAACTTTGGGTTTAGCTTTCAGAGCCCAAGACGAACGCTAGCTCTCAGTTTATGCGATAGAAAGCGCACGGTTTAGTGTAAAAATGGATGAATACCCAGTGAATTTACCGAGTAAATTGAGTAACAGTAAATAGATTTGTATTATACACAATTTTCAGAGAAACTTTATAGTAGTGTTACTATTATGTTGTCACAGTCTAACCTGATTTCCTAAGGAAGCCTCCGTTACTTTACTACCCATGTGTGTGTGTCTCCATCTGAGTGTTTCCCTGATACATTTCTTATTGTATTTCTTTGTTTAATCCCAAATTATTAGTAAGACAGAAATCTCCAAGAATGACCAGTCTCTAAAAATTACGTGAGCACAAGCAGGCTGAGGGCAGAGACCTTCTGAATATGGGAAGGCTGAAATTCATATCTTAGAGGACCTCAAGAGAGCCAACATGGGAGACCTTACAAATTCCTCCAAATACAGAAAACCGTTCAGCTGAGTTCATTCCTCCTTAGATACCAAAGACTGTCAATCACAGGACAGAAATCCACAAACCACCACATTTCTGGTGCCAATGAGATAGCTGCTGTTAATCGCCTTCAGAAGACACAGGAGAAGAACAACTCGACTCTAACTAGAGAGACTTCAGATATAAAGATGAGGAAAGCCCAAACTCACTGGTGATGAAGAAGCAGTTGTTACAGTTTCAAATGTTCACTTTTGATGTGCCGAAACCTTTGTGTTAAAACTGTGGTCCCCAAACCCTCAAAACCCCCACTTTACACAAAGCAATGCAACCATCTGCAGACACAGGGTGCTAGAGCTCACAAGCTGACGTGGGGCGTTGAGATGTTGGGGTACCTCTGCTACATCTCTTAGTGGTACTGGGACACAAGCAGACCTGGCAGGACATGTACACTCTTCCTTTTGTTCTCACTAATGGCTTGCATTGATTTTTTTGGCAGCATGACTGAAAAGAAACATAGCCCTTACCAAGGACAACCAAAATCAGATTTGAACGTGGGTCACCACATTGGCCCAAGTCTACTGATCTTTATCAGAGGATCGCTGGGATGCCCTGTACCAGTTCTTGCCTGTGGTGCCCAGGCAGGACCAGACCCCTTCACCATCAGATTTCAACTGTGGGATCATCAGAGTGGACGTGTTTTGGTGGTGGACTTGGCAGTGTCGGGTTTACAGTTGGACTCAATGGTCTTAAGGGTCTTTTCCAATCTAAGTGACTCTACGGTTCTATGACTTCAGCAAATCTTTTCAAGTGTGGTGGAATGCCTTTGCTACCAGTATCGCCCAAGTTGGGGTTCACATCCGCTCTTTCCACTGACCCTGATCTGAAGTTAGGAGATAAAATGGCTTTTGTTATGACTTTCCCCTCTAAGTGAAGTAAATGGAAGCGCAGCATTATGTCAGCCACGGCATGCCAGCAGCGCAACTATTTTCACCGTGGCAAAATGCCTTTTTTCTTTCCTCCTGGATTGCACAGTTCCTCTGACAAGGAAGGGTAAAGACCCTCAAGGGTTCTCAGAGAACATCAATATGTTTTGTATTTAATGTGCTGGCTCGGTTACAGCAAATTAAGGAGAGTGGGCCCGGTACAAGATAATGCAGCCTGCAGTTCCTCACTCCCTAGCCGAGTGGTATGCACTGAAAATGATACTCCAGTGTGGAGAAATACTGCACATTACATCCCCCTGCAGTAACAGAAGAGACATTAGGCAAAGCCCTGACTCTTAATGGTACACATCAGGAAAACATCTGAGCTTGGGCCTTCAATCACAAACGCTGCAGGATTTAAAAATGAATAAACTTCACATTGTGATTCTCTTATTTATCCTTTATGCAAATTGTCCCTGGGAGGACACATTATGTTCGCTGCATGGCACGGCGCAGACCCACATTAAAGCGTGGAGGGCCACTCTTATGCAATGCGCAATCCTCCCGATTCCCTTCGCGCGGTTTGCGGCGCAAAGAGAAATGAACGCACCAACAAAAAACCCAGCCTCAACCCCCAAACCTAGAAATACATTCCCCATTGACTGCTGAAAATATCCCAACGTTAAGCAAGGAAGCGGCACAGAAAAAATGCCGCCCTCTTTTCCTGGTTATCGGTCTGTGACAGAAGGAGATGGCAAGGGTGGAAAAATCTCTTTGTAAATTAAAAAAATGTATAAACAGGAGAAGAAAATATTCTAAAACCCTACGTCTCTACAAGGTAGCTGAGAAGTTTGCTTAGACAAATACAATGCATTAATTCACACGGCCACAACCCCTTAAAGCCAGCCCGTTAGCTAACCTTTCTGTTATTAGCTCCCTCTTCTTCATGGGACAGAGACACAATAGAGTTGATCGACATTATTTTTCCTGGGCAAAATCTCTTGCCCCCTTCAAGCTTTTCATTATTAGCACAAATCTTCCACGGTGTCCTTGAACAAGCATTCGCAATGATGACTGGATGGCAGAGAAGCAAACAGCCCTACATGTGAAAAAGGAACGGGAAGAGAGTTCAGGGACTTGGCCACAAAATTAACTGCTTCAAAAGACACAGGGAAGACCCGTTAAGCAGAGCTCCAAGGGCAGACTACCAGGTGCGTCAAAACACCATAATCACAAATACACCCTCTTTAACACTATCTGAGCAATTTCCTAATATGCCTCCTGCCTACCCAGGCTGCAGCAGAGCAAGGGAGGGGTCCCGCATTTAAAGTCATCTCTGTGCTCTGTAATTATGGCTGGCAAATAATCCAGGCTGAACAAACCTGCCATGTCAATGAGAATGTACGCCGGCTATCATCCATGCCTCTGGAAGAGCTTCTTCTGAATGCAGGATCTAATTCAATCCTTTCTTCTCCATCCAAGTTGCACCCCAAGTAGATGCTTGGGAGGAAAGGGTGTATGATGTAGATGGCAAGCAACGGGCACAGGTATTAACAGGTTGCCCAGAGAAGTTGTGGATGGCCCATCTATGGAAGGACAAGCTGGATGGGGGAGCAACCTGGTTTAGTGGGAGGTGTCCCTGCCCAGGGCAGGGGGGTGGAACTAGATGGTCTTTAAGGTCCCTTCCAACCCAAACCATTCTATGATTCTATGGTTGTGTCACACCTCAGTGCGTGGGGACTTCTGCTGCTGGTCGGACTGTAGAGAACGTGTGCCTCTTGGACACACTCTTCCTCTTGTCCTCAGCCTCTTTTGTCATGTCTCCAGGAGGAAAAACTGGTATCAAAGGCCAAATTGCTGCATCCTGTAAGACAAATGAGAGTGAATACCAGAAGTGGTGGGAGCCTCCTCCCGACCTGTCCCTACCCCCATTTGATTTTCCTTCCAAGGGCTGCCAGCTGCGTGGACATGAAGCCAGTGCCCAGTTATGCATATGCTTCCCTGAAATTACTGCCCTCTATCATTTAATCAGCTTTACAGGTCCACCAGCATTCCTCTCAGAAGCGAGAGCCTTTTCTGCAACCCTTCGCTGCAAATTTAGAAAGTAGATATTTGTCATGTATTTAGTGGAAAGTAGGATATTTATGTTTGGACAACCAGGAATCTGGATAGCAAAAAATCAGCCCAGCAAGGAGATGCAGTGGTTCAACATGTGGTTTCATAGAAACAACCTTCCAAAAAAAATCCCTTCTGCTCTTCGATGAGACTGCCTGACGGGTTGATGAAGGTAATTGCAGAGATTAGCTGGGAGTTTAGCAAAATATTTGACTTTTCAGTACAACACAGATTGGACTAGCTGTGTCATTAGCATCCTGGAAACCCGTTTGTGGGATTAGGATATTTCTAATTTTGCTCTTCAGCACAGATTCTTTGGAGCATTTTCAGCTCAACCGGAATATTTTAACAAATCTTGTCGGAATCAGCGGTTGAAGGTGAGCAACAGATTCAAAAGCTATTATAGAAGGACGAGTGGTTCGTTTGCAAAAGTGTCTCATTTCCTTAAGAATCCAGGCTAAAGTCATCACAGAACATGAATAGATCAAATCCAATAAATAGGAAATTATTTCTGATGTGTTTCAGAACAACATCTGGCTGGGACTAAATCCTCAGCTAGACCCACCCTTGGTCTAAGCCAGTACGGTCGCCCTTAGATTATGGAAAATAGTCGTAAGAGTCTTAATTTTGCAGACAGCAGCAAACTGGGAGGCACTGCAAGGACCAAACGAAAAGAGCTGCAGGATTCTGCTCGTCAGGTACGGCATTTGCTGTTGCCTGTTGTGAAAAGTGGTCAGAAATAAAGACGGCTAAAGAGAAAACAAAAGTAAGGCTAAACTACCAGGGAAAATCCAGGAGAACAGAGACTAGACTATATCTTTGCCAGTTATTATCAGGATAAAGAAAAAAATACACCATGCTTTCACAGTAATATTTTTAACTAGGTTGCTTAAGGAAATGAGGCTGATTTTTCTGAAGCATTTAAACAGTTTCAACCAAATATGACAGAAGGCTAACAATTACAAATATATCAAATATATTCAGTTCTTATAAATTTTCTGGGGGGGGAAAAAAAAAAAAAAAAGTCAGTTAAAATAAAGGCACCAAATTATGTTCTTGTTCTCCTGGAAGAAAGGCCCAAGATGAGCTCAACCATATTATTAGACACAGAAGGGAAACATTAGGAATGTAAGTTTTGGGAAAACAAGTTTCAGAAGTCCTGCTGCTCAAGAACCAGGGTAAATGCAACCCAAGAAATCACAAACTAAATGGGAATTTTTCATCCAAAATTTTTTCTACCAACATGGAACTTACACAGCTCTGGAGATGTAAACGCCAGCAGTATTCCATAGAAGATGAGGGGCTGGTTTTCAAAATTCACTAAATGGAGACAGATCTCAAAAAATTGCTTCCTGGCTTTTTTAATTTTTGGATGCTACTCAGACGTCTGAAGTGACTTAAATCAAAGCGGTGGGTAGCAGTGCAGCAATTCCCCAGCAAAGGCTGGATTCCCTGAACTTGGGCTGTATCACATACCTGCCCAGCGTGATGTAAATTTTGGAAGTGCAAAAGAGCTGAGTGGTTCCTCAGGCATGACAAATTTTGCGCTCTTCTTCCCGCTTACCAAGCGTTCCTAGGTTACAAGTTTCTCCAGTGTATTTGTGAATCGGAATTAGCTGCTGATGTGTTTTGCACTTTATAATTTAACAAAAAAAATAACCCAACTTGTCCTTATTTGTCACGCCTGGCTTCCTTAAATCACACTGGATGCTCCAAGTCTGCTTGGGCTCAAGGGGAGACAGATGAGCTCATGGAAGGGAGGTAATTTGCACAGAGCAACCGCATTTAGCTCAGGTTGCATAAAAAATGGAAATTTGGGGGAGCTGGGAGAGAGTTCAGGGGAAGCATCACACATACTGCATTAACCTTAATATGGGTTGACGTTTTAGAATGTGCGAGGTGGACTCAAACTGATTGACCTGTGGTTTTCCATCGCTCTCTGCTGCGGTGGGAAGCGGTGCAGGAGAAGGCCATGGCAGACATCATCTGGCAGACTTGCCCTCCCTCCGCTGGTGGACATTTTTGCTTCACCCAGTTCTCTTGTGCGAAAATAACAGCTGCCTTTCCTTCACAGGATTCTTTATAATTTCTTTAGTCATTGTAATCCTGTCTTGGATGCTTTTTATGCCATCCTTTGTTATGGCTTCTTCCCTAGAAAAAAAACCAAACATTTTCCATGCTATGGGAGATTTGGTTTTGTCTTAAAAGAGGCAGAAGGAAAAACAAGGCATTACAACTGAATCCCCCAACCATTTCCAATTCCCATGAGACCTCTGACATACACTAGCAAGAAACAATAACTAGGAAATACTGTAGATGCTCACTTTTCTGCTGAACAGACTCCGAACAGCCCAGTTCCATAGTGTAGCTCCAGAGCAGAACCTTCTCCTCCAAAGCTGCTCTTCTGCTGCTGATACGGTCCCACCTGGGGTCAAAAAGATCATCCGAGGTGCTGGGAGGGCCCCATGAGGTGGTTCAGCACCTGAAGATCTGGTGGCTTTTCTTCTCCAAGCCCCAGGTAGGGTCTTGCCCTGCAAGACATGGATGAGACATCTTGTTTCACAGGGACAAATTCCTCCTCCAAGGTTCGGGTGACTCTGCAGCCCAGTTTCCACTGTATAATCCAGAGCAATTGTCTCCCACACCTGAAGGACCAAAGGCTCTTTTACCATTGTACACCCCATCAACGCATGCCTTCCCAAAGGACAAGCCTCTCACTTGGCACCCACAGGTGGCAAATCCCTCCTTCAGGGTCTTCTCCAGTCCTTCTCTGGGGACACACAACACAGTACCAGACCTCATCCCCCTTTCCTTCAGACAGCCTGCTGCAAACACGCCCTTCCTAGCTTTTACCCCATTTCCCTGCAATCTTTCCAGTAATACACAGGATGAGATTAACAAAGAAAACCCACAAGTGTTTTTTTTCCCCAATAGGAAGTTTGAAAAGGTATTTCTTTTCCAAGATGATGGGGGAAAAAATGAGACCGGGCAAACACAGCAATAAGAATATAGCCAGAAAGTAAAAATACCGTGAAAATTTTAAACAGTAATTGTTCTGCAATATAAAATCTTCCTTTGAAAAAAAAAAAAATATTTTGGACAAATTTCCAGAAGTCCTGTAACTTAGGAGAAAAATATGACACCTTAGTCAGCACCTCCTAAACAAGTATTGGCACTAATCACCCTGCAGACACCCTTCCCCCATGGCCAGAAAGCTCTCGAGAGCCTCCAGCCAGAAGGAAATGCAGAAGCAGCCTTGATAGCAGCCCGATGCCGAGCTGCGCACATAAGAACTTTTATCTTGTTCCTGAACGACTTCATGGACGATACAGTTGCTTGCTCCTAGGCAGATAACGGGAGTAATTTAGCTTGTAGTTAATCCAGTAAAAATTTCCTTAAAGACATCTTTGGGGGGGGAAGAATACCTCATTCATTTTTAAGTGAAACTTAAAAATAACCATTTTCTGCTTTTTTATTTTTAATTTCACAAAACGATGTCTTCACTTGGTTTTGCATCTACAGAGTGGCACTTTCTGCAGTGTCCTCACAAGGATGAGCAAGACAGTCTTCTTCTCTCTGTTCCTGGTGGCTTTGTATACTCGCATGGCTCTTGAGTTATCAGTAATTTCATTAAAGTCTTGAGTGCTGGGGAGAAGGTCCAAACGTCATCCAGGTAATGCTGGACCTGAGCCCTGCTTTTTGCAGGAAGGATGATTGGACCTGTGGTGGGATATACCTGTTCTACCCATTCCTATGAGTAGTAAATGTGATTTTGGAGGAATATTGTGCGCATCCTCACTGATCCCTTTCTGAGCACCATCAGGTTCCTACCAAGCCAACGGGAGCTCATCCCCTTTGCCCTGCTCATGGCCAGGAGTTTGTGTAGTCAGTAACGAAGAGGAAATCCTGGCCTGGTGACGCCAATGAGACAGGCTGTTTGCTGGTCGCTTGGAGCTGATGTGGTGCTGCATTTTTGCGAGCAATGCTTTTAGTAGTCAAACATTACAGAGCCCTCTCTGGTCGGCTTTTGATTCCCATTTAAGAACAGGCCACTCTGGCAAATGGTCCTATTGACCCATCCGAATGTTTCACTTACTCCATCCTGCTTAGATAAAAACCTAGAAATGTTCTATGAAATAATACTTGCGTGGTAAATATTTAACAAAGGGAAGGCCTCTGGCCTTCCGTGCGCTCTCCTTATATTCGAGATGACTGCGATGCTTTATTTGGGAATGGAAAGTCTGTTCTTCTGCCCACCTCCTTCCCCCATTTCGAACTCCTGTTATGAACCAGCTTGCCCTTCTTATGGGACCATTAATGATTTACTGTTCCAGACTGCTGAGTCAAGGCTGGTACGTAAGAGGGCTGTAGACACAAAGGCCAGTCATGCCATTTAGCTATCACCTTTTAGCTAAATGGAGCCTTGTTCTCTTTAACAAACTGATCCACAAATGGAGAAGCTGATGCTGCTCCAGTAAAACCATTTCCCATCCTTTTTGGTTTTGCTTGTTTTATTTTAGTGGAGTAAGAGCGAGCCAGTGGTGCTGGATTCAAGTTTTCTTCGGACTTGATTCTGAAATGCGGTTCTCACTCCCAGCGGAGGTGCAGTTATTGTGGGATACAACCAGAAACTCTGAACCCGAGTGAGGCACAGTGTGTGGACAAGACGCTGAACGGGAGATGCTTTAGCAAAGTTATCCTGGAGCAGATACAGGCCGAGAGTAACCAGCTGAGCTGCAATAAGTCAGGGTATGCATATAAATCCCACTCTGGTGAGATGTGCAAAGCAGGCAAGCAGCGATTCTCTGTACCTTAACGCAAAGGATGCCAAGAAGTCCCCAGGCTCCAGAGCTGACCTAGGGACAGCTTATGGCCTCCTAACTTACCATTATTAAGCGAATGTTTATTTTTTCTAGGTTTCGGCTGATAAGGCAATCGGTCAGTAAGACGACTCCAATGGGACCTCAAGGACCGAATGAAACAGGAGTTGGGAGGATGTTATTTTGTTCCATTACCCATAGGCTGTCTCCAAGCAGCCTGAATTATGAGATCGGTCCTGAGCAAGTGCCGAGTGACGTCTCTTACCCTGGAAAATGGTTCCCTTCTGCTTTGGGTAAGTAATTTCTCTGCTTGTGGCTGTGCTGCTAAGGACATAAAGCAGCAGAAAGCAAGCAGAGAGACGGACAGCTGAGAAGCTTTTGGGAATTGGGCTTCTCTGGTCAAACGCCCACTCTGACACTTGGACTAGTACTTTAACTTGGAGAGAGCATCTGGACCGCAGGCAGAGCCCCAACATCCAGAAAGCCGCGCTACACAGAATGCCTCATTCTCCAAAACCATTTATCCCTCTCCCTCCACCCACCATTAGCCAGAGAAGATAGGTTCCATCTACGTGGTTGACTTGCTAAAGTACCCATTGTGCCTAAACCTGCCAGTATCCGTGATGTACAACTCACGGACAAGTATGCAAACAGAGAGACCTGCTCCTCGCAACAAGCAGCTGCTAGGACAAGGTGGATGCTCAGTGGAGCGTAGGATGCTCCAACCATAGCAGTATCAACGAAATGGGGTTATTGCCTAATCCCTCCTAGCTCCAACCAAAGTCGTCCGGCCGCAGCCCAAGCCCTCATTTATTTCAAGTTGTTTCAGGCGGGTTGTTGTGTTGGAAAGCTTTTGATTCGATTTCTCCAGCCAGCCCGGCGCTCTTATGGGAAACAGTGGGAGATCATTCCATGCATGGGAAAGTGTCTTTGCTCAGGGCAAAATGTGCTGGTTGGTGAACCGAGCTGCATTGCCTTTGTGTCAGGATGATTTGAGGGCAATGTTGAAGCTTTAACAATGCAGAAAATAAATTCATATCTCTCTGTGCGTCCTCCCGTGCACACACTTGTGAAAGGGGGAACTGCCAAACTTGGAACACAGAGGAGCAGGGGAGGGTTTTATACAAAACTTCTGTCTGGGTGGAGAAGCACGATTTCTCTAACCCTCAAAGATGAGGCAGAGAGAATAGGGGATCCTGGTACCGGAGGCCACCATGCACCAGTAGTTTTAACCAAAATGGAAAAAAAAAAAATTATAATCACTTCTTTGTTGGTAGGGAGCAAAAATGCAGATCCCGAGCCCTTGCTCAGCAGGGGCAGGGGCGGGAGGAGGGCAGCCCTCTGCAAACGGCGCAGGGATAACGACAGGGCCAGCCCTCCCCGTCCACCGCAGGAGCATCAACGGGCACTGTGGTCCCTCAGCTTGGTGGCATAGTGAGGACCAGCCTTGAGCGGGTCAGCCAGGACCCTGCAAGATCTCCCAGTGACTGCTTTTAGGAAGCCACTGCGACTCCTTCATCCACATCATCAGGATGCTGCTGAGGACCACGATGCAGCCTGCAGCCGTTTTGGGGGTGACAGGAATGGCATTAAACCCTTGTTGTGGCTTTTACTGACCAAAACAGGGCCAGGAAGCAGGGTACAGAGCTCACTCTCCTGTTAGAAGACTGGGGAGGGAAGAGGGCACTGGTGCGGACACAAGCCATACCCTCCTACACTTGCCCTCCCCGATGGGGAGTGGTTCTGGCCCACTTTACTTGTAAAGACACAGCCATAAACCTCAGTGATGCTAAAATGATTTACATCCTCTGTCTATGCGACCTCTAGCCCTGAGCCGCAAGAAGAAGCTCCTGAGTATCATGGTCAAGTTTTCCTTCCTTCTTTTTTTTTTTTTTTTTTTTTAAATTTTTTTTTTTTAAACCCAAAGCCAACATCCTCTGTAATGATTTTTATTTATTTTTTTTAATATCCTAGTTGAGTGGTACAGGGAGAAACAGGGGGAGGGGTGCCTGTGTTTTTCCTTCAGCGTGAGCTCCTAATTCCCGTCCATGCTAATGGGACTGGCACGCATGCATCAAGGGGGGAAGAGACCCCTGAGGGTTCACAAAATATGCAGATGACTGGTTTTTAATGAATGCAAAATGTAAAACAAAAGAAGTATCACAGTCAAGCTGCTCATGCATAATAAAGTCGCAGTGAAAAGGGAGCAAATAAATAGAAAAGTCTTCTTGGCTATAACCATCCTTAATATGCAATGGACAATTGGGAACAGCAGGCCTTCCGAAGCCCACATCATCAAATAGCAAATACATTTTGGCAACATGAAACCATCTAAGGCGGCGCTTCTCAAGCTCCGGACCCACCAAGTCATGGGAAAAATATTCAGGTCTCTCCCGATGTATATTTTTTAAGGGAAGCAGGGAGATTTCCCTGAGGAGGCTGGAGAGCTCTGAGAGGGTATTACAGCTGGGTGGTGGAGTCGAAGCCCACGGAGAGGGGTGGATGCTCATTTCTCCTTGTTTTGGGAGAGGTTTCCTGAGAGTTTGGTGAGGCAGAGCCGCAGACAGAGCAGTCACGCTGCGGGGCAGGATGAAGCGAGGGAGTTGTCCCAACAAAGTCAATGCAATTTGTTCGCTTGCTAATTTGATGACATTCTGGGCAGCAGACTTAATTAGACATAATTTGAGAAGTCCAGCATGGGAAGCTGCTCAGAAGGATGTTGTTCCCTCCTCCTCCTCCCTCGAACAAGCACATCCCCTCCTTAGCATCTCTTTGCACTGTACAAAGCCCCTTCTCCATGCTAGCAGTGTTATTTAGACAGGTCCAGAAATCCAGGTCGTGTCTCTCCCTCTTTTTGTGCCAGCCTCTAGTTGCTGGATCCTTATTTCCCAGTTTGACCTGTTTTCTGTATTGATACAACCCCAAATACAAAGTCCTGCTTAACCTGAACCCAAGCTTGGACAATTCAGTCTTCAGTCTGCTTATAGCACCTATATCCAAGCATGGGAACATCCAAGTCTTTGGGCTTAGCTTTGGTTTTTTAGAGGAATGTGAATGTTTTTAAATCTAGGTCTTGATTCAGGTCTCAGTTTTGATGAGCTGAGAAGCTCAACACGAGCTTGCAACGTGTGCTGGCAGCCCAGAACCCCCCCGCAGCCTGGGCTGCATCCCCAGCAGCGTGGGCAGCAGGGCGAGGGGGGGGATTCTGCCCCTCTGCTCCGCTCTGGGGAGACCCCCCTGCAGCGCTGCCTCCAGCTCTGGGGCACCAACAGCAGAAGGACACGGAGCTGTTGGAGCGGGGCCAGAGGAGGCCCCGGAGATGCTGGGAGGGCTGGAGCCCCTCTGCTGGGAGGACAGGCTGAGAGAGCTGGGGGGGTTCAGCCTGGAGAAGAGAAGGCTCCGCGGAGACCTTCCAGCCCCTGCCAGTCCCTCAAGGGGCTCCAGGAAAGCTGGGGACGGACTCTGGAGCAGGGAGGGGAGCCATGGGACGAGGGGGAAGGGTTTCAAACTGGAAGAGGGGAGATTTAGATGAGGTGTGAGGAAGAAATTGTTTGCTGTGAGGGGGGTGAGCCCCTGGCCCAGGTTGCCCAGAGAAGCTGTGGCTGCCCCATCCCTGGAGGGGTTCAAGGCCAGGTTGGACGGGGCTTGGAGCAACCTGGGCTGGTGGGAGGTGTCCCTGCCCAGGGCAGGGAGGTGGAACTGGATGATCTTTAAGGTCCCTTCCAACCCAAACCGTTCTATGATTCTATGTCACTGCTATAGGTTCGGTATGTGTTCAGGTCTGCTCCAATCTGTGCCTTGCCCTAACTTGAGGGAATGTGTGGCCACCCAAAAAACCCCTTCTCTCAAGAGCATCAAATGCTCAGATGGAGGCTAACATGACCAAACCCCTGTACAGTAACAGCACTTGTCACATAATGAAAGTATTGGTGAAAACACAAGGAAGGCATAACACACCAAAATATGGTCCTGCAGAGCTGTGCTTAGTAAACCTCAAAATAAAAAAATGAAACCTTAAAATAAAACCCCTAATAAAACAGTTTTCAGCGCTTCAAAAAAATCAGAGAAATTGTAATATCTGTGCTCTGTACCAGGCAACTAAGGGAGAGATTAAAGAGAACACATGTATAAACGTCATTAGCATGCTAGCAGTGATATAAAAAAACCTCCAACTTTTAAAATAAATGAGCTGCTACAAAATAAACTACCTTACGACAAAATGTACGTAGGGGATATACAAAGTAAATTAAAAAACAGATTAAAGCAACATCTGTATATTAACATTGTCATAAAACAGCATAGTAGTAATAGCAGTGGCATGCAAAGGTATTATAAAATTATAATCTCTCCAAGATGTTATGTCATCTTAATGAAACTGTACAGCCAATACATCTCAAGTATTATTCCTTTATGGTTCACAAACATCCTTTGCTGCAGCTATGCAGAATCAGGCCAACCTCAGTCCTGGTGCAAGGGGCACGTCTGCTTGTGCACAAGGGATACCCGACGGTCAGCGCAACCCACCAGGGCAGCGATTTGTCTTCAGCGCACTTTTTTTGCCTTCCCAAATCCCATTTTGCCCTTTTCTTTTGCTCCTCATGTGGGAGACGGAGCATGAAAACATCTGTTTGTCTCTGAGTGTGCATCAGGACTTGCCCCTCGCGCATGCAGGGCAACAGCAAAGTCCCACTCGTCTGGGGCGGAATTGGGCACGGTTTCTATCTCCTGGCAGAAATGTGGTTTTTTTCACCATTTTGTGTTCTGACATACCCTCCCATTGATGTCAGTGAGCTGAAGACCTGTGTCCACTGGTAAAAACTCACAACTGGCAGATGTTTTTATCCCTTTCCTTTTTATCTGCTCTCTCCATAAAGACCTGCAGAGTCATGGATTTTGGGCCTACAAAATTTTCATGACCACTTGTTGGTAAAGTCTGTTTCTCAGCATTTCCATGACGTCCAAATGAATGCTTAGCGATCTTATGAAATCGCCTTTCCCGCCAGAACTGCACAGATTTTGGCAGAATTCTGCCACTTCCTTACCATGGTTTCCTACCATTTGACTGAAAAACTGAGCAGACCCCGGCAGTGCTGAGATGAGGGTTGCCCGGGGCAAGGGGGCTGAAAGTTTTGCCATTCACCTGGTTGTCCTCTAACCTTGGTCCTTACACAAGGTCCATGTCAGACCGAGGAGGCCTCCACCTTTTCTTGCTTCCCTGCTTAGAGTCTGGTACACTAAAAATCTTGGATTTCCCATTTGGAGGGGAGGTCCCCATAGGAAGTGGAGGTGGAAAAGATCGCGTGGCATAAATGGGAATCCCTGATTGCCAAGGAGGAACCATGGGCAGACTGAGCCCATCTGCACATGACTGATTTGGTCCCCATATAGGAAACATCCTTCCTAAAGGATTCATCCTACCTAAAAGGAGGTTCTTACAGGAGACAGCTCGCTTTGGAGCGTGGCTGCCCCATCTCCATCCCTCCTTCATAGATACATATCTGCAGAGAGCGACCCAGTCTCCCCAAGCTCCCTGTTGCCCTGAAGTGTTCTACAACATGCCTTGAGTCTTTCACCAAGTGCCTAACAATGATGGGATTTATTGGCACAGATTTAGGAATGCACCTACAAACCTCAGCATCCCCATTTACTTAACACTTATCACCAGCTTAAAGCCACCTACAAGTTGCCATAGGAGAGTTATGGACACTCATGGCCTATTTCTGTTATTTACCAGCTGAGGCATTGAAATCGAATTTTATGTGAGTTTAAAAGAGCCCAGAAAAATTTACAGAAGAAAAATACACCAAGAACTATTGAATACACAGGCTGGACCTGCGGCAAGGGAGGTCCCAGAGCCAAAGGGTTTGGGAGGCTAGAGGAGTATCATAGAATCATAGAATTGTCAGGGTTGGAAGGGACCTTAAAGATCATCTCGTTCCAACCCCCTGCCATGGCCAGGGACACCTCCCACCAGACCAGGTTGCTCAGAGCCCCCTCCAGCCTGGCCTTGAACCCCTCCAGGCATGGGGCTTCCACCACCTCTCTGGGCAACCTGGGCCAGTGTCTCACCACCCTCAGGGTGAAGAACTTCTTCCCAACGTCCAGTCTGAATCGACCCCTCTCTAGTTTTAATCCATTCCCTCTAGTCCTACCATTACCTGACAGCCTAAAAAGTCCCTCCCCAGCTTTCTTGTAGCCCCCCCTTAAGATACTGGGAGGCCACTCTAAGGTCTGCTCGGAGCCTTCTTTTCTCCAGACTGAACACCCCCAGCTCCCTCAGTCTGTCCTCACAGGAGAGGTGCTCCAGCCCTCTGATCATCCTCGTGGCCCTTCTCTGGACACGCTCCAGCACGTCCATCTCTCTCTTGTAGTAGGGGCTCCAGAACTGGACGCAGTACTGCAGGTGGGGTCTGACAAGAGTGGAGTAGAGGGGGAGAATCACCTCCCTCGACCTGCTGGCCACGCTTCTTCTGATGCAGCCGAGGATATGATTGGCTTTCTGGGCTGCTAGTGCACACTGACGGCTCATGTTGAGCCTCTCGTCCACCCGCACCCCCAAGTCCTTTTCTTCAGGACTGCTCTCAAGCCAGACAGTGCCCAGCCTGTGTCGGTGCTTGGGATTGCCCCGACCCAGATGGAGGACCCTGCACTTGGTCTTGTTGAACTTCTCGAGGTTGGCATGGTCCCACCTCTCCAGCCTGTCAAGGTCCCTCTGGATGGCATCCCTTCCCTCCAGTGTGTCAGCCGCCCCGCACAGCTTGGTGTCATCGGCAAACTTGCTGAGGTTGCAAGTATCCTGGGGAGGAACCCACTGCCTGCTCACCCTGTTCCTATATCCTCCCCAAGGCACTGAGCGTTGGTCACTGCTGGATTAATCTTCAGTCTGTGCTCTTTTGTTCTTGTGCTACACCCTTACAAGCAGCACGTCGAGCCAGCGAGACAGCAAAACATCCTCATTCTGCACTTGCAACTTCCCATTAATTTTCCATTACACGCCGCCGTGGCAGTAGAGGGCTAAAAACCTCTCGCTGGATTAGGACTAAAATCTCATAGACGTTATTAGCACCACATAGCACAAGAGTCTACATTTGCTGCTATGACTAACTTAGCACACTAATGACTTATGCAGCAAGGCTAATGCTATAAGAATTACGCAATATATATCGTAATTGCTGAAGCAACTGTGCAAGGCTAATGAGAAAGTGGAGGGCCTGCCTATGCGATACGAGGATGGAAAATCCTGATGCCATGTGCCTACTAGTCTTTACATGCCTTGTTTCCTTTCCAGGTGCCGCCTTGTCTTGCTCCCAGAAAAAGGGCTGGAGGAAGGGGAGCGAGCAAAAAAGACAGCACAGCAGTAGGTGGGAGAAAGGGGTTGTATATCTACTGGAGATGTGCTTCTGCATGGGTCCTGCTTGCAGCTGATTCTCCCTAAGATGGCTCTGCAAAAGTATGCAGAGGTGGGAGAAATGAGCCATCTTTAAGGAAATGGCTCCATCTTTGAGGCTGCCCAGAGAGGCTGTGGAGTCTCCTTCTCTGGAGACATTCCAAACCCACCTGGATGTGTTCCTGTCCAACCTGCACTGGGTGACCCTGCTCTGGCAGGGGGTTGGACTAGATGATCTCCAGAGGTCCCTTCCAACGCCTGCCATTCTGGGATTCTGTGAAATGTGGTTTGGTTTCATCTGTTGGCTTTGGGAAATTCCTTCTGAGCTGCATTTGGCTCAGCAACCAGCTGGAGCATCTAGGGTGGACACAGGAGAGCTGGGGAGGGACAACAGTCCCACAAGGCTCTCCAAAAGCTATAAGTGATGGGGTAGGACTTACATCCAGCTCATGCATGGAGTTTAGCTGCTAAAGCTGCTTCTGCTTGTATCAAACTCACCTGGATGCCATGGCTGCAAATATTGATGAGGAGCGGAGCCGTGGCAATCCATACCAACAACGGGAAGATCCTCAAGACAGCAGGTTGCTCAGGCCTGGGCAGATGTTTGTCTTTGGCAGGCAGCTGAGCAGACAGTCTTAGGCAGGCTGCTATTTGCATTAGGTATGGGAAGTTGGAAAAGTGAAGTGCTACTCACTTACCATGAGGATATGAATCCAGGATGTCTCCCGTTCACTCTAGTGAACCTTGCCGATGGCTGCAATTTGGCTCACCTCGGTTCTGCCGTTGGTGGCACCTGCTAAAAACGTACATTTCGAAAACCTCAACAGCGTGACCAGACAAGAGAAACTCAGAGGAACCACCTCTCACAAACGCAAACCCAAGCTCACATCACCAACCCAGTGGTGGGCTCACCCCCTCCGGTGCCTCCTGCCACCACAAAGATGCGCACGGCCATGGGGTATGTGCCACCTCATCCCAACATTTCCCCCTGCAACCCAAAGCCATGTGGCCACCTCCGTTGTACGACCTGCTGTGTGTGAGAGCCACAGGTATACTTTTGCGTAGCTCCCTGCTGATCAAAGGACATACGGAGAACTCATCCAGCCCAGCTCCGGCTTTAAATGCTGAACCACGTCCTGCTCGTACTCCATCCACCATGGGCTTTGTGACCGTCTCTGAAGCAAATCTCTCCACTGGTCTCTCTGTTTTGTTGGTGTTTTGGTTGTCTGTTTTTATTTTGATGCAACACCTCAAGCGAAAAGCAGTAGCTTTAATAAGAGAGGAACGATCATTCAGTGGATTTCACTGCAGTGGGAAGAAAGCAAAAAGGAGGGGTAAAAAATGGGAACATTCGTGGCTTATGGCAAGGGAAATGAAATATTTAATAAGCAAAATGCTGTATGTGCAAGGAGGGCTCCCCCAGCCCCCCGCTTTCTTCCTTGGCAGAAATTAAACAACTTTTACACACCACGTAGTCTTCAGTACAGTATGCTAATGATGTCCCTGATGCCCTCTTCATCTGATCAAACTTAATTGTCTGTGTCAGGCTGCCAATTAACAAAAGGATCTCCTAGAGTACCAACTTCCAGAGCTACCTTAAAGGTTAATTGAATCATGTAAGCCCAATGCTCTGGCGGACTCAACTTCAGGATCCTATTCTAACCAGGGGTCTGTAGGGGTAACAAATAAAGGAAAAGTTTAATTGCTAAAGCAGCCAAATCTAACAGTCGCATTAGGAAAGAAATGATCTTTCACAGCTCTCCCTCCCCCCCCCCCTTTTTTTTTTCCAAAGCTTTGAAACAATCTTGGGCTTTTTATATACGTGAGGCAGTTTCTAGATTTCACTAGCAGGGGGTAAATAGGAAGAACCAAATTTTGCTCTTCGATACATATGCAAACTGGGTCAAAGAACATACCCAGGTAAATTCAAAAGTATGATTTATTCTTTTATTCACCCACTATTTCCTGAAACATTCCCCTACCACATGCAAAGCGGCAGGGGGTGGAGGGTCACAGCACGAGAGCCATGGGGATACGGAAGCAACAAGCATTGACGTCACTCAAGGCATTGAAAGCCAGCTAAAGGGTATCCCTGTTTCCTCTCCATCTGCCTCATTTTCCAAGGTATTCATTATTGCCCATTTCTGATGGTTTCCCACTTTTTTTATAAACTCATTTTTAAAATGCCTGCCTTGCCATAGAAGACTGTTCTGGCTTTTTCAAAGAGGATGAACTGCAAAACAGTGCCTATAGGAAGTATACAATAAAAATATAAATACTTTGACTAGGATATAGACTGGGTTGAGATCAGGGACCCTGAAATTACTGCCTGGAACTGGGGACCACCATTCTTTTCGGAACATTTACTTTTGGGAGGAATCCTGCCATGTTTTGACCACGTGTGGCGTCACCTTTGTTTGCCTTGGTACCCCAGAGCTGATGTTTGAGCTGGGCATCTTGTCTTACCTGGAGCCCTTTTGGGCCTGAAAGTGTACAAACTGAAGGAAGTGGTGAGAAATAAAGGAAATTCTAATATTTTGAAGGGTCTGAAGGGGGTCAGTTACAAGGAAATACAAAAAAAACCTTAAAACAGGCTGGTGAAGCAATGGCCAAACTGCAATACTACAGATGAGACAACCAGGAGGCTGGCCAAGGGGACTCCTGGGCTGAATGTAATTTCAAATTAATTCCATGAGTACGCGAATAGCCTGAGAACCAAGCAGAAAAAGACATGGCTAAAGGGGTAAGAAACGATACGATAAAAAAATGTCAAATAACAAACAAAAATACCTTGCCGGCATCCAATGACCGTGCTTGGCAGAGCTGGCTTTTCTGGCGTCCTGCTAACCCGCTGGGTCTCCGCATGCTTCTCCCATCTTCACCCTAGACATGCAGGAAAGTGGCTGGTACCCTTTTCCCATGACCGAAAAAATGAAGTGCGGAAGACGGCAGCAGAGGTGTGATGGGACAGTGACCCATGGCCTTGCCCACCATCCCTCCACCCATCTCACACAAGTGGCCCCCATGTTGAGGTGGTGACCTGGGAAGGGATGCAAGGATGCTCATGGACCACGCTGCCCAACAGCTCAGCGAGGAGGGGATTCCTGCAACTGCTCTGGGGCAGTTCCCACGTTTCCACAAAAATGGCTCAGCAGGTCGACACGTCTTGGCCGTCCCCCAGATGTGCCAAGTGCCCCTTCATGTCCTGAACCGCGGGCGGGTTAAGCCAAGTAAAACCCGCTGCATCCACCAGCAAAAAAATGCACTGCTCAGGAGGAGCAGACAAAATACCACAGCTGAGAGCTTAGGAACGCATTTTAAACTGCAAAGTCTAGGAAAAAAAGGGCTGTAAAGGTCACAGAGCTAGGCCATGTTATACCCATGGATGACATGATCCCGAAGGTATTTATCCGGAATTTACGCCCAAACTTCTTTTATTTGCAATTTGACCTCTCCATCCATTTTTCATTTAAATATATATCAATTTAATAGTCTGGGCTTGGTGAAAGTTTTCCTTGCTTAAATATCATGCTATTCTCAGGGTACCACTGCATTTCTGCTCTCCAAAAAAAAAAAAAAAAAGAAAAAAAAAGAAAAAAAAAATTAAAAAACGCTGCGTCCCTCCTCTCATATTTTTCTGTTTTGTCTTTTCCAAGGGTACTCCGGCAGCTCCTGCGCTCTCTTGCAAGAGCTCTCTCCCCTCCCGCGGATCGCGATGATGTTGGTGGTTTGCACTTAACTGACATTGTCTGCGTGTGAGCAAACAGCAGCCGACGCGACCGCCCCTCTAACAAACTCCTACAAACTGATCTATTATCAACGGCAGGGGCCTGCTGTATCGCTGGCGGGCACAGTAATTAATTTCCATGCATATCATTGCCAGGATCGCTTACTGATCCGGGGAGCAAGATCAGAGATGTCACACCATAAATTGAGTCAGAGCCTTCACCTCTGTGTTCAGCGTGCAATTTTACACGCGCTTGACAAAGTAACAAACAGGGGGTAAAAAAGGCAGCAGTTCCCCAGGGTGATGGACGGGGGGAATTGGCCCAATAAATTGTTCCCTGTAAAAAGCAATGTTTTCCTCATTAAAAGGCAGTGAATTCTCTATTGCTTTTCATTAGTTGTGGCCTTGCTAGACGTGAGGTTTAATTGGCAGTGTGTTTACAGGACGCCGGCCCCAGAGGTGAAGGAGACAAAGAAGCTGAAAAGAGATTCTTATTTATTAAGGAGAGGTGACAGGCAGCCGCTTAATAAGTTTTTGTGTGGGTCCTGGAAGAAGTTGCACCGTGAAGAATGGCCATGCAAGTGTAACCCCTTCTGTGCCGCTGCTTCGTCTGTTTTTACCAGCAGAATTTAAACTTTCCATCCTTCCCCTTCTTGCAAGGATATAAAACACATAATGAAATTTTTGAAAATAATATAATAATAATAATAATAATAATAATAATAATAATAAAAATAAAATTGGTTTCAAAGACCCTGGATGACCACTCTGCTCTCAGATTCATTTGAAATATTCAAGCATCCTCCCTACTGCTTGGTGTTTGTATTGGGATTATCCCACAGCTTCTTATTCAGGTACGGGTGCAGGGTCAGTCCCTCCGCACCCCAGCAAAGAGGGAAAAACCCAAGGAAGATGAAAAATACCTGCGTGCAGAAGGAAAGGCCTTTTGCCGCTGTCCTCTCCGGGCAGCAGCACCTGCAGAAAGACCCTCAGCAGCCAGCAGTGGCACAAAACCAGCAATATTTAAAAAATAAAATAAAATAAAATAAAATTCATGTATAGGAGTGCAAGGATTAAATTAACTCAAAGAGGAAATGGAAAAAGCGAGGTGCTCTCTAAGAGGCAAAGAGAGGTTCAAATAGGAGAGAAGAGGCTCTCCCTGTTGATGTCCAGCAGAACTGGTTTTAGCTACAAATCATAGATAACGTGTTGGGTTGAAAGGGACCTTAAAGGCCACCTAGTCCAACCCCCTTGCAGTGAGCAGGGACATCTTCAACTAGACCAGGTTGCTAGTCTGAGCTGAATGGAAGAAAAAAACGCCATGACTTGGCAAGCAATGTTATTTGTGGTGCTTTTCCCACCAAAAAGATACATCCATTCTTGAAAATTGTACATAAAGTGAAAAAAAAAAATTCCACCTTTTTGGCAAATTCTGACTGTCTGCCTACCTATAAAAATACAATACTGGAATGTCGTAGTGATTAAAGACATGACAAAGGAAAAAAAAATGAAGTGCCACAAGTTCTTGGAAAAAAAGAGAAGATCAGGGCGCCTTTCAGTCTAAAGGAGCTTGAACGTTACAATTCATCCCAATTTAGCAGAGAAACCCCTAAGTTGAACATAAAGTGTGTTTTGAATCCCATCACCTGTCACCCAAGGTGTTTTTGTCTTACCTCCTAAAACGGATATGTAGAAGCGTGTCTCTTCAGCACGTCTTCTTCCATGCTTTGAGCTATCTCCCCCAAAGAAAAGGATTTATCAAGGTCTGCATGAAAGCTTGTAGATGAAGAGCATCATGTACGTCGTTTCGCTCTGTTAACATGGGTCTCTCTTTCTGATCATTGGATGGGACATGAAACGAGGTGGATGGGATGTGAAATGAGGTGGATGGGACATGAAACAAGGTGGATGGGACATGAAACGAGGTGGATGGGACGTGAAACGAGGTGGATGGGACGTGAAATGAGGTGGCTGGGACATGGAACAAGGTGGATGGGCTGGAGACTGGGACATGGAACGGGGTGGATGGGCTGGAGCAGCGGTACAGGCTCTACTGTGCAGGCAAATCCGGCTTGTAGAGCAATTTGGGGTCCTTGTAGAGCTCCCCTGGGGTGACAGATGGAGGGGCTCCGTGTCTGGGTGCTACCTAGAGGTTGTAGATCTTTAGGTAACTTAGGGAAAGAAATTGCAAATAACTGCTCCAAACAATATTGCAAATCAATGCTCCAACACTTAACTCCATTTTATGTTTGTCTCTAATTTAAGAGCAATACGGCCATCCTGGCACTCCTCAGCTTGTTGTGCTTACAAGAAATACTGGTGGAATGGGAGCCTTAAAATTAAGCAGCATGGAGTGTCCAGTAATTAATTTGATTTTTACATCCATTCTTTATTTAACGCAACTTTAAAACTCCGTTAGAAGCTGGAAATGAGCAGCGTAGCATGAAAATGAACTGGCCATGTTCCAAGTGAGGCAGGGATTAGCATAATGTTAAACGCTGAGGATTGTCCTCATCACCAAGCTTGGGAAGGGGATCCAATGGAGGGATGAGAACATCCATGTGTCTATCACTGTACACCGAGAGACAAAACCACAGGGCTGTGGTGTGCAAAAAGACCATCTCTGCTCCAATCCCAACAGGAGAGAGGAGAGAGGAGGAAGCAAAGACCAGGGCTTTGACTGGAGCTTGGGAGGAGGCTGGTGTCTGGATGGGGAGGCTGGACCACCAAGTTTGGGTTCCGGCTCTAGGGATCATCACACCTGCACTTTGCTCTTCATGATTCACGTTGCATTTGTGCCTCCATGAGGTGCTGGAATGGTCCCATTCCCCAGGATCAAATTGTTTAAAGTATATTCGAGGGGGATTCCTGTAGGAGCTGCAATGAATCGTTTCCTCCTCTAATCCCTGTATTCACAATCTTTCCCATCTCTCCATCTGTTGCATTCAGGTGAGCTGACCAGATAGCAATATCGCTCCTGTGATCCCCATCATCTTCCAGTTGTTTTGGCAGTACAACCTTTTCACACTGAAGTTTGGGAGTTGAGGGCCTGGTTTTCCATGGAGCAATGCCAAAAAAAAAAAAAAAAAAAAAAATCCAGAAAATCTGGACCTTCAGAATAATTTTGAATCCACAGAATTTCAGGCTAAGTAGTGGACAAATATTTCTTACCTTACATGCTTTTCTACCCGTTCCTTAAACAATCTGTGGAACTTCACCACCTTCTAAGACTATCTGGATGAAGTTCTGTAATGGTCAAGAAAATGCATTTTTTCCACTCAATTCAATGGGGTGGCCACCACCTCCCCAAGCTCAAATGATGTCTGGCACAACCTGTTTCTCCAGTCTTCTCCATGTCTCTTTCAGGGAAGTGCAGTGAGAGGAGAATAAGTGATGGGAAAACTCAGTCTGGGTCTCAGGAGAAAATATATAAAAATTGGAACTTTTTTACTTGGGTAAAGCAGCCTAAGGAAAGCTGACAAAAATCATGTAACTTCAGTAGTGATTGGCAGATTGGACAAAGCAAATCCAAGTATTTTTTGAGGAATATATTTCTGCTGTCTCTAGGAAAAAAATTTAAGTCAGGATACACTTTGGTCCCTAAACAGAGCTTCGGGTCTTGAAGGAAATGAAAAAAAACCATCCTGCACTCCAGTAACTGAGCAAAGAATCACCCAAATTCAAACCCAAGGAAGTTTTGCTAAACGATGCCATCAGGTTATCCTGATTTGGTGGCAGTGAAAGGAACAGCTGGGAACCAGGGCTGGATCTGTGCGAAACTACCCTTGGGTGTTATCACCCACAGCCTTTCAAACCATCGGTCCCAGCCTTGGTTCAATGACTGGAAAGGGATGCAGCTCCCCAGCTCCAGCAGCAAAAATGTTTATTGTTCACAGACGTTATCCAAGAAGGACGCGATGGCTCATACTCACGTGTAGGCTCAGGAGCTGGAAGGTTTATGGATGCCCGTGATCAAGCCTCCACCCTGACAGTGTAGGAAAGTAATATTTCTGCAAGAAAACCAGGAGTTACAACAATAATATGAAGTTTTAGTGATTTCCCCTGGAGTTTGTGTTGGTTCTTTAAGGTAATTGTACGTGATCGGTCCCAGTTCTCTGTTAGGTTGTGTCCCTGCTCTGCATCTTCTTGGGGGATCATCTTCTCCATTTCTTAGCAGATGTGAATGTCTTTTTGGGCAGGATTTGGTCTGGCCGTTGCTGCTGCTGTTTGCTGGTAAAGCACCTGGGCCTGAGAAGGTGGGTGCTGTCAGATTTGGAGCCAAGGAGGCACTGGTGCTAATGCACCACTTTTGGATACTCTCTGGTGTGTTGGTTCATGGCCAACCCCAGTTTCAGGCTCTGGTCCCTCTGCCTTGGCGTTACCCACGTGCAGCAGACAGTCACCAGCCCATCGATGGGCTACCCCCTGCCTGCCTGGGCTAGCTGGCACTTGGTGGGCCTGTCCAACACTGATGCTTCTGCCTCAGCCAAACTCAAGACTCAAGGATGAAGGAACATCATTTAAAAAGCATCAGCCCCAAAGAGCAAGGTGGTGGCGCTGTGATTGCACTTGGGGGTGAGGTTGTCTTGGCTGGCTCATTTGCCCCACGCCTCGTGGCTGGCTTGGCAGGTCTGAGGGCTGTGTTTCCCTCTCCCCTTGCTGAGCATGAATTCCAGAGCCACCCAGGGCTTCTCCCCAGCACAGGTATCCTGCCTTGCTCACTTGCCCTTAAGGAGACCTTGCTTCTGTATTTCTTGTGATCAGTCACGGGGACTACACAGCCCCGCAGTAACATTCTTCTCCTCTTGTCCCACCTTCTGTCACTATTTCTGGCCTTAAATTTCAGACTTTCAGCTGCTTTTGCCCTTTTAAAGCACAGCGGTGTAACGTGAGCAGAGTCAATGGCACAAACTCTTGTGAAGACATTCCCACGTATGGCTTTGCAAAGAGACCGTGCATTGAAGCCCAGCCCAGCAAGAGGTGACCTGTGGACAAGAAAGCCATGGGTAGGACCTAACCATGTGCGGTCCGATTGTGTACTGGTGAGCCCTAGCACAAGTAAGCATATACTGACCACAGCTCTACGATGGTCCACCACAAGCCCAGCCCAGCCTCCACGATTACAGTCCCATTGCCAACCCTGCTCACGCTGAAGGCAGCGGCAGCAGCAGCAGCTCGTCTCTGCTCTTTGGTTACAGCCATTGGGTTTCCTACTCCCATTTGTAAGAATAAAACCTTAAGGCATTGAGTACATAAAATGGGCCTCGCAACCCATTACTGCCACAAGCCCAACTTTTACGTAAGCTTTTTCTGCAGCTCGTATGCGTGCTGAACGGCCATTAATGTTAATGGGCGTTAGATTCCAAGAGCAAAGGCCCCGAGGAACAGCAACCTTTATAGCACTGCTGCTTTCTTTACAGAGGCTGTCCTGGCATAAGGTTACTGAAAGCTCCTCAGGACTTTCTAATTGCAGTGAGTGTGTTTCAAAGCCAACAGGAAAGACATCCGTTGCCAGATGGGCAACGTTCATATTATTGCACTGCCTCAAAGTTTGATGCACATTGCAGTACAGAACAGGTAGAGAAGTGGAAACCTGGCACGTGAAAATCCATCAGTTGTTGAGCAGATACTTTCTTGTGGACATCTGGATGGAACCCTTGGTGGACATCTTGTGGACCTTTCTTATGGACACCTGGATGGACGTCTTGTGGACTTTTCTTATGGACACCTGGGTGGACCCTTGATGGACATCTTGTGGACCTTTTTTCTGGACACCTTGATGCCTACTTAAAAAGAGACCTTCATGAGCTTATTGAACAACTAGAGTGTTTTCTCCCAGAAGCAAGTTGCTAATTGTTGGCTGATGCTGGGGAGCCGAATTAAACACGACAGCCCCAGCGCTGGATACATGGGGCAGAGGTGACAGGATCCAAAATGCTTTTCTAGGTTGTTTGTCCCAACACAAGGGGCTGGTTATTTTCACTCCATTCTTGCCCACTGCCCAGTGTTTGTTGCTACGCTTGGGCGATCTGTTCTCCAGATCTTCACACTGATTTTAGGTTTGACCGAAAGGAGTGATAGAGGAGAGCAAGACTGCTCCTGGACCTGCATTTGAGCCCCCTTCGCTGGTGCCTTTGCAAAAGTTTGACCCTGTGGTAGAGCCTTGGAGCAGCTTCCCAGCAAAATGTGGCTCCACAGCACACCAAGGCCTCACCTCACAAAACGTCCCGAGGCTGCACCCAGCCTGAAGGAGTGAAAGGAAAGCCCACCAGCATCACAGAGATTCTCCACTGCCCCTTTTATTCCCATTTATTCGTGGGATGCTCACTAATTGAATTAAGAATAAAGCAAAGGCACTGCTGCCTGTGCACAGCCCTACCTGCCTAGTGGTGTACATTGGTGTTTTCCTTGAGAAAGCTTAATGATCCAAAGGGAAATATGTATTTACAGCTGGGAAAGAAGGGATCACTGTCATTCTCCATGACGATCCAGCACAGCCAGGACCGATCAGATGAGAAATCACCGCTGCCTCCAAGCTCGGCTGTGCCCATGGGTCCCGGAGGAGGACAGAAATTCCCACTACAGACCAGGAGGGAAATATACAGGTCCTTTTTATAGCATTTACCAAAATATCCCATGTGTCAGCCAAAGGGGCTCCAGCAAGGATGGCCTGGTCCTGGTGCAGTGGGATGGGACGAGGGAGGTTGGGGTTCACCACAGGCTCCATCCCGGGGCTTTGCCAAGGACATCTCCTCTGCGGATAACCCTGGGTGAGTGGAGCTAAAACTTTTCCACATCAAAAGGAGAATACCCTGTGCTTAATACTAAGATGCTGAGGGATTCCTTGGCATCTAGAAAAAAGCGTCTTTTTTATAGTATTTTATTTTTAAACCAGGAGAGAGAAATCTCTCTTTTTGATGTTTGGGGTTTTTTTTTGTTGTTGTTGTTGTTGTTGGTTTATTATTTTTTTTTTCTCTGCGTACATCCATTAAAATTTAAGGACTTTTTTATTAAAAAAAGAAAAAAAAACCCAAAGAGAAAAAAAAAAACCAAAAGTTTTAACACAACAAGCAGTAGGATGGCTCTACACTGCCACCAGTAATGACAGTCAGGCTTGCCAGCCGCGGAAGCGGTTTAACCCCTTGGTCACACCTCGCCTTTTAATTCCCTTTGAATAGGCCTGATACAGTTTTGATGGAAAACGCACCCGGTGCATGGTTCAGAAGGCTACAGAATTGAGAGCTATTAAATACTAAAAAGACAAGGTGAGAAACAATTTGCAAAATCTCCTCTTTTTATAGACTGCAGCTATTGAGAAAAATTGAGTAAATTCCCCAGCTACCAAGACTGCAGTCTGTTTCAAGATTCCATCAATTTTTTACGGTACAATCAATATTTATGAATCCCCAAAGAAATGTTGCAAAGAGAAACATGGTGAAACATTTTCCATGCAGTTGCAAAGATGTAACACGGGGACCTAAATAACTTTTAAAATAATCTCAATGACAATCAAAGTGCCTTACATAGCCAATATGGTTTAATGTCAGCGTTTATATTAGCTCTGTTCTAAAGAATAGATGGAAAAGGGAAAAAAAAGTAAGAAAAACGTTTGCAGTTTGATCTCTCCTAAAGAAGACATTTTGCTATAATAAGTATTCTGTAATTTGGTGCTTAAAAATTCAAAGGAAGTATTATATTGAAAGTTCTTTGATTTTTTTTTTTTTTAATGCATTAAAAATATTCACCATCATGCAAGCAATGGATTTTTCAGTCAGCTAAAAAAAAAAAAAAAAAAAAAAAAGGTTTCTATAAAAACTAGGCAAACAAATCCACATTCCTTTAATGGCTACTTTAGGTTTAATATCTAAACTTATTTAAATAACTCTGAACCCTCCTGCTGAGAAATATTGAAAGTAATGGATTCCTTTGTGTGTAATCTCCATTTACATGTAGAGTTTAATTTCCCTCTGGGCTGAACCTGTGTAAAACTTGCCTTGAAATGTCCCTCTGTAAAAACACAATGTTTAGGGGGGACGCCTTTTGTTTTAGTTAAAATTTATTTCGCGCGTTAAAAAAAGCAAACAGCCAACTCACCCGCGAGCCGCCAAAGCGTGGCGATTGCCGTACGAAGTTGAAAAATCGGCCATGAAAAGTCATTCCGCGCCCCGGATGCCCCCAAACCCACCCAAAAGCAAGCTGAGCCCTGCTGGGCTCATCACACCAGTGAGACCAGTCTCTCCAGTGATGCTGGTACCCCCCCCCCCCCCCCCCCCCAAAACCCCTCTGTAGTGGAAGCAGGAGGGACAAGTTTTGCTACGACTTTTCTCCAAGGAAGTCAGACGGAGTTTGCTTTTTTTGGGTGGAGCGATTAGAAATTTTAAGCTTCTCCCTCGATATTTGGAGATCCTTTGGCTCCTTCCCTCGTCTCAGTCCTGTCCCACCCGGCACCACGCAAATTTTAGCTGCAAATGGTTTATCATGCACATCTTTATATTTCGTCGCCATCATCATTTTTTTCTTTTTCTTTCTCTTTTTCTTTTTTTTTTTTTTTGAAACTCAGAGGAGAAAACGCTAGGAGAGATTCCCTGTTAATGAACTCAAAGCATTTAATTACCTAAAACAAAGCCTTAGCTTTGATGCGAATATTTTATTTTTAAACATTAGTGAGGGCTAAAGAAGTAAGGGAATCTGATGAATTTGCAAAACATTTTCACTGAGCCTTATTTCCCCAAATTAATCAGGCAAGTTGCAGCCCCAGCTATTTATAAGTCTAGTTAAGTGTTGCTCCCTTGCGAGGTGTCTTTTTTATTTTTTTCCCCTCCCCTCCCATACTTATTGTGGTATCTCAGTAATTCAGACTCTTACCTAGATATCTCATCCAGGGGAATCTCGGCGGGAAGATCTGATATCTGATCTGTTTCAATATTTAATGGAAAATTTCAACGTGGGGGAACGTTTTATTGAACCATCTGAAATTGTGGTGTTGGGGTTTTTTTGGTTTTTTTTTTTTACAGTGAGCTACATTCAAAATAGCAATATTTTAAAACACTTTTTTTGCTGGAAAGGAAGAAAAGAAAAAAAAAAAAAATCTGCTCCTCTTCTAGGAGGATTAAGCAGGATCTGCCATAGGGAGAGGAGGTGGCAACAGGAAAAAGGGCTTGTCCTCAGAAAACTTTGGAACGTTATTCAATTTTTTTTTAGAAAAAAAAACCCCAGCTTCTGAAATTAAGGTACCTGAGGATGGAGATGATGATGGGAAGCATCTACAGCAGGGTGACCCCTGGGTGCTGCACCACGATAGAGATGGGGACACCCCGTCCGTCCGCACCCTCTTCTGATAAACCCCAGAAAGAGTCGAAAGATCAAACATGCTTCAACCCCACGCAGCTCTCCAGTTTGTAAAATATATATATTTTTAAAACATCACCCCTGCTGGGACAAAAAAAACGCAAAACCCAAAAAAACCAATAACGCTGCAGAATGGTTTTGTGACAGAAACCCCCTCTCCACCCAGGCAGCCAGGGATGACTTGGCCAATGTTTAATGAGTTCACAATGTTACATATCTCTCTATCTTTTAATCCATTTAATCAACAAAATTTAAAAAAAAAAAAAAACCAAAGAAAGAACGAAACAACAACAACAACAACAAAAAAACCAATGCCCCCAATTTGTGTTTTGTTTGACTGCGAGTAATATTCATGTCTGCATGAGGATGGCATGTAATTAACATGTCATAATCAAAATGACTAAGTTTGACACATTATAATCACTGCATGGAGATTATAGCATAGCCACAGGCGATCTGCACAGCCTATCTTAATATCATTTGCATAATGAAAGCATGGTGGCAGTAATAGCTTTTTTCTCTTGTTATCATAATTTCACCCAGGGCTGCAAAGGGCTTTGGTACTGTCAGATGTTGCCTGTTAAAAGTCATTGCCAGTTGAAGACTCCAGTCCAAGTGACCTAAGTATTTCCATGTGAGCGATCGCCGCGTGGCTGCATGAAAATACAACGAGATGGGGGGTTTTTTTCCTGTGTTTTCCCAGAAAAATATGTGCGTACCTTCATTTTGGGCTCCCGATGGAGGATCTCTTTCTTACTTGGGAGGTTCCCGCAAAACTGGACTGCATTTTCTCAGCAACCCCCAAACATCCCAGTTATCTAAAATGCATTGGGAATAACAGGGCACGCTGATGCGTCACCTTTCCTGAAACATCCCTTGAGGTTGCCTGGATGGTGATGCTCCAGCCTGGCCCCAGCACGCCCATGGAGGGTGCTGGTGATGGTGCTCCACTCTTACCCGCCTGCCTGGAGTAGAAGGACCATGTCCGGGTAGCTCGTGTGGCTCAGGCCACCGACGGCGGCTCTCCAAAGCGGTCCTGGGCTGGAAGGCGATCGTTCACCCTGAACAGAGAATGGCACGTGCTCTGGTGACCTGTATGGTGAACTGGTGGTCACTGTTGTGGTCTCCTTAGCCGGTTCCTATCCAGTAATAAGAGATGGGCACTGCTTCTTAAATCAAAGAAATGTCTGCAAACCCTGAGGGGAGAAAAAAAAAAAAAAAAAAAAAAAAAAAGAGGGAGTCTGAGAATTGACACCAGGTCTTGCAGAGCAGCTCAGGTTGGTGCCCCATGTCCCCCGTGGTGAAAAAAGAGCCACGTGGTGCGAAGGGCTGGCGAGGAGCAACCCGCTGTCCCTCCACATGCAAAATGGGTGGCACAGTGCAGAGGGCCGTTCTTTAAAGCGCAGTCCCACTTTTGACTCAAGAAGGCTGAAGATCACATCTTGGCACCTCAAAGGGTCCCACCATGGGAAGGAAAATATCCCAGCAGCTCCCAAACTTTGTCTGTCCCACAGAATCACAGAATAGATTTGGTTGGAAGGGAACCTTAAAAGCCATCCAGTCCAACCCCCCTGCCATGGGCAGGGACATCTTCAACTAGACCAGGTTGCTCAGAGCCTCATCCAACCTGGCCTGGAATGTTTCCAGGGATGGGGCATCTCCCACCTCTCCGGGCAACTAAAACCAGCTGATGGCCACAATGCCTCTTCTGCTCAGCCAAACCAAACTTCTAAGGACAAATACCCGATACAGGGAAGCATTTGAGCTGGACTTTCGTCTGGATATGAACCTTGTACTTCCAGTTTTAACTTTGCTCTAAGTAACGCTTGGAGAGTTTGGTAATTTTTCAGGAGTTCACTTGTACCAGTAATTCTGTATTTTCTAGCTCACAGTATCAGGCTTTTCTACCATTTCTATATTGTTCCAGCCAGTATACAGTCCGATCACATTAACACACAATAATCCTCCTGCAGACATTCCAGCACTAGGAATTACAAATTTATCTTACGGTAAACAGCGCTGCAGTAGCTTGTGTAACATAAACCTATATAATCCTCCCAGATACACTTAGGAAAGTTCCTGCAGAATTTGGGAAAGGCCAGAATCGATGAACTAAGTTATCTGCGCAGTGTCCCAGCAGCTGGGTAAAACAGTGCCACATATACAGAATTATCTAAAATTATTTTAGCGCGGTGTGCTAAAACGATTATGTTAAATTAGGTTTTGGTAATAGGCTCAAGTTGTTTGCTGGGATCCTAGCAGAGACATTGCGTTGGCTCTTTTTATTTAAGTAGAGTTTTTGTCATATCCACCTACAAAGAACAAATGCGCTTTGTGAGGTAATTTTTAAATTGCAATAGTATCAGTTAAAAGATTGGCAGTTTTCCCTAATCTGAAATTGCCCACCCAGATGTACAGGTCTGTATGTACTAAACCCATTTGTCCTTTAAAATAGCAGCCTTGAGTATTCACCCAGCTAAAAAGACAGGACGTGCAACATTTCCTAAATACTGAGAGAAATGTTGTCATTTCAGAGCCAAAGTGAATTACAGAATAAAATATCCTTCACGGAAAAATCTGCCAGCAGCTCCTTTTCCAGTATCTGCCCTGGGTGATCAGTTCAGGCTGGTTACCACCTTCCATTTCTCCTATCTGAGGTTGCGATGTTGCCCCACACTTTCTGATGCCCATTCAGGTGTCTGAGGGCTCTGCAGGTTCATGTCGAAGCAGTAGGACCCAGTATAAAGCCCCGTTTTTCTGTGCAAGTCACACAGCTGCCTGCAGTGAGTGCCGTGGGACAACAGTGAGAAGCACTGAAGGATGCTCAAGAGCTGCTCCCTGTCCCCAAACTTGCAGCCCCTTGATGCCTACAAGGAATATATATTTCCTTGTGGTCGAGCGTCCACATGGCATCATCACAGATCATTAGGTGGGGACCACAAACTAGGGTTTTCCTAGCTGACAAACCAGGAACATAATGGCCTTCAAGAGTGAATAATGCATCTTCTAATGCAATGTGGGTCCTTTCAGGGTAGGCTCAATGGGAAGCATGGTGATATACCTGTGGGACCTCAGGCTCCTGCAACCCAAAACTGCTCCTGCCCGGGGACAGGACAAGAGGCAATGGGCACAAACTTGAGCATAAGAAGTTCCACCTAAACATGAGGAGGAACTTCTTTACCCTGAGGGTGGCAGAGCCCTGGCACAGGCTGCCCAGAGAGGTGGTGGAGTCTCCATCTCTGGAGACATTCAAAACCCGCCTGGACGTGTTCCTGTGGGACCTACTCTGGGTGACCCTGCTCTGGCAGGGGGTTGGACTGGATGATCTCCAGAGGTCCCTTCCAACCCTATGGTTCTATGATTCTATGGTTCTATGATTCCTGCTCCAGTTGTGGACACCTCATGGAGACTTCACAACTAGTTGTTAAAGAGTAAAGACCCTTGAGTGTCCCTGCCCATGGCAGGGGGTTGGAACTGGATGATCTTTAAGGTCCTTTCCAACTCAAACCATTCTATGATCCTATGAAACGGTCACCCATCTCATGGGCCCCATGTCAAACCTGCAGTGTCCCACAAAGACCCATCCATCTCTATTTAGCCACTGCTTTTTCCAAATAAAGCATCTTTTGAATAACAAAAACACAAATTCTCACGTCAATCACACATGTTTGTCAGTGACACCTAACGCAGAGAAATGCCAACCTGTGTCTAACGTCCTGGTAATTTCTGTGCTACTTACGGCATATTTCTGTCCTGCTGGTGTCTGGGACCTTTACACAAAGATTGTAAAATATTCAGCTCCTCCCATAAAGGGACCAAGGAGCCATTTCAAGCCTAATTCAGAATCTCTTCTTGTGACTCAGTGACTGCCCCAACAGACATTATTTATATGACAAAAGCACCTGGTGATCCTGACTGAATTGCATTCAACTCTGCAATCCTGACTCATAAGAGGGAATTCATGCTCTAGAAAACTGCTATTTTAAACCAACAAAGCCCTGAGATGGAAAACAGATGAGCCAAGCTCATGGGCTGGCATTAGAGCAAGTACCAGGACCTGGACAGGACAGGATGCTACCTGATACCCTGGGCCATACCCTACCCTTGTCAACCAGACATCACCTTGTAGAAAGGGTTGGTGAGAAGTGCCACGTTGCCTCTGCAATTAGAATCACAGAGTTGTCTAGGTTGCAAAGACCTTTCAGATCATCGAGTCCAACCATTGACCTAATGCTGCCAAAACCACCACTAAACCATGTCCCTCAGCACCTCGTCTGCCCGGCTTTCAAATACCTCCAGGGATGGTGACTCCACCACTGCCCTGGGGAGCCTGTTCCAATACTTGACAACCCTTTCGGTGTAAAAGGTTTTCCTAATATCCATCATAAACCTCCCCTGGCGCAACTTGAGGCTGTTTCCTCTTGTCCCGCTGCCTGTTCCTTGGGAGCAGAGCCCGACCCCCCCTGGCTACCCCCTCCTTTCAGGGAGCTGTAGGGAGCGAGAAGGTCTCCCCTCAGCCTCCTTTTCTCCAGGCTGAACACCCCCAGCTCCCTCAGCCGCTCCTCACCAGACTTGTGCTCCAGACCCCTCACCAGCTCCTTTGCCCTTCTCTGGACACACTTCAGCCCCTCAAGGTCTTTCTTGTGGTGAGGGGCCCAAAATTAAACACAGGGATCATGCCAGTCCTCTGCTGAAAATACCGTGCTGTTTTCCCATCTGGGTTGTGCCATTCCCGTACCACGGTAACGGCAGTAGGCTATCAGGGACCAGTGCCTTGCACACTGAAAGCACCGGGGTTTCACCGTGGAGGATGCTTTGACTCTGAAAACCCCTCGTAGGGCTGAGACATGGAGAGTGGGGGTCTCGTCACCAGTTTGGCTTCTCACGACAGAAACAGCGATGTGCTCTGCCCCTCCCGGGGCGGCTGCCTACTGCTACAGCGGCTTCTTACACTCCCGTTCTTAAGTCGGACTAAAGTCAAAGCCCATCTCGCTGTCATAATTCCAGTAGTTTGTGTGTCTTCTAATCACATGTTTTATGGTTAGCAAAAACACCCCATGGGAGCTGATTAAAGGTTTATGAGAACCAAGAAAATCTGATAGGATTTGGTTTGAATCCGACCAGTTTTTTAAGTTTCCTATCCATAAGCTTTTAAGTACTTACAAGCCATTATTTCTGTCTTTGATGCAGTAGGGTGGTTGTTTTTCTTTTTTTTTTTTTCTCCTTTTTTTTTTTTTTTTCATGGGGAGGGGGAAAAAAAGCAACATAAATCTCAGAGCAGAGATTTTTAAAAATGATTATCAGATTTGGGTAAGATTTATCTTCCTCTTTAAAAAAAGCCTTTCACAATCACAATATAAATGCATTAGCACAAAAGCAGTCTAAACTCACATTCAGAAAGATACAGCCTTCCTATACGGGTCTTCTTTAGTGGAAAGTACCTGGAACATGAAAGCAGCTTAACTCTTTGCCTCCTGGGTCTTCAGCCAGACCTTGCCTTGGTTATAGCCAGAGGTATCACAGAAATGTGATATTTCAAGCCTTATGAAGTTGTCTCAGTGGAAGATCTTTGCTTGGCTATACCGAGGGCTTGCAATGCGCTGGTTACACCAGTTGCTGCTGCTTCGTGTGAGGTTTGGGATGTCTTCCAAACCAGTTTCTTCTTTCCAGTAATATGGCACAAGGCTTTTCTTGGCTTGTGGTGAGAAATGTGGAAACATTGCCGTTTCGGCCCATCACTGCAGCTGGGCAGTGCAACTAGCTCCCAACCCAAGGTGGCTGGAAAATATTAATTCAGAGACCAAGCCCTATTTTCTTTTTCTTGCTTTCTTCTTTCTTTCCCTCTCTCAGTAGACCTTCGTATAGTCTATGGGTCCTGCTCTACGTGACGGTACTTATTTTCCTTGACTGCCTTGGGTGCTTCCTTTCTCATAGCAATGAAACACATTTGGTTCCTTCCAACCAAAATTATTTTGTAATATTAAGGCAGGCTATAGGAGACAGACTGCATGAGCCAGGAGGCGCTGAGTTGGACAGCTGATCCGTTCACAGCAGTAACGTGGGGGTCAGGATGTCTTGGTTCTGCATCCAACCTCTCTCTCTGAGCAGTTTGGGGTGAGCCTCATTTTATTTCACCTCATTTTCTCACCTGCAGAAGAAGGGGAAAGGATGCTTGATTAGGAATACTGGTGTATAAAAAGATCACAGCTGCTGAAGTGTCAGAATCCAAATCTACCTGTATTATACCTATTTTATGTGTTTCAGTGCATGGTAGGTATAAAGGCTTGCTGGCTAGTTCTGATTTCCCTGACTTCGTTTGCGATCAAGAGCACCTTCATGCTGCTCAGCATTGGAAGAAGCCACGTAAAACAACAGGCACCAAAAGTATCAATTGAAAAGCGTTTTGACAAAAAATAGATGGATGCAGGAGCAATATCCAACGCCAAGAACATGAAGAAGAGACAAACATCTGCATAAATATTCAAAAGCCTTTTTCAGGCTCTGTAATACTCCCCCCTCTATCAGGAGCTGTTAATTTGATGTGACTTATTAACCGCCCAGATTTCTGGTGGGCATCGAGCAGGTTTCCATGAAGAACAGCAATCCCTGCTTCCATAAATTCCGTTTTTTTCCCCATAAAATCATGACTCCCGTCCTGCTAATCCTGCAGCAGTCTGTAAACGTCTGCTTGTGCTGCTGCAGGAGGACCACAACGCTGCCTAGATGTTCTCCTTCCCTCTCCATCGGTGTTGGAGGGAAGGTGTAAAACACATAGCGAAAACCAGCGAAAAATATTTCCTCGCCTGACTGGTGCACCTATTTGCCAAAAAAACCCCTTAATCCAACATCAAAAAAAAGTGCTTAAGAAAAAACCACAAGACAACAGTCTCACAGGAAACACGCGTTTCTGCAAAACATGGTCTTACCACCCCTCGGTGTGTACCGCTGCTGCCGGGTTCCTGTCGGCGTGTACGGAGGTTTTGGGAACGGCAGCACCAAAAGAAGAGCCTGGGTTCAGCCCGCGCCATTCCCACCACTGAAGATACAGAAATATTTAAGCTGACGCGTGCTCTATCCTGGCGTTCAACAGAGAGCGATGCTAACTTCTGGAAAATAGAAGAGCCCCAGGGCAGGCTAATAACAGCACTACTTAAGAACGTAAGACAATTATTACCTCCAACTGTGAAGGAGTCCGAGTAATTAAAAAGGGTTCTTTATTTTGATTAAAAAAGATTCCTTTCAGTCTGTTTGAATCTTTAGTAAAAGCCCTGAACGATATTTTTAGATGCCGGAAAAGAGACGCTGCAATTGATGCAAGATGCATAACAAACTCATTTGGAAAATTCTCCTATTATCATCATATTGTCCAAAATCAATTAATTTCTCATTCTTTCACCCACATCACTTCCTGGAGACAATGCAGGTCTAACCCAAAGCTTCCAAAACCTTCTTTGGATTAACAGAAATCCAAAATTAATTGGGTTTAATTACTATAAATTTCCTTCCCAATAAAATCTCAAGAATTTCCAATCATGCTGATTTATTTGAGTAATTAGAAAGCCATTCACAGATGTCACACTGTTAGGTAGTGTGGATAATGCGGGGTTTGCTTAACTGGATCCTGAGACCACAGCGCTGTGAAGAATGATGACTAAAAAAACTCCAATAAAAAGCGGGAGATTAAGGGAAGGCGAACGGCGCATCCTCAGGCTGTGCAGGCAATGCCAGTGGCTTCCCGTGGGGAAACTCCCTTCCCTCCGCCGTGCCTCCCTGTGCCTGCTGCTCCAAAATAACTTGCTCTGGTCCTTGTATTTTGCACAAGTAGGTCTTGAGGGGCCTTGCAACCATCCCCCTTTTACAGAGGAGGAACCCAAGACTCCTACAGACGAGGCACCTAAACTAGGGTCGCCCCGAAGGATGGTCTCAAAGCTAAAAGAAGACATGCCTTGATGTCTGCAAAATTCGCAGGGGTCGGGAAGGTCCTACTTCTCCACAGGGGAAGGCGGTGCAAACCCAGCAGATGTCACGCGCCCATGGGCTCATTATCTTGTGAACCCGTAGGACAAAAATGGGATGGTGTTTTCTTGCAAAGACATTTTGCAAAGCAGCTGATCTGTGTGGGCCAAGGTGGGAATGGTCCCACCTACCTTCAGACACGGATGACTGAGCTGCTGAGAGCTGGACCGATTGCACTGCCCATTTGGTGGAGAAAAACAGATTCATAGGGGTGACTTCTGACCTCATACCAGTCCTCACTCTTCCTGTGGAAAGGCTGAAGGATCAGGGTGAGTTGGGAAGAGATGCTCAATTTGGTTTTTCTTCCCACCTCTTCTCAAAGCGAACCCTCTGCTCAGCTGGGATCCTCCTTGGGAGACAAAAGTCTTTGTGTTTTCTTGACTGCCCTTTGTAAGAGTCCTGGGAGATTCAGGAATTTAAAAACCTGGGGAGAATAACACAGATTTTAGGTTTTCCTTCCCTCCAAGTGAAGAGGCAGATTTAACACACCCTCTGACAAATGGAACACACTTGATTTAATTAGAAAGGTCATTTGCTGATTAGTAAATTAAAAGAGAGCATGTCAGGGTCACCAAACCTGAAAGATTCAATTTGGTGCCGTAAATATAAATAGCAGTTTATAAGAGGGGAAGAGCATATTTTTAAAGACTCAGTCGTGAGCCGAATCTAACAGCTTAAATCTGAGCCTTGACAGTGAATTCCCCCCTTCCCAATCCCCCTCCAAATTATCTTGGGTTTATACATGCTAGTATTCGACTAATAACATAATATTTAAATACCACAGTAATCTTAGCATCATAATCCTGACACTCACAGGTTATCTTAAATAAGGGTCAGCTGAAGAACATAGTGTTGTCCAACCCCCCGTGGCTGTCAGACATCCTCAGCCATAAGAAATCATCTTTACTTTTGGCCTGAGCTTTTAATGGTTCTGAAAGCTGCTGCTTTTGCCTAAATACATACATCACGCAGCAGTTTAGGAAATAGGTGGAAAGGCTTTAATGGAGAGATTAGCGCTAGACATTGTGAAGCTGCAACTAGGTCATAAGAGATTTCAGAGGTCGGGAAATTTTACAGGGCTTAAGTGTTTTGTAATGTAGTTTAGTTTGCCCCTGGACCGGGACATAATGGATCCTTCAAAACTTGATTTGCATTGATTAAAAATAACTAGGCTGCTACTCCGGGCTACGAGTCACTTGACAAACTCCAGCATGTACCAGCAACTGCTCTGGTTTCTGCAATCATTTTAATGGGCTGGGGTCAGGTGGGGCAGAAAAGGCATTTCTTGCCTAATAAAGGCCACCAGTGTCAATGAATCAGAAAATCAGACAGTTAACAAAACCAGAAGCTTTTTGTCCCTCTTGTATAGTCGTAGTCTTCCTAGTCTTTGGTCGGATGGATTAGGGAACATCTCATTAAAAAATTATATACCAACCATTTAAATAAGGTATTCATGGGGAAAGGAGGGGTTTAAGTGCAGAATGAGCCTTCCGTGTAAAATCAATGCTGTTAAACTCCATTACACTAGCTTTCCTCCATGCCTAAGTAACCACCTTTCTGATACCCACCAGAGCATAAACAGTGGCCCCAACAGGCTCCAGCAACAGCCAGGAAAAGAGAGAAGTCATCTTTCAGATGAAGCATTCTTGGAGGATTATTTAAAAATGAATACCTCAAAGACATAAGGTCTTTGTCTCTTCCACTGGGAGGTGCTCTTTAACCTCCTCAGCCCAATTTGCCTGTTTTTACTCTCCCACATTTGTATAACTCAGCAGAGACTTGAGGGAAGGCAGCAGAGATGCACCAATATGGGGGAACGTGAAATCATTGAACGTTGGGTCAGTGAGAAGCCACCAAAGTCAATCAACACCACAATATGCTGACAGCTCTGTGAATCCCTACTTACATGTGTGAAATGACGCCTTGGTGCAAATTTATTTGGGTATATAGAGCATGTGGATCATCAATAATGCATACTCATTGCCTGAGAAAAGTTATTCTGAAATTTGGGGGGAAACCTAAGCTGTGCTCATAGACAATAATAATAGCACCTCTCTGAGTCCCATTCATGTCCAAAGTTGGGTGTCACTTCAGAGTAGTTTCTCAAGAATTTCTCTATGAAAGAAATATGGATTTGATAAAATAGAGATAATCCTTTGCAACAAAAACTTATAGTGATTCATGGTCACTCTAGAGGAAGACTCAATACTAAAAAAACAGCCTTGAGCCTCTCGGAGAGATGTATTTTGTGCACCAAGGAGAGACTGGTCTGGAGTACTGAGTACATCGTCCAGCTCTAAAACAGATGAGATGCAAAACTTGGGTGAGATACAAAAAAGTGCCATATGGACAATTTGTGACTGGAGAAAACTTCAGACAGAGAGCAAGAGCTCCAGGCATTCAGCACATTAGAAGAAAAAGACGAATTATTACCCTCCATCACGAGACCAAGAACCTGCCCTTCCTAGGGAGAAAGTACAAGGTGTGAGGCAAAATCTGCAAATCTACTAGGACAGGCACAACAAAACTCCACGGCTGGAAGTGAAAGCCAGGAAACTCGTAGCATGGCATTAGAAATCCTTGGTAATTCTAAAATGAATTAACCATGCATCACGTAGTAGCAGGGGGATATGGCGGATTCCCCATTGATTGATGTCTTCCAGCCAAAAGCGTGGTTGCTTCCCTGGAAGATATACTTCAGGCAGACACGAGTTCTTGGCTCAATCGAGGGGGTCACTGGACTGAGATACAGAGCAAGCCAGACTGGCTGATCCATTCCGGCCTTCGTAAATCTCTGAAATCCTTCCACAGAGGCTTGTCCCGGGATGCAAAGATACATAGACTAAGGGCAAAGCGTTGGGTCAGCCGTGTACATCTTTGTCCAAGGCTTCTTTCCCTCCTCCCAGCTGAGTGAAAGCAATGGAAGCTGCAGCCATCAAGCTGAGGGGCAGTTTGGTTAAAAACACTGGCAATGCACTTCCAGTTCTTTCTTCGCAAGATCATGCGGTTTCTCAAAGTGTGAGGCCAAAAAAGATGTGTGGCCCAGTGCACTCTTGACAAAAGCATAGATTCACTGAAGCTTACAATTAATATTTAATGCCAACAAGTCTGCTGTGATGCTGTGCGGATGTAAATAAGTGGAGAGAACGTGATATTTACCCCACTATAAAACATTCATGAGAGCTAAGCTATTTACAAAAGCTAAATACGACACTGTATTTACTGTAGGTCACCTCCTAGGGTTAGAGATGAAAAGTTTTTGGTCTAATGGAAAGTAACATAATACACCATAATAACACAACCACTGTCTCGTCTGCAAAGAAATATCTCCTGGCTCCTTCTTTCTACTGCAATTACAGGTGGGTACAGCCACTACAGGGGAAAAAATAATAATAATAATTAAAAAAAAAAAAAAAAAGAAAAAAGGAAAGGGTGCCTTAAGGAGACTTGATACCTTGGGCTTGTTTTACGCTGTGCTCTCCGTGCTCATTGTCAAACATTGTCATGTTCATGCAGGAGCTCAGGTCAGTAGACAGGTACGTGGGATGACTTCACTTTAATTGAAGTTACACTATCTCAGGATCGCCGATTAAATATCAAAGCGCGTTGAAGTGATCTGGGGCTTTCCTTCTACTCCAATGGAATTCAGATTCCCCCCGAAAAGGTTCCTTTGTATGTACCCAAATCTGCAATCAATATAGATGGCTAAATGGGATTGTCAAAACTTAAAACGCCAATACGCTGGGAGTGAACTCACTGATGCAAGTCTCATGGCATTAGGCTCAGGATTTATAGACCAGAATAGTTAGGAATTTGTTTCCACAAGCTAACACCCACAGCGGACCCCCTACCAGGCAGCTGCATTATTCGCTATAAGTCTCAGAAATCACCAAAGAATTGTCAAAGCCAAAGCAGAGTCCTGATTTAGGAAGTATTTGGGTGAAGTTGTATTATAAAGACTAACAAAAGAATTGCTTAAAAAGACACATTTATCTCAGGAGTCTGGCGTTTTGTTTGGTTTGACATGCAAAAGCAAGCTGAAAAATTATGTGAGTAATTTCTAAGGTGGTAGGCACTTTTGGCGGAGCAGCAATAAATGGAAAAAGGCAAGAAAGCTTCAGTCTGTGGTACATATGGAAAAAGAATATGTGATATTGTGAGCAAATTAGAAACGGGTCGGTGCTGCCTACCTCAGTTTTCCCCTTACTCACCTGAGTATTTTCCAGTTGGTGACTTACAGCCAGTACTTTGAATTTTGTTCGGGGAACGGAAAACTAGGATGGCTGGATGGGTTGTTTGTTTACCCAGAATTTAACAGACAGGAAAACAATGGGTAGGGTCAATTCTAAAAATAATAAAATAGTTCAGTTGGAAGGGACCTACAATGATCATCTCGTCCAATGGCATACCAAATCAAGTTAGGACAGTAAAGATGACTGCTTTGTGCATTAGAGAAGATTTTGAGAAAACATCCATTAAAAATGGAAATAGTAGCTAACACCTCCCCTCTTCTTCACCTGCAGGAAAGCTCCAAGTAAAATTGGGCCCCAGCACATATTTCCCAACCCCCTTTCCCTACAAGTCCCTTCCCAACAGCTGCCCCAAGGCATGTTGCTCCGGTGGACAGCAGAATTCTAATGTTGCTCTAGACACCACCAAGTGACGCCTTCTCTTACCACTTCTGTAGCCTTTCCACCTTCTCCATCTCCAGTGGACCGAACCTTAGGAGTTGAAAGGGAAGTACACACTGACTCTAATGCGATACAAGCAAAGGGTCCCCATCCTCAAAAATACCCCCCACAATCTCCATCCACATCAACAAGTTTGAAGTGTTAATATATTTTTGGTGATCTAGGAGCAAGTGACTTGCCCAAGGTGGCTCCACCTAGTCAGTGACAGAACCTCAGAGCGCTCTCCTTCTCTGGTTATTAAGCTCTGCTCTCTATACAACCATCTATAGATCAAGCCAACGCTGGAACCAGTGACAAGGTAATGAATAGGGACAGTGGTCTTTAACTAAGGCCTGAGATCTATCTCTGGGGGCTGCTCTTGGGAGTAAATCTTACTACTGATATGCTCAGTGTGCATACTTCAGGGTAGATGATCTATCACCGTGCCATGCAAACCCTTTGTGATATCTACTTACTGAATTCCCACAGCGACTGCTGAAGTTTCAGTTTGATTGATGAAAGAGAATCAGTGAAAATAGGGAGGCCTGCGCAGTTTCAGAATTATTTCACAAAAGGTAGGTCTCCCCCATCCCCTCAAAATTTTCCACAAAGACTGGAAGATTACCCTTCATACCTGGCATTTGGTGCTTCTCAAACCATGGGCAGAGGGAGACACTGTGCTGAGAGGCCAACAGGAGAGCCTTCACTACTAACCTCCTTTGCAGCCCAAAGGTGCTGTGATTTTGGGCTCAACTTCAAGTTTGGTGACATTTGGTCCCACTGGCAACATGGTGTAGGAGCTCTAGGTAGCCTTGATGCTCAGACACCTTATCCACCCCACAATGATGTAGGTCAGCTGGATGGAGTCTCAATGAGTCTCATCGCAGCCTCCAGCCAAGAGAGACAACCTCTCTTGGCCAAACTGCAGAGGAGGTGGGAGTGAAGTTCCCAAACACACATATCCAGTGCCAGGTGCCTTAAGACTACCCGAAACATCTCTAAGGGAATGGCAGATTGAAGTCATAACCTCCAGGTCACGTCTTGCACAGCAGCTGGGGGATCATGTTGGGTGTGTTGAGGCATCTCAGATGTGAGCAAACACCTGTGGTTTCACCTCAACTCAACTCCAGGCCCTGCAGATTGTAGTCCAGTCATTGCCCACACAAGTGTGGTGACTGGGACAAACTGGGCAGATTCTTGGGCCGCAGAATGGGTGGGGTTTACCTTTGAGAAGCCCACGACAGAAGAAATAACTCCCAGGGGGCAGCAGGGTCTATGGTGCCTACCAAAAAGCAGAGTGGTCTATAAGTTTATCGTTAAAAGACATTTTCCAGACGCAATGCACTTCTGTCAATACTGAATCACAGAATCCCAGACTGGCAGGGGTTGGAAGGGACCTCTGGAGATCATCTAGTCCAACCCCCTGCCAGAGCAGGGTCACCCAGAGCAGGTCCCACAGGAACGCGTCCAGGCAGGTTTTGAATGTCTCCAGAGATGGAGACTCCACAGCCTCTCTGGGCAGCCTGTTCCAGTGCTCTGCCACCCTCAAAGGAAAGAAGTTCCTCCTCATGTTTAGGTGTAACTTCCTGTGTTCAAGTTTGTGCCCGTTACCTCTTGTCCTGTCACTGGGCACCACTGAGAAGAGCCTGGCCCCATCCTCCTGATACCCACCCTTTAAGTGTTGATAAGCATTGATAAGATCCCCCCTCAGTCGTCTTTTTTTCCAGACTGAAGAGACCGAGATCCTTCAGCCTTTCCTCATAGGAGAGTTGTTCCAATCCCCTAATCATCTTGGTGGCCCTTTGCTGTACCCTCTCCACCAGTTTCTCACGTCTACACTGATTGCAACAAGATTTTTTTATAAAGAAATGGAAAAAGTTTTTAGAACACTGAAGTGTCTCATTTCAGTTATTCCCCAGATATTTTTATTTCATCTTGAGACATACTTGATTTCATGTCATCTTTTTAGTAGGGGAAAAGAACGCTAATTTAAATTTAGGATTTTTTCAATGATATAGTTGTCACACTGAGTTTTCCCCAAAATCTAATTTCAAAAAGGTACCAAAATTTTGGAGTTTCATCCAAATTTAATAGAATGGGAATTTTGAAACCTTGAAGTTTTTAATAAAATGAAAAAAAAAAAAAAAACCAAACCAAAACCTTTTCTCCAACCTGCTTTACACATACAGTGGCTCCCCAAAACTGAGATGTTCAAAAGCATTGTCATTAGAAATTCTTGTCCCAAGACCCTGCTTTTGGAACGTGCTCCTCCCCATTTAGTGTTGCTCTCTCAAAAGCTGCTCTGAAGCACATTCCTTTTGCAACGCTTTTCCCTATGTTTCCAGTGGTTTAGGGGAATTCAACTACAGACAAATGCTGGTGCCCTCGTCACTTACACAATTTATTTGGGAACATTCAGAGTGCAAGTTATTCACAAGAAAGGAAAAATGACCCTCAAATGGAGTCAAGGAGATGTTTGGCCATAAGTGTTTTGAAATGCTCCTCCTAATGGCAACCCAGGCACTTTCTCTAATTACAAACTTCTCTGTCAGCCGCAGAAAAGCGACGCTTTTCATTTATGAGAGGTGATTTCAAGGGGATGCTGGTGAGGGTTTGCTCAGCATCTGCTCCAGTTGTGGACAGCCTTGTCCTGGGAGCGGCCCCTAAGCTGGCATTTCTGCCAAAAAAAAAAAAAAAACACAAAACCCCGGTCAAGCTACGGAGACACACGGACAGGATGGTGTGGCACCTTGTGCTTACAGATCATTTGTGAGGAGATGATGATAAATCCACAAAAATTGGACACAGAGCGCAAAGGTGGATGAAATGCTCCACAGCCCAGAAGACAGGCCCGTGAGCTGGGGCTCTCCTGCCATGTGCAGCCTGCAGAGATGACGTACAGGATTTACTCTCACTGCTTTTCTCTTCTGCATCGTAACACCGCCCTGCAACACCCACCGATGCTCTGCCACATTCCATGGGAGGGAAGATTCCTCCATTTACCTTGTCCGGCATCACCGATAAGTTCAGGACTATCAAGTTTCTCATGCAATGAAACATCATCAGAGGAGACCAGATGGAAGCGAAGATACCCTGAATTCTAGTGCCACCTCCAAGATATGGAGAAACCTTATTTTTATCTTTCCATTCCCATCGTCCTTGGTTTACCACCCTGTACAAAGACGAAAAGGAAAGCCACCGCCTGACAACTAGAGCTATGACATTATGAAATTGATAATGCAAAAAATGTTTAAATATCCTCCCTGCAGAGCTGTGCTGAGTAAGTCAGGTAATCACTAAGGGGTGCACAACCATTTTATGGGTCATCAAGTGATAAAGCTAATATGCTGCTTAAACTCCCCGGGAGAGAGGTCTCATTTGGTTGCATCAGGCCATTACACAGGGCTGTAAAAAATGCAATTGTTTGATTTGCCTAAATACAGGTGAGGTGTAATAAACCCCCTTATTTTCCATCCCTTGCTGTGTTATGGCAATCTCGAAGCAGGCACTGACCTTTTTATTTGTCTACGAAGAGCTATTCTTACCTATAGTACCATAGAAATAAAACTTAAGTATGCGTATGCATACACATAATCTATTCACGGTATGGCGGGGGGGGGGAATAAAAAGCAAGAGGTCTTTTCAAGATGAGGCCACGCAGATCAGGAAACGTGATTTCCTCGAGTTCACACCAGTATCTTCAGGCCTGGGGGAAGGGAGAGAAGAGGACAGGGAAGGGCGGCGTGCTCTTTGTCAAAAGGGGAGCGGATCCGAGCATCCCCAACGCCGGAGCAAAAAGGTCAAAGAGTGAGAAATAAAAGCGTTCACCAGTGCAGTGGGGGAGAAAGAGAAAAAGAGAAGGACACCGAGAGCATTACATCTTGATCAAGGAATGACTGATAATATTCCAGCGCACCATCTTTCAGGCCCCTCGTTTGATGACAAAGCACGGCCAACATCCCACATCCATTATCCGCTTCCCTCCCCGAGGCGAGCGCATCAATAACACTCCCTCTGCCTCTCGGTGCCGCGTCCCCCCGTCTGCGCCGCGGCCGCTGCCGAGAGCTGGTGGGCATTTCCATACAGCCCGCGCGCATCATTACAGCCCACCAATCTTTCACCGCTCGCGCAGCGGATCCTGCTGCTACACGGGAGCTGTGGTTTTTAACCAGTTCCTCTCCTTCGGGGATGCTCCATCCATCCCAGGAGGGTTGCAGGAAGAGCGGAGGGGCTGCTCTTTTATCACGTAAGGTCCATCTCTCCTCCCTTCACACCTGATTACAGGTGGTGAAAAAAACCTCCTGGCATTTTGGCACAATCACCTTTTTGTTTGGTTCTATTTTGGTTTTCCTTCTCCCCACCTTTTAATTAACAAACACCCTCATCCTGCCTAGTTCATCCAAGAGGGCAAACAGTTTGAATTTGAAAGCGAACATCTTCAAAACATCTGCTGCCATAATTTGGCTGGATTAACGGTCTAGTTTGTTCAACCATCTGCTGCTCTCCAAAAGCAGAGTTGGCTCCTGGCACACATGGTCCCATCAGCCCGCCAGCCTGCGCCCAGGTGGGGATGGCCTCATCCATGCTTCAGTTTCCTCCCAAAAACCAGCACTGGGCTCCAAGACCCTAAGAAGTCAGGGGCAGGTCTGAACTTCTCACCTACCAACTCCATGTGAGGTCACAATGGTTTGGCTTGAGAAGGAGATGAGTTGGACACAGCACTTGGAGCCTGGTGTGGATCTTCTTGACAGCGTTTCCGGAGAGCTGTTCGAGCCTACAAGCACCAACAGTGGGAATTATTTCAATTAATTACCTATAGACCTTCCCCAAATCTGCAGATGGAGAGAGCTGCAACTGAGGTGTTGTCAGTGTGATGGGGATGAGGAAGGCACCAAGCAAGGGGAACAGATTTGGAAGATGTGTTGGTCAAAGCTCTGACGAGCACGAGGTTAAAAAGATCTGAAGCAGACTCGGTTACCTGCCTGGCTTCTCAGCAGCCTCGAGTGACTCCTGCCCGTTGCTTCTGCATCTGTATTTTGCATTTATTCTGTCCAAAAAGGTGCAGCTTCAGGTATGGTGAACATCAACATGGAAACAGGAGCCACCTGGCCGGCACTGTAACAGAAGCAGCTCTTCCACCTCCACCGTGCCCAGTCCAAAACCAATTTGCCCCTACAAACTGGAGCTGAGAGAAGTTCTCTTTCTCCCTCTGCTGAAGTCAACCACCACCTGACCACTCTGCCTGTTCATCATGGGCGACCCAACAAGATGGAAAGGCGGTGGTGGAAAGCTCCTAAGAAAAGCAGCAGAGAGCTTTTCTTCAAATTACTGGTTCAAATCCCAGCAGGATCAGTAGTGGGTTTGAAACTAGATCAGGTAAGTTCCAGACAGTTCCGTGAGCTGCAGGAAAAGATGGCTTAGTTCGAGTCCTTTGAAAATGAAATCTCAGCAAATCAGGAAAATTTCTGCCTCTTAACAGAGTCGCCTGTTCACTCCTGGGATAAACGGGAGCAATTCCAGGCAAATCAGCTGGCAACATCTGTAATGAAGCTTTGACAGTGTTAGAAAATAAACAGGGATTTTTAGAGATGAAGCATCCACTTTAATGAGAGAAAGAAAAAAAAGTTCCTAAAAATATCCCAGGCCCACCAGGGTATTTTTGCTCTTACAAGAGCGAAGGGGAGCCCAGTCCGTTCCTTCTGCCTTCCCGATCCCAGGTTTGCACTGCCTACGTGCCGCCAGCAGAGCCAGGACTCAGCCGTCACATCATCAGCTCTGCAGACACTGAATCTCTCCCCTCTGGCAGGAAAAAAAGATATGTGGGACCAAAACCTGGGCTTAACACGGAAGGGTGAGAGCCAGGCAGTCTCCAACCTGTCGCCTGCTCTAGGACAGGCTGGGAGGGAAAGGTCAGCTCCATCAAAGCAGCCAGCAAAGTAAGCCAGTTAATAGAAAACCTGTTTCTAATTGCTTGCTGTATTATAGCTACACCTCCAACCACCTGAGACCACCAGGAACCCATTCAAAGCCTCGCTTCCTAGCTTACACATAAGCCTTTCATGTTTTATTATAACCCTGCCGATTTTTGCTTTCATTTATGTGCGGGGAGGGGGTGGGTGGGGGGGAAATGGCTGCTTTGCTAGCCTCAACACACAAGGGGACTTTTTTCAGTCTTATTTCCACATACATTGCTTCCAGAAACCCCCAGCAGATCCCCTCCGGATTCCTGCAGTCTGATGCTCGGTGCACCGACGGCCGCGCGCGACACACCAGCAGCGCCCTCGGGAGCAGGTTTTTCATCTTTTCTTGGTCCGTGTTCACGTGGGTGATGAAAGCACATCGGTGCTCTTCACATTTCGGTTGTGCTATTTTTAAATGCAGCCTCTTAAAGTCCCCTAACTTTGTGACTGCAGCAGCCACCAAGGCATGGAGGAGGTCCTCCAAGGAGGTCCACTAGAGCTCCCCGCACTGGCAGTTCTTACCCTGGCATCTCGCTCCTGCCCAAATCCACACAACTTTGTATAACGCCATATGCGTGTTCCCTCCACCCCATCCCATCCTCATCCAGGTCCCCCATGACACGAGTCAAACAATGGGTCAGGAAGGGGTTGGGATGCAGAGCATGGGGAGCAACCAAAGCCAACGCCAGTGTTCCACTCTTTGTTCAAACCTAAGACATTTCAGCTCTTGTCCATCAGAGTATGACCTTGGGGTTTTAACTCCTGCGGGCAGCACCACCAGCTGGCCGTGCTCTCCTCCGCTCCCCCCGGATCCCAACGTCTGGGCTACCCAAAAGCCCCAGATTTCTTTGGTGGGATGGGAGGTCCTGACAGGGCGTGGGAGGGAAACGCATCCCCTCCCTGAGCCAGGTCCCTGGTGCCAAGCGCCTCTCCCCTGCCTGATTCGCCTTTCCCTTGACAGCCTACACCTCTGACAGTTAATTCCTCATCACTGACTATTAATATTTCATAGCAGCAGCCAGCACCGGGACACCACCGCGACGGCTGCTTCAGAAACGCGGGCGGACCATCCAGATAACCGCATCGCTACATGGGTTAGGGTCACTCCGGCATCGGGGGGCATTTTTTCGGCATGGCTCAAGGTGACAGCAAGAGGCACCCACGCACAGCAGCACCTTACCCTGAGTTTTCAGGCAGCCGTGGTGGGAACCCACCGAATTACAGCCAAACCCAGCCACGCTCAGCGCTTAATCCTGGCTCAGCAGAGCCCCAGCCACCTTGTCTCTACCTTCCTCCCCCCCCCCTTCTTTTTTTTTCCTTTTCCCTGTTATTTAAATGATTTTGAGCAAGAAAGTAGGCCATGAAAAAGGGGGTAGCATTGTTTTAATAATTAGCAATTATGATCGCTGCAATATTAATTGCATATTTCCATAGCAAACACCCCCCTGGAGGGGAGAAGTGAGCGGTGGTTAGAGACCGCCGAAGCCTAAAACTGGAATTCCTGGGAACAGGGAGGGGAAAAAAAAGGGAGAGAGAGAATGAACTTCTTACATTCAAGTAAATTACTACAGGGATTCCTTAGAAACCTTTAATTAGCCCTGCTCTGCTGTCGCATTGATTGGTCTGAAACTCATCAATTATTCAATGGTAGCGGCTCTTTCTCTCTCTTCCCCCCCCCCCCCCCCCACTTCTTTTCATCCTTTAGGTGGAAGAGCCTGTTCTTAACCTGCTGGGGTGTTTCTGTTTCCATGCCATCGAGCCACGGGCCAGGAAACTCAGCTCGATTTCAAACCTCAAGCCCAAACCCTACAGGGAACCGGTCTGATCTTCACACCGGAGGATCGAGACCTTGTGCCCTTGCCTTGCTGGGGTTGTCTCATCCTCAGTCCAGAGGTGGCCCATGCTGCTTTTTAGGGATCCTTCACCGACCCTGGCTGCTTTCCAGCTTGGGTAATTGCACACCAGCCTCCCAAAGTGGAGTTTTCCTGGGGCCAAGGTGCTCCTCACGCCTGCCATCCCTGTGGAGTGGCTGTCACCGTAGAGGAAAAAAAAAGGTGTCACGGCTCCTCCCGAGTAAGGGATGCATTCCCATGTCGGGGAAAGACATTTTGGGTAAAGCAAGCAAAGGAGATCCAGCAGGCAGCCCTCATCAACTCTGGCAAGAAGATGGGGCTGACCTGGATTTGCAGTTAATTACTCCCCAGCCAAATTTGTCCCGGGAAGTTGAGTCCTGCGTGCAGGGTGCTATTTGCAAGTTATTATCTCACCACCATGAACTGGCTTGTGATTGGGTAACCAGCGACGTCCGCTTTCTCCAAAAAGTTCCTACCTTTTCGTTTTCCAAATGAGGCCGTGCCCTCGTTAGCTGTCCCAGCACGGCCTTGCTGGGGTGGTGCTTCCCACCAACCCAGCAGCAAACCCCTCCTCACACCTGTTTGGCCACTGAACGCACCCTGGACCTGGTCCTCCTGGCAGCGGTGGTGGCTTGGCCACGGCACCAGAGCATCCTGGATGAAGATGAACTGCAACCATCAAAACTCATCTCCGACTGCTTTGCGCTGTTTAAACGGCTAGGAGAACAGCTTTGCTCCCCATGCGTGTACACATATTAGCCTGCGTATTTTTCGATCCCACTTATCCCCGGGAATTTACTCTAAAGCTGGCTTTTGGAGACCCCTACGTATGATGCAGCTGCATGGACACGCTTTGCCGTTCAGCAACACCGGCTCCCACGCACCACCACGGCCTAACAAGTGGCAGCGAGCGCTGCTCACCTTAGTGCTTAGGGAAGGGATGAACTCGCTGGGGATACAGGGCGCAGACCTGGGTGGGCTTCAGTCTAAACCGAAGCCTTTCCTTGAATTTGTAACGTCAAAAAATTTTCATTGGATCTGCAATATTTGGTTGATTCCAAATTTCCTTTATTTCAATTTTTTCTTCTTCCTTCCGTAGGCGATATTTCAATTTTTTTCTTCTTCCTTCCGCAGGCGATATTTCAATTTTTTTCCTTCTTCCTTCCGTAGGCGATATTTCAATTTTTTTTCCTTCTTCCTTCCGTAGGCAATATTTCAATTTTTTTCCTTCTTCCTTCCATAGGTGATAGTTCAGTTTTTTTCCTTCTTCCTTCCGCAGGCGATATTTCAATTTTTTTCTTCTTCCTTCCGCAGGCGATATTTCAATTTTTTTCCTTCTTCCTTCCATAGGTGATAGTTCAGTTTTTTTCCTTCTTCCTTCCGCAGGCGATATTTCAGGTTTTTCCTTCTTCCTTCCGTAGGCGATATTTCGATTTTTTTCCTTCTTCCTTCCGTAGGCGATATTTCAATTTTTTTCCTTCTTCCTTCCGCAGGCGATATTTCAATTTTTTTCCTTCTTCCTTCCGTAGGCGATATTTCAATTTTTTTTCCTTCTTCCTTCCGTAGACGATATTTCAATTTTTTTTTCCTTCCATAGACGATATTTTGTGAGGTTTGTTTTTGCTTTTCCCAGGTTGAATGTCATTTTTCTGTCCCTTCCTCTCCCCACACAACCATCTTCAGACTCACCGGAAGATAAGAGATGAGAAGAAGGACTTTGAGGGAATGAAAATCAATGGGGAAAACACAAAATTCAAAGCCTTGACTCTTTGGGCAGCTCCGAAAGGTGCTAGGGGTGAAGCGGGCTGGGCAGCACCGCGGGCTGGCACAAAGGCAGCTCTTCTGGGCCGAGCAGACCCTGGTCCCCGTATTTGCAACGGCAGTGGGAAAACTGAAGCCATTTTTCACGGCGAAGGGTCCGGAATTACTTTTCAAATGGTTACTCATCTAATTGAACGCAAACCCTTATCACAAATGGCCACAACCGGCTTTTCAGAGCGATGCACTTGTCCGCAAATCGGGTTTGTGCTTTTCCCCTGTCCCGAACAAAACTCTGAAGACACCCAGACGTAATACTGAGAAGAGGTGAAGAACCAGCAGCTAGCTTTTCCACGCTCAAAAAAATTACAGTTTTCAATGAAAATCCCTTCGTTTCAGGGAATCCCAGCCACCTCATGTGCTTTTTTTGTAGTGCTACAGTCCAATTTGTCTCACCTTCTTGAGGAAAACCCACCAAGGCTGCACAAATTGCCCCGGAAAACAGCTTGGCCAGCCAAGACCTCTCACCTTTTAATGGGAAGAAGCCTGGAAGGGTGAAGATGATGTCAGGATAAGTTACCAAGAATTAAGCTAAAAGTGGAATGCACACGATATAAGAGAAAAATCTAAACGCCAAACCTGGATGAACCCTCCAAGCTTGGTGCATCTGTGCTCATATCCCAGAAAAAAACATATTTAAACCATCAGGGAGAGAAAATCGGGGTAGCAAAACCCCTTTTCCACGGATGCTGGCGCAGAGCAGAGCCATCCCAGTGCCCGTCCTGCCCAGGGCACCCCGCTTTGTCCCCACCAACCACCCACTGTCCTATGGATCAAACTGAACTGTTCTCCCTTATTTTCTACCCCCTGCAAAATTTTGGAGAAAACCGGTTTGTACAAGCCATAAGCAAAGTTCTTTCATTTTTCCTCTGAAAGTTAAGAACGTTTATTTTAGATTAAAGGAGTGTTTAATTTGACCCTAATTGTTTTACTCAACTACTTTTTTTTTTTTTTTTTTTCCAAGACAGCAGGAGGGGCAAGGGCTTCTTCACGTTTTCGAATCAATTTTGCATAGTTTCAGAATCCTATTTAAAAGTGTAAATATCCCATTTAGATGAACTTATGATGATGCTTTACCTCTATGTTTTTTGGGCCGCTTCCCACCCCCCCCACCCCCCAACAAAATGTGTTTCATTTGATGCCATTTTGGGAATTGTTTTGTTCACCCCGAAAGTCCACCTTTTGACATGGTGACATTTGTCTTCTCCCCCCGCCTCCAGCTTTCATTCATCTCTAATGCGCTCCGTAGTTTCCTTTCAGTTAAGCTCGTTTTAAAATATGCTGTTTAAACCAAAGAGGAAAGAGTCATTTGCGTTGTCAACAAAAAAAAAAAAAAAAAGAAAGAAAACAAACAATAAATTGAAATTTATGACATTGTCTGAAAATAGGAATTTGGGTCGGAGGAGAAGCCCATCTCCAAGTGGTATGGGCATGCCCAGAGACCCCCAGGAAGGTTGGGATGGTCCCACTGGGTACCCCCCAAAGTCCTCCCAGTCCTACTGTCACGTTCAGGGATGGCTGCAGAGAAGTCACTGCTGCATACCGGCAAAAAAACAAAAAAAAAAAACCAACAAAAAAAAATCCAAACCAAATAAAACCTGAACCCCTTGCCCCAAGAGGGGGATAAGAAATGATCTATTGACTATGAATTTCATTTATCTTACCACCGTCCTCGGTTTCAGCAGTTGCAACAGCGTCACCCGCGATGCGCCTACACATATTAGCCTGTGTATTTCCCATCCTACTTATCCCCCGGAATTTATTCTAAAGCTCACTTTTGGAAACCCATAAGTAGGACATAATTCGGAGGATTTGATGTTCTGGTCAATGTTTTGTCAAGTAGTTATTCCGCAAGTCCTGATATTGTGGAGAAAAATGTCTTTTTTTAAAAAAAAAAAAGTTATTCTCAGGCTAAAAAAAAATAACATACGTATATATATAAAATTTTACTTACACATATGTGAAATCAGAACCGTACAAAACACAAACACCCAGAAAGACACGGGACGCTTGGTTTGTCTATTTATGCTGCACAAGCACTTTGAGCCTATTTGACTCTAAAATAGGCAAAAACACGTTCCCTTGTCCGAGGCAGCTCTTCGAGCTCATGGCAGGCACAACTGTGCCACCCAGAACTGGCAGAAATGCTGCCAGTTAGAAACTTTTTTATCATGGATAATAATTTCTATCCCTCTATCGGAGAGTTGGAGCCCACATGCTCATCCCAGCACCTGCCGCGGCTGGTGGGACGTGGGAATTCTTCTGTATCCTATGGTAAAATCTAATATATTACTACTAAAAGTCCTCAGAAACATTCTTACTGTAAGCTTTTTGAAAACAACTCCATTATTTTAAGTAGTTTTGAGGGGAGGAGGAAAAATGTGACAGCTCTTTCCTGGCCCTTCATGTCCCACCACCTCCATTTGCCCTCTGCAAGTAAGGGATGGGGAAGAAAAATTTAAAATGATACTTTTCCCCTCATTTTTCAAATTTTGCTTACCTTTTTGATTTCAAATGCAGGTGGAAAGCGTGGCTGTTTTCTGCGGATAAAGAGGAGGGTGCTCAATTTCTATCAAAGTCATGACACGACGTGAGAATTGACCAAAGGGAATTGATCAAAAAAACTACACGAAACTATATTTTCTCCTTGATAAAAAAAAAATAATAATAAAAAAACCCAAAAACCAAAAAACAAAAACTCAAACAAACAAAAAAAAAAACCCTCTAAGGTGTCTTAAGAACAAGTTGTATTTTCAGGGAAAGTATTTAACTGGCTTTTTGTAGGACATATTGGAAGACGTTTGTTTCAAATGCAGTTTTGTCTTTGCTGTTAGAATTTAAATTTCCTCGCTTAAAAAAAAATAATTAAAAAAAAAAGTCACAATTTTGCATTTTCTCTCCCTTTTTGCTTTGAAGTGCAATGTAATTTTTAGGAATTTGTACTTTCAAGTATAAACTTTTTTGCTATTCCTCCATGAAACATATTCTGGGGGTCGCCAGGATTGAGCTAGGAGGGAAAAATGGGGTATCGCGAGCCTTTCCGGCGGCTGCCTGCCGGGATGCCGGGAAACCCCAGGGAGACACAAGCTCTTGTTTTGCTGGATCTTCTCCTCGCTACAAACCCGAAGCCGCGCTCTCGCTGCAGGTCAGCTAAACCTGGGTAAAAAAAGACCCCAAATTTATACGTGGGGACGGCAGCCGGCGAGCCAGCCCTACAGCTACGGGGTAGAAATCAACCACTGGTAAATTAAAATTTCATGCACGGGGGAAGGTAAACGCAAGCTCTTTAAATCCTTACCCCATGCCAGAGAGGAGGGTAAGGATTTAATTGTTGCTAATTTTGTTCCTGGGGTGGTTTTGTTAATTTATTTATTGCTACTGTTTTTTAATCCCCTGATCGTTGATCCCAACACTTTACATCAGCATCCCTAAAAGGTAAATGTCTCCCAGGGACGCAAGTTTACACCCCGACGGCACCGAGGAAGGATTGCACGGGCTATGGGCCCACGAAACTTCCTCAAAGGCACTTCGAAAGGGGAGGGGGGGAAAGGGCTGAGAGTGAAAAATCATCATCTCGGCCCCAAAGGAAACCTGTTTTCCTCGGGATCAGCCTTGATGCCGCAGCAGCCTTGTGCCGCAACGCAAGAAGGCAGGGACCGAAACTCCATCCGCCTCGCAATTTTTTTTCCCCCTCCGCCGGTGGGTTTGAGGCTGGATCTCTACAGTATATGAGAAAAAGGCTTTTTTTGTTGATTTTTTTTTTTCCCCTTCTTTTTTTCAGTTCCATCCCTATCACTAAAGCAATCCCACGTGGGCGCGCCCCTGCCTTTAAGAGTGTGCTGGTTTCTTCGCCCCTCTCCTCCTCCCCCCGCCCAAATTTCAAGGAGAACACGCGGCTCATGAAAGTTTAATGCCATATGTAACAAAGCAAAATGAATATTTAATTGGGGCTTTTATGTGAAACCAGATAACAAAACCAGTTACACACAAGGAAAAAAAAAAAAAAGAAAAAAAAATAAATAAAATGCAGCCCCTCTAATGTTTGATAAAAACTGGTACTGAAGCAGTTAAGCTATTGGCAACAAGCGGCTCCTAATAAACACTCAGCTAATTCTGTAGGAAAAGCACTAATTAGAAAAGCAATAATAATCGGTGTAATTGCTCTAAATTACCCTCCTCACAGAGAAGTGTGTTTGGATACTGAAGCGCAGCTGCTCCTGCTCCATCCAGGCACTCACAGCCAGGGATGCTCCGCTTTTTCTCTGCTGCCCTCTCCAGGTCCAGCGAGGTGGAAGAGCTGTCACCTCCCACATGCCAGGGAAAGGCAGGGGCACCCTGGGCACCCTTGTGTGTCCCAACATGCCTGTGCTCAGCCTGGGATCCCTGGTAGCATCACCCGGTTGCCGCTGGCTCTGGAAAACAGAGTGTTGGGCTCCAGAGCTGGGAACTGGGTGGTTGAATCATAGAATCATGGAATGGTTCAGGTTGGAAGAGACCTTAAAGATCATCCAGTGCCAACCCCCTGCCCTGGGCAGGGACACCTCCCACCAGACCAGGTTGCTCCAAGCCCCGTCCAACCTGGCCTTGAACCCCTCCAGGGATGGGGCAGCCACAGCTTCTCTGGCCAACCTGGGCCAGGGGCTCACCCCCCTCACAGCAAACAATTTCTTCCCAATATCTCATCTAAATCTCCCCTCTCTCAGTTTAAAACCATTTCCCCTTGTCCTATGGCTCCCCTCCCTGATCCAGAGTCCCTCCCCAGCTTTCCTGGAGCCCCTTTAGGTACCGGAAGAGTCTCTAAGGTCTTCTCTTCTCCAGGAAGAGGAAGGTTGACGAGATGCGAGGAGGGTTGGTAGATCCCTCTGGACATCCGGCTGCTTATTTATCTGCCCAAATAGAAATAATAGAGCTTAGTGATCTGAACAATTAGTTGCATAGATGTTCATAGCGTTGTAAATCCACACGTCAAAACAGTCCGAGGCCTTGGAGCAAGAGCTGGAGAGCAGCATTGCTCCTTAGGGTTTGCGACTCCTCTCCCCTTGTTAGGGGACCTGTGGACACTCAGAAATGCAGAAGGGATGAAACCCACAGTTTTCATACCAAAACACAGCGGAGAGCCCAGAGTTCAGCTCTCGATGTAAAAATGGGAATATTGAATCCTCTCCAATGCATGGGGGGGCCTGGAGCAGAGGTGCATGAAGACCTCATGTTCTCGTGGTGGCACTCAGCAGGTGTGCGAGAACTGAACCAGTCCTTCTTCTCCAAGGGCTTCCCAGGCGTTTTATTTTAAAACTCATGGTTAGGAAGATGAGGACGCTGAAGACTCTGTGTTTTTCACGGGTCAGATTACAGTTAGATTTTGGACATCAGGAGCCCCCAAACGCTCCCTTGTGCTGTACCCAGAGCACTGAAATTATTAGTGCAATGACACTCTCTTGTGTGGTGTTTTTTTATTATCGGTAAATTTGTTTCTGCTAATTTGAGTAATAATCAACAGAATAACAAACTTTCATTGACCGCGTGTCTGTACCAGCCAGCGAGGTTGCACTAGGGCTGATAACCACCATTTTCAGAGCAGTAAATTACCTCCCCATGCAGTAAGAAGTTCAAGGATAAGCTCAGAATGACCAGGAAAGGGCAACATACACCTGGGTCATCAGCCCAACCTCACCCATTTCCCCCAGCTGCAAAGCTGAGCTCTTCCTTCACCAAAAAAAGCTAAATTATCTGCAGACCAAGCAGCCCTGCAATTAGTTACCAACATACACACCTGCACAAGTCAAAACCATCCCTACATAGGTGCTTTGAAGACAAATAATCCCATCAGCATCCTATGGTGCCTCCTCCCTGGTCTCACCTGCTTTCACAGCACAGACTAATTTAATCCAACAACAACAATAATCCGACTGTAACCCAGCGACATGCAACTATTCCCTGATAAAACAGGAATATTCACCTCTTTGAGCATTTGAGGTTCTTCACCTGGGAGCTTTGCCTTTCTCAGTGCTAACAGGCCAGTGCCTGTAAAAATCAGGACACCCCGTCCCAGGGTGACCACGGCGCAGCTTCCAAGTAGGGTGAGCCAAAACCAGCCCAACGCCGAATCCATGCTCAGGGATGCCAGGCTGGGCAGCACCTGGGAAACCAGCCCTGACAATTTATTCTCTACCAGTTGTGGTCCAAATATGCATTTTGCACTGCAAAGCCCACACATCGTGCTGTGCTTCCATGCATGCTTTGCTCATATTGCATCATAGAATGGTTTGGGTTGGAAGGGATATTAAAGATCACCCAGTTCCAACCCCCCTGCCCTGGGCAGGGACACCTCCCACCACACCAGGTTGCTCCAAGCCCCGTCCAACCTGGCCTTGAACCCCTCGAGGGATGAGGCAGCCACAAGCCCTTCCTGGCAGCAGGATTTGGCTTTTGTTGTATAGAGTTAATTTTTTTAACACTGCATTACGTTATGGTTGGAGCAGCTTTCCTAAAGAAATCTGCATCAGCTCTGCATGATGCAAAGTCCTCAAGCAATAAAAAGGTGGGTGGATGTCCTTGGGGCTAGGGTTTTCCAGGCTGGTGGCAAGGATCATAGAATCATCGAATGGTTTGGGTTGGAAGGGACCTTAAAGATCATCTTGTTCCAACCCCCCTGCCCTGGGCAGGGACACCTCCCACTGCAGCGAAGCCCTGGGCAGGTTGGCCAAAATGGTTATTGAGTTCCCCTTCAGAGCTTGAATCAACAGATCACAGACACACAAGGACAACTCCAAAATATTCTCCAAAACAGGTCACAAATGGTGTGATACCTTGATTCACTTCACTTCCAGCAGCTCCCACGTCTGTAGAAGAGATGGTTTGGTCGGGTTTTTGGTTTTTTTTTAATTTCATTGATCTTGACGGAATCATTGCAGAGAAAATTATTCCAGGAAAAAAGATGGTTAGAGCCTGTCTCCAAATTTTCCCTCTAAGCAGAAAAGAAATGCAGAAACCTAAAGCAGTGCCGTGGAGGGTCAAACCCCTCCTGAGGTCAGTTTAATCCCCTCACTTCAGCGATGCTACTCATGTACCGCAGCCTCGGAAAGCGGACAGTCACGCTCCAAGTTTCCCCTGTGTAATTAGGTTTAAATCCTTGTTGCTTCCATGCATGCTTCAGCGTTACTTATATTGGTTTAATGATCCATTAAACAAATACTGTACTTTGGGAAGCGCTACTTCGCTTATGAACAATTACAGTTTCTCCAGCGTTCAGCGGTGCTAAGCACACGGAAGAGGACTACGGCGCAGAGCTGGCTTGGAGTAGGCACTTGGGTCTTTTGAGGGTCTGGGGAAGGGCTTTTATCAATATTAGGGTAACCCTTTCTAGTTTTGTGTATTTAAGAAAAAAAAAAAATATTTCAAGGACGTTCAGAAGGCGTTGGTTTGGGGGTTTTTTTGTCCGTTTTAAAAAGAACTACTGTTTATAGGAACCCAAATGAACTACAACCTGATTGCGCTCAAGAGGGGATTCCTACCCGGTAGGATTTATTCAGCTGGAGCCCAAACCTGCAAATACTTCCAGAGTTTTGGTGCTGTGGACAGGCTCCAGGCAGTGAAGCACATCCCATGAGACAACCTCACCTTCCTCACTGCGGACACTGCACATCCAGCCGTCCATATTGAAGCATGTCCAATGATGACCATGTGTTTGGCCAAGAAGAGGAGACACAGCCCTGGCCCCTGCGGCAAGTAGCCCTTTTCTCAGCTGTCCTCAGCCCTGGGATGACCATGGGGTGGGAAGGAGCCCACAAATGTCCTCCCAGAAAACCAGAGCTGCACCGGCACCTTGGGAACGGGGAGCAACAGGTTTACCCAAAGAGGGTCTTTGCAGACAAGAGGCACAAGGAAGGAAATCCCAGTGAAGGGGAAGAGATGGGATTTGGGCCACTACCCTTCAAAGGCACATTTCGGGTAGATCAGCAACAAGATGTAAAGGGCATGGCAGTGCTTTGCAAGACCATCGCTTCTGCCCACTATTAACTGAATATATACACGTATTTTTTAGTTTTAAACAGACTTCAGTTGGACAGTTGAGCTTATTTTACCCTTCCAGTTTACTGCATGTGTTAGGTGACGCCCAGCACAAGGGAGAAGGCTGAAAAGGAATCAGAAGGTGGAGGTAGGCAGAGACCATCCCATGGCAAGGAGGGGGAAAAGGAAGATCTGGGCATATCAGGAAGACCACAGGGTCTCCCTGGCAGCATTCAGGCCTGTAAGACCCCATAAGCGCTGGCAACATCTGCAGGATGGTTTTGTGTTCCACCTAATTAGAGTAGCTGGATCCGCCTGAAACGCGTGCCGGTTCTTTCATGTGCCCATTCACCCTTTACTCCTTTCCAACGTGGTCTCTTGTGTCTTGAGATCTGCCTTATTGTACTTAGTCTGGCAGAGTGGAAAATTTAATTTTAAACTAATTAGTTTCTAAGTTGCCGAATATCCTCAGATTACCGGGCATCACCTTTCCCAAAGGGGGAGAACAACATAACTCACCTGTATCCAACATTTGACACTGCTGGAGTCAAGGGCATGGAAACAAAGGATCCCCAATTGCTTATTGTTTTGGCTCAAAGGTCGAGAGTCATTTATGACAAAGCTCTAATTAATAGTTTATTACCCGTAACTGACCATAGTCTCTTTTGTTAGCATTTAATATTATTAGCTAAAGGTTTGCTTTGAATGCAGAATGAGGTTATCTTTGAAACCAACTTGTTCAGTTTTCCTTGGTCTTCAAACAAGGCTGCCCTCCGGCCCGTCGCTGCCGCGTTCCCTGAGCTTAGGCCTATTGGTGCCAGCAGCTCTTCACCTGACACCAAATCATTGACCTGCTGTTGCTCTGATAACTTGGTCACTGAAAGGTCATGCGGCTATAAAAACTATTTTCCAATTATTTGGATAAATGGGCCAGTAATCATGCAAAGACCAGCCAGCTCTTAACCGCTAACAGCAGCGGCGATCACCATCCAAATTTAGTTTTTCAAGTTCATACAACATCCCTTTTACTCTGCCAGTGCGCAATACTTCTCAAAATATTATGTTTGGGTTTTTTTCCTTCTATTTTTTTCCCCCTCTTTGATCCTTTGAAAGGCACTGAAAAGAAAGGCCGGACATTGGGATGGGGACACAGCACCTGCCTTTGGGATAACAACAAATCTCCACCCCATGGTTGGCTCTGGAAGGGGCTTTGGGTGGAAGTGGTACCCGTTTTCATGGCAGTGGTCCAAAGCATCCTCTCTGCTGGCTGGTGACCTGAGCTGATAGCAACAATGGGGACATCTGAAGGGGATTTGGGGAGGGAAGAGGCAGGAGGGGCTTCACACTGAGCAGCATGGCACCCAGTGGGTGCTTTTTATGGAATCACAGAATCATTTAGGTTGGAAAAGACCCTTGGGATCATCGAGTCCAACCATCAACCCCACTCTACAGTAAAGTTCTCCCCTACACCATATCCCCCAACACCACATCTAAACGACTCTTAAACACATTCAGGGATGGTGACTCCACCACCTCCCTGGGCAGCCTATTCCAGTGTCTGACCACTCTTTCTGGGAAGAATTTTTTCCTAGTGTCCAGCCTAAACCTACCCTGCTGCAGCTTGAACCCATTCCCTCTTGTTCTATCGCTAATTACCTGTGAGAAGAGACCAGCACCAACCTCTCTACATGTCTCTGCACAGTCATTTAAGAGGTTATTTAAGGCACTTACAGATGAGCATCATATAGAGCAGGTTGGTGGAGATGCTGCAGGACATTGTGGGAGAAGTCGGGCAGGAAGGGGCCGGGCAGAGCAGGCTTGGGGGGCAGCGCCTGCCCCAGAGACCTTTCCTGTGCTAGAAAAAGCTCCAACCTCCCCATTGCTGCCTTGATGCCATTCCTTCACACGGGAGCTGCAGAGGGTAAGAGGAGAGAAAAGTTAATCTAGAAGAAGAAAAGAAAAAGAAAGAAGAAAAAAGAAGAAGAAAAAGGGGAAAAAAAAAAATCATTCTGTGGTCCCCTCGCCCTCCTTTTTCATGTAACTTCATCTCACTTCTTGCCAACAGTATCTATTTTCTTAGTGTCAAATATGCCACGAGATCCCAGTGACAACACTGGTGTGCATCTGCAGTGATCAGATTTTTCCATTTGCCAGCAATTAAAAAAAGATTGGGATAGAACAACAAAAAATATATTAATAAGTTTATGAGTTAAATTGGGGCTCGAACCCTTTTTTCAACTGAAGCATTTAAAGGTATATGTTTCCCCAATAGAATTAAATTCAAAATAAAACATATTTTTCAACAGAAAGAGTTCTTTTGCTTTAACAGTGTTCCTTTGAGATACTCCCTAAAGATTTTCTTAAATCGCCCTCCTGTGACCCAAGCAGCTTGGCAGAACAGATGCTAAAAATCAAAGAATTGGGGCTATTCATCAACAAGGGTTTCAGTTAAGAAAGTTGCTCCAGGTTTCCTTTGATGAAACGTGCCATGGATGGCCACGACTCCATGGCACATGGGAAGACCCATGTCCTTGCCTGTTCCAGCAAGCCCTGGGAAGATGCTGGTGGTACGGGCAGAAAATGCCGTTTGCACTCTGCAGAAAGGTGCTTGCTCCATATTGTTGTCACTGGTGGGTCTCACCCCTTTCCCTGAGATGTGATTTGGTACCAAGCCTTCTCCTGCTACTGAGTACGTCTGTTCCTTGTAAAACAGCTCCCCGGTTTTGCTTCAGGAGCTCTCCCACTTGAACACCCCATGGTGAGCTCCCGAATTCCCCCATTACATCCATCCATGTCCCAAACTCACCTGACACCCCCAGCCACCACCAGAAGTGGCGCCTGTGGCTGAAGGGACCATGGCCAGACCCAGCATGGACACCTGGCCTGTAGCCGTATCATCACAGCCTTCACCACCTGGTTTTCAGAGATGCTCATGGTTGGCAGAAGTTATCCTCCAAGTGCACTGGGCACTTCACACTGCTCATCACATCGTGGCATCCCCAGAAGTGGTACCCAAACCCTGCGTGGCTTCTTCCTCTCCAGAAGGGCACAGAGATGCTGTTGGCGAACTCTCCCCAGGACAAGGGACATCGGCTTTCACCATGGGAAGGCCACATCACTGAACCACGCTCTGTATTTCAGAAATCCCCAGTGCAACGTTTAGCACTGGACGGAGAGCCAGGCTGGTCACCACTCAGCCATTCCCCGTTCTCTGCTGCCATCAGGTGGATGTTTGATTTTATTCAGGATAAAGTTGAAAAATCCCAGCGCGTTTTCCCATCTTTGCCACGGGCAGTAGATTTCACAGCCTTTGGTCATGCAGGCAAAGCCATGGGAGTCTGGAGACATGGAAATATCCCTGATATTTTCCCCCTTCCCAGCAAGAAGCTGATTTTGGCCACCACGACAAGCTGGCAAGACCCAACAAGCAGCATTGTTGGGTCTTGTCTCTCCGTCAGTGGTCTGGATCCAACCCCACGTGGTTGACTGGCGTTATTCATTGCTCCCCTTAGCCATGCCGTCAGCATCTCCCTTGCAAATCCTACCCCAGGAGAGGCAAGATTCTAAGGAGCAGCAGGATTTAGCACTAGCACCCACCTTGGAATGACCCAGACGCTTTCCTACACCCGCTTGTTCAGGAGTCAGCAGTCTCTGGCATGGGATGCCCAAGACAACGCAGGGCAGGGTTCATGTTGAGCAGGGCACCACGGTCTTTTGGAGATCTTCTGAAAGACCTGGAAGTGAAGCTGCTGGCAGAGAAAGAAAAGCAACGCACATCTTAATTTCCCAGCCAGCTTTGCTGACATCATCATCCAGCAGCCAAAACCTGCCCCAGACGAGGTCCTCTCCTATCTGATACCACAAATGCATCTTCTTCATGACATGCCACGCCACTTGTTGCTTCAAACTGCAGCATTTATAAAGGGTTGGGGTACTTTTTTTGGTAAGTTTTGCACTTACTGTGGAAAGCAGTAGCTAATTTCAAAGGTGTAAATCGCTATTTTCCGTGCCACAGCAGCAGTGCAGAAAGCCCAGGGTATTATCTCAGTACTGAAGTTTGGATAGACGGCACGCTTGTGTAGAAAAACTTTTGTAGCTCGATGGAGGAGTCGACCAACCTGATCCTGCCGAGCCCCAGGACGCTGCCAAGATGTCCTGTGCCGATGCAGTGTGACGTGAAGTGTCACCTATAGCCTTGTCCAATGTCTCATTTTTGTACAGTAATTAGTGACAACGATGCCTCACTACACAAAACAAGCACTAGATGTGCTGCTTCCCCACCGCCACTAGGCACCCACCTCTGGTACTTTATTCCTGGATCTTCCCTTGTATTTCAATCCCTTCCACCGCAGAGGAAGTCCCCAAGGAGAGTTTTCCCACCAATCGCATCTCCTCTTGCCAGGCTCCATGCTCACTCCATGGCTGGCCAGTACATACTGGTTCACCAGTGGTGGACCAAACAGAAGAGATGCATCAAGCTCACTTTGCAGCAGGACAGCGGTGCGGATCTTCATAGAATCGTTTTGGTTGGAAGAGACCTTTAGGATCATCAAGGCCAACCGTCCAATCAGTCTTAGCACTGCCAAGTTACTACTAAACCAGGTCCCTCGGCACTGCATCTACACATCTTCCTTCTACGTGGCCCTAGAAGATCCTACAAGACTGAGCATCCTCTGTTAAATGTGACCTAAACTGGTGAGTAGGTTCAAGAGGCCACGGGGGTTGGAACAAGATGATCTTTAAGGTCCCTTCCAACCCAAACCGTTCTATGATTCCGTGGGAAGGGAGGGCCTGGACTGACAACGGCACAGGTACAACTGTGCAAATTGAAAAAAAAAAAAATAATAAAAATATCACAGGAGACATTTTCAAGTTAGGCAGAAAGAGCACAAAGCGGAAAATCAGGACATTGAAGAAGGTGTCTTAATTTTTCCCCAGTAGATTTTGACCATCCATGGGAAGTCGTGAAGCACTTCTCTTCCCATCTTGGTAGAAAGAGAAGCGAGGAAAGCAAAGTGCAGGAGCCAGCACCACTTCCTGAAGCACCAGCGTCTGCTGAACCACAAGCAGAGCTTGGCAAAGGCAACGAGAAAGAGAGAAGCAGCCGCAGAAACTGGCTCCTACTACTGGTACACAAAGTGCTCGTGGCCTGAAAGTCCCCTGCCAGCTCCTATTTCTCTTCTGCCCCGAAAGTAAATCGGATGCTCAGGCGTTGACAAAAGACTATCAGCAGAAAGCAAGGTTAAAAAAGCAATAATTCAGCCAGCTAACTGCCATCGCTGTTCCTTCCTATCTCTGCATTCTTGATAAACAAATTCATAACAAGATTTTACTGCTCCATTCCCTGGAGCGGTCTATTAGTCTGTCGTTCAACACGCACTACCAGTCGAAGACGAGCTCCCACAATACAATATGCCTTCAGATGATCTCCTTTGCATTCGCTATGATGTAATTATGCTAATTATCCAGCCGGCTTTAATACCCTCATATTTTCCGGGAGGTTTATGATCAAACCTGTTCCTTTAATTTACTTTCCCTGCCATCGGAGCCGGGGCGTTTTGATGCGCTCCGCCACACGTACGTCTCTCTGCGGGCTGTTACGGCTTTGTCAAGGCCACGGGGAGCTCAGACATAACTTTGTCCCAGCTGACAAGAATTTTAAAAATTACTCCTCCTAACTAGCATTTAGCCAATGTTTGATGGCTTCTCCCATCTATAACATTACGCCGATAATGCCTGCGCATTTCAAGGTTTCATCTTTTGGTTTTTTTTTTTTTTTCTCCCCACAGTGTAGTAAATTTCCCGGGAAACCTTCACATATTTACCCTTCCACTTGCAATGAAAGCCCTGCCTATTAGATTAACATTTATCTGTGGAAAAGAAAAAAAAAAAAAACCACAACAAACAAAACAAAAGAAAAAACAACCCCGAAACCTAGACATTTTGGAGGCCAGATCCCCACAGCTAGCATAACACCGACCAAGAAGCTGGCCGTCCCACGTCTGGAATGAATTGCTTTAAGTAATACATACGAAAAATATCATTTGACATCAAAAATCTCATTAACTTCCCGACTGCCTGAAATCCAGCGCGGTTCAAACCCTACCGGAGTGGATGAGAGAAAGTCCTTCTTGCTCCATGAGTATGAGCTTACTTCTTCGGAATATTTTCTCACACGTTTATAAAGTTTCAGTGCGAGGGCTCTGCGGGATATGGGTTTTATTAGCTTTTTCATTTCAAGTTTTGCTGTGTGCTTTTTTTTTTTTTAAAAAAAAGAAATAAAATCTGAATTGTCATGGCTTGGGGCTACCACAAATTTTTCTCCCCATTAAATACGATTTAAATATCAAGAACTGTTGGCCGTAATCATAATAAAATAACCAAACGTGACCTAGATCCCTTTTACAGAGGGTTGGTTTGGTTTTTTTTTGGTGTGCATCATTTCCATAAATTCCTGGTGTGCATGGTGGCCTTTAGTACTTTGTAATTTGAAAGTGTTTTCACAAACTATTTCCTGGAGTTTCCCCCCCCCCCTTTTTTATTGTTGAGCTGAATCGCCTCGTGCCGTTACATGAGAAAAATGATGCACTTGGCAATATTTTATAGTTTCATTCATGGGCTGTGCAGAGGGTTCACGTCACAAGCTCTGTGTCTCCTCGCGACAGCCCCGGTGATATGGAAACGGTGTGGTGACTTCTGCAGAGCCTGGACCAGCACCAGAGCTACCCCCAACTCAGTGCGTGGATGGATGAAGGTCCATCACGCCTCTCATTTTCCTCTCTTGTACAGAAATACACCAGTGGGAAGAGGCTAACCAGCACGCACGGTCCCTACGTACACTTGTTTCACCCACACTGGATCTTATCTTCAAGTGACAATCCCCACCTAATCCCAGCCATTTCCTTACACCGTTAATTCGAAGGGCAGAGGGTCAGCCCTCCATGCAACCACGAAGCTGCTCAGCCCAACGTTGCATCTGCCCTCAAGGCTTCAGAGATGGGATGCTCCTTGGAGAAGATATGGAAGATGACCCATGATCATAGAATGGTTCGGGTTGGAAGGGACCTTGAAGACAATCTAGTCCCACCCCCCTGCCCTGGGCAGGGACACCTCCCACAAGACCAGGTTGCCCCAAGCCCCGTCCAACCTGGCCTTGAACCCCTCCAGGGATGGGGCAGCCACAGCTTCTCTGGGCAACCTGGGCCAGGGGCTCACCCCCCTCACAGCAAACAATTTCTTCCTCAGATCTCACCTAAATCTCCCCTCTTCCAGTTTAAAACCATTAACCCTCATCCTAAAAATGATGCATGAAGGAGCACCTCAGCTCCTTCAACTTGAACCAGAAGACCTGGCAGCTGAGCCTGGTGGCGAAGGCACCTTGGCAATAGGGCAGCAAGCCTCAACGCGCTCTCCTTGCCTTCGCTTGGAATTGCCAAATTCTTACTTTGTAGCAACAGTTGCCAATGACCCACCAGAAAGACCTTCAAATGGGAGAATTTCCCTGACGTGAAGGGTGTGAAAGAGAGAGCCTGAGAGCTGTGAGGCTTGGGGAAGGAAACAAGATTTATCTCTTGGCTGAATTAGATACAATCTTAGAGAAAAATGCAGGTAGATGCTGAAGGAACGCTGTTCCCTTGAGAGCTAAGCTGTGTCAGCCACGAGGAGTCAGGTTTCCCCTGTCCTCCCACCACAGGCTAAGAAAGCAGATGAAGGAAACGGACGCCCAACCCACAACCCGACAACAGGGACAAGATCCATCTTAACAGAGCCAAGGGGGAAAACCCAGGCTGCTGGCTCCACCGAAAAAATAGTGGCTCCATCCCGAAACAGTCAGAAATTGTAACAGAGAAAGAAGAAACTTGCTCCTACGAGACCTCCCTTCCCTATCTCTGACCTCTGGTACTACGTGGGAAGAGGAGTTAGTAAACAAGACAACTTGTAGGACATCCCAGCTGTGAGGAACTGTGTTTTAGGTTTGGAATGAATCAAGTGGGCAAATCACTGACTCAGGAGGTCAGGGAATATCCCAGATGGATTTCAGGGACCTCAACTGTCTTTACCAGACCGTGGTATGAAGAGTGCCCCAAATCTGCTTCACTGACCATGATGACCAGAGCATCATCCTGGCTTCTTCAGAGCTTCACAGAAAAACAGGAGATTGACTCCAGGACAGTTCAGCCACACAATCTGTAACATCTCAGAAAGACCCTGGGCATGAACCTACTCAAAAGCAGAAGCATCAGCGTTTCCTGGTCACATGGGAAATAAGCAAGGCTGGGGTTATTTACATTGGTCTAACCCCCATCGCGTGCCCTTGAAATAATTTCAAAATAGGTCTCCTACCTGGGGGTGGGGGGGGAGGAAAAAAAGCAAAACTCCATTCAATTCATCTCCTAGAGCGTTCAAGGACAAGCAGGAGGGGAGCTGCTGAGACAAGCAAATCCTGTTGTCTTTACACCAAACCCAGAGGGAAATTGGGACGCCTGACAGAGGAAAAGGTAATCTTTTTGATATAGCGAACGGCGGTTGACAGACCAGAAAGCTTTGCATGAACGCCTTTTCAAACAGCCCAGGGCTTTAGGGCATGAATGTGAAATTTCTGTGTCTACCAGGACTAAACCAAGACTACTGAAGTCACCTGTATGAGCCACTCCAACCAAAAAAGACGGTGTTTGCCAACACTAACCTGGGGAGAGACGGGCTTTTGTTCCCAACCACCGAACGAGTCTTGCCAGCACGAACGGTGACCAGGTTGTTGTGGGAAAGTCTGGCAGGAGAGTAAAGAGAGTGCAGCTCCATCTGGGAACACCTGAAGCGAAGCTTAGATATGAAACTTCATGCGAAGAACAAAGACCATGTGCCCAAGAGCGACAGACAACATCTGACCATGGTGGTTGGCTGGGATGTCAACTGCAGAATCAGGTTTAGCATAGTGGAAACCTTGCCCATAGGAAGTCAAGATGTTCAAACAAACTCCACACTCACAATAATACACGATTCAAATCAAGCTGGGCACCTACCTGAGACCACAAGCTCTTACCTGCCACCACGGTAGGGTGTCTTTGAAACATGGTTTTGTGGCCTTTTTCCAGATACTAGCTGTCCTAGCCTTTGTGAGACCCAAGGTTTTGCACAAACCACCTTGAGAGGGGAAAATGACACTTCTCAGTGACACAGCTCAACAGATTGCTTCCCCAGGTTGTAAGATAATGAGTCTGGAGAGCTAAATAACAGCACAGCACAGACAATTTTTGGAAGACAAGGAAGGAAGTTTGCCGATGACACCAAGCTGTGTTGACAAGCTGGAGGGGAGGGGTGCCATCCAGAGAGATCTGGACAAGCTGAGAGGTGGATCCATGTGAACCTCATGAAGTTCAACCAGGCCAAGGGCAAGGTCCTGCACCTGGGTCAGGGCAATCCCAGGCACAAATCCAGGTTGGACAGAGAATGGATGGAGAGCAGCCCTGAGGAGAAGGACTTGGGGGTGTTGGTGGATGAGAAGCTCAACACGAGCTGGCAACATGTGCTGGCAGCCCAGAAATCCCCCCGCAGCCTGGGCTGCATCCCCAGCAGCGTGGGCAGCAGGGCGAGGGGGGAGATTCTGCCCCTCTGCTCCGCTCTGGGGAGACCCCCCTGCAGCGCTGCCTCCAGCTCTGGGGCACCAACAGCAGAAGGAGATGGAGCTGTTGGAGCGGGGCCAGAGGAGGCCCCGGAGATGCTGGGAGGGCTGGAGCCCCTCTGCTGGGAGGACAGGCTGAGAGAGCTGGAGGGGTTCAGCCTGGAGAAGAGAAGGCTCCGGGGAGACCTTCCAGCCCCTGCCAGTCCCTAAAGGAGCTCCGGAAAAGCTGGGGAGGGACTCTGGAGCAGGGAGGGGAGCCATGGGATGAGGGGGAATGGTTTTAAACTGGAAGAGGGGAGATTGAGATGAGATATTGGGAAGAAATTGTTTGCTGTGAGGGGGGTGAGCCCCTGGCCCAGGTTGCCCAGAGAAGCTGTGGCTGCCCCATCCCTGGAGGGGTTCAAGGCCAGGTTGGATGGGGCTTGGAGCAACCTGGGCTGGTGGGAGGTGTCCCTGCCCAGGGCAGGGGGGTGGAACTAGATGGCCTTTAAGGTCCCTTCCAACCCAAACCATTCTGTGATTCTGTGATTCTAAGACAGGAGTTCTGTTGTTAGGAGGGAGGGAGAAGAGTAAAAATCAAGGAGTTTAGAAGTGGCCGGAATTCATACAACGGCTTTGAGAAAGAGAAATGCTCACAACCAAACAGCAGTTATCGTGCTGTACATGACAACGGCTGGAGGAACTTCAGACCTGAATGCCTACCCTATGTGAAGGGAGTCAGATATCTGATTTTCGTATTATTCGGGAGTAGAAAATTCAAAGTGAGAAATATTCAGCAGAAGACCTGTCAGAAAAACTTAATTTTTAATTAGCTGGAGACACGTGGGGTAACATAGGATCAGGGAGGTTGAATGGCTGGAAAGTTGACCAGGGGACCAACTTGTCTGCTTTTACTCAACAGTCCCATGTAATCGCAACTTTTCCACGTAAGAGTTCAACTCTGTCACAAGTGCCTGTCTCTTAAAAAAATAAATAAAAAATCCAAAGCTAAGAAAATTTAGTGACCTCTTATGTACACAGGACGAAAACCACCCCCTAACACTGTGCAACAAAGGCTTTCTTGATATTTTAAGTTCCTTAAAACATTGTAAGCAACAAAGGTACACCTCTTTTTTAAAAAAAAAAAAAAAAAAAAAAGAAAAAAAGGTATATCAAAGGATTGAGTTATTCTCCATGCAACCCGAAAGCCAAGGTGCTAATTTGCTTTTGTTCTTTTAAACTTCTTCACCCTCCCAAGCACCAGGTTATATTTAAACCCCTGCCAGCAGTGAAAGAGCGTGTGTCACCGGTCATTCTCACGCACCTTCCCTGTGAGGTGAGAAGTGCACAGATGGTTTATCAGATTGCTTTGGAAACGTCCATTGGGTTGATGCCTACGGTCAAATGAGCTTGTCTTACATAAAGAGTCAAGGTCAATGAGGGTCCTCAGGCCTTGTCCGAAGCTGCTTTACCCTTACGGTGAGCAAGGGCGGCTTGCAGTAGTGTCACATCTGCAGATTCCAAGACTACTAAGAACAAAAATAGTCGGTCGACGGATGCGCGACTAGTTTCGTAGATATCAACACCTGTTTGTCATTATTTTGCCTCTTTGAAGAAGATACTTTCCCATTTCAGCAGGTCAGAAGCCCAACCCCATCTCGAGTTACAGTCTGGAGACAGTACCTCCACCACCGTCTCATTAACTTAAGGACAAGAGAGCCACCCTGATGGGTCTCACTGGGTGGAAACCAGCCCAATTCCACAAGCCAAAGGAAGGGGGACACAAAGCAAAACACATCTCTGTCGTCAAAAAACAATTCACTTCAAAGTTTCCACGACTCAGAGCTATGGGGCGCCAACGGCGGTGCCCTGTCAAAAAAATACCGTGGCTTCGCAAAAGCAGCCGGAGGCTGGAAGGCAGGAAAATGTGGGGTTTGGTGCTGGCTCTGCTGCTGCACCATCAGCAAACAAGGAATTCCCCAGGAGTTTAAGCTTATTTGAAAGTACAATAAGGTTGACACCCACAAGGAGTGCCCGAAATAAGGGGAGGAAATGCTACCCACTGACCGTACCCATGGGCTTTCCGCCTTTACGTGCGGACCCTTCACCACGCTCTACCTCTGCCGCCCTTGGCACTCCTCCACGCACACTGTTAACGGATCGTTTTCCCCCTACTCCTCCAGGGTTGTGGAGGTTCGACCCCCAGGTCAAGAGAACCTGATGCCTCTCGCTGCATAAAACAACCCACGCAAGCACCTTCTTCTAAGGGAGCGTGGCTGAGAAAGAGGTCTACTACTATTTATTTTTTAACTGCTGAAACGGTGGTCATGTTACCGCTATCGTATTCAATATCAGTATTTCATCCCGTTTTAATCTCCACGCTTCATTAGTGCTTTTCTGTGGGCAAGAGGCTCTGGCTGGTGACAGAGCTGCCATTGCCTTGTCCACATGGATGACAAGAATACAAGACACACACAAAAAAAAAAGATCCCAGACCGCTCAGTGAAAGCTGGGTTTCATCCACGCCAGCTAAAGCACAGGACATTTAAGAACATCAAAAGAGGAGGAACAGCTCCTGTGCACCTCAAAAGGCACATCCTAGGAATCATTAGTTTTGGAATTCGCTCAATCATGGAGGGGGGGGAAAGTCTCATAGCCAGAGCTCCATGGCTGCAGACACACCGATATTGGCATCCGATACAGGAATTTTGAGTTGAACTGGAACCACCACTTAAAGATCCCATGACGTGGGAAGAAGTCCACCGATTCCTCCCTGCTCCCCCAGCCGTTTTGATCCATCTTAACTAGGTATCTTCCAATGATTGGGTCTAATATTAAGGAAATACAAATGCATTTCAACACCTAGCTAGCTCATCAAGCTGGCTTTTGACAGGGTCCTAGACAATTTAGCCAGCAACCTCTGCAAGCAAACTGGAGCTCCTCAAACCAGCCTCTGAATCACAGTCAAAATAAGTCAGTTAATCCATTGCCATCTGTCTCATTTTTGTTAGCCAACCAGTTGGCCATAACAGTCCCAATGTTAGCAATTAGCGTGGCCAGCGCTACCTACTACACGGTAGTTCTTCTAAACTTCTCCAGGTCTTTTGACAGCACTGGACATGGGGGACCGAGGGAAAGGCAGGGGGTTTGCTAACCCTAGGTCAGAGATTCAACTTTCCGAAATCCTGCTCATCCTCCCAACATCATGATAAATCCTTATTTCTGCTCATTTAAGTGTCTCAGCACTCGGAGCACGTCCAGGGGAAGCACTGGGTACAAACAGGTCCCCCACAACTTTACAGTCACCTTTTGGTTCCCTAACAAAGGCGACACTCAAGGCTTTTGAGTCCAAGTAGCATCCGCTCGTGTGTAAACTGGCCACAGCTCCACTGACAGCAGGTAGAGCTCAGAGAGAACACACAAATTATGGTCATTATCATGTTATTATGGTATTGCTACAGCAGCAGCAAAGCCTCCTGTTAGTCCTCCTTCATTCCAACTGGATGACCAGAATCAGAATAGAACCATAGAATGGTTTGGGTTGGAAGGGACCTTAAAGGCCATCCTGTTCCAACCCCCCTGCCCTGGGCAGGGACACCTCCCACCAGACCAGGTTGCTCCAAGCCCCGTCCAACCTGGCCTTGAACCCCTCCAGGGATGGGGCAGCCACAGCTTCTCTGGGCAACCTGGGCCAGGGGCTCACCACCCTCACAGCAAACAATTTCTTCCTCACATCTCATCTCAATCTCCCCTCTTCCAGTTTTAAGCCATTACCCCAGAAATAAGGTCCTGAGATGGTACCTTACGAAAGGTATGAGAAACGGGACTACTGAGCTTTAGTTGGTGCCCTTGGGGTGGCACCAAGATCAGAACCATCTGTCCCAGACACACCAATTTCATTCTTACATCACACAAAATTAAAGATCCAACTGATGGTTGACCTGTTTTCAAGTGTCTTCACTGGGGACAGAGCACCTTTGCCATGCTGTCTGTCAGCCCAACGAAACTACGCGCAACAGCGGCGCCCGTCGACACGGCAAACTAAAAATATAATACACATTTGTGATCAAGTGTCCCACACCTGAAATTAAACCTCTTTCAAGCTTAACTTCAACTAGGCTTCGGTCCCTCAGCCGGTTTCCACCCAGCGCTCTCAATCCAAACTCTATTAAAATATTCAGACTGTTATTTGCACACCAATTCCTTTCCGACCTCCACTCCCTTTTTTTTTTTTTACGTAGGTAACTTTGAAGCTGTTTTTTTTTTTCCCTCCTCCCTTCTAATACGACTTCCTCCCTGCTGGCAAATAAGCATTTTGGAGAAAAAAAAAAAAAAAAATCCTCTTTAATATTCTTCCTCAGGGCCTCAGAAGAACACAGTGTTTTCTCCACGTTTAACAAGCACGGCTGCTGTTTGTCATGCGAAAACCCACTCGCTTTGGATTTCGAATGAAGTCAGGAGACAAAGAAGTCTTGCAGAGCTTCATTAAGCCAGACGCACTACTCGGTGCCTTAAAAAAAAAAAACCAAAAAAACCCAGACACACACCACCAAAACCCCCCCCAGAACAAAAGACCTTCACTCCATAGGATGGGATGTACTATTTGCTGAGGAGCACTTGGACACTCCCAAGGATTTTCCGAGCGTCTTCTTCATTAAAGCAAAACTCTCACCTCCAAAAAATCAAAATTCATGTAGATATTACGGCAAACCTCTTCCCACAGAGGCTGTGGGCTTTTTATTACTATTTATTTGTCAAACTGCTTCTCCTTGTGGGTCAGGTAACAGTCTCTTCCACCCAGCGCCAGGCTGCAGGACAAGTCGGGTCAGTTCTTCAGTCTCCAGCTCAAGTTGCTTCTCAAGGGACAACGTGGAGCCTCAGCTCCCCTCAGTCCAATTTCCATTTTCTCCTGCGCTCCAACAGCTCTCTCAGTGCTGCAACAAAAGGAAAACTGGTTCTGAAGATCTTCATCTAGCAGATACGTATCGAGGGCGTCCCGGTAACCGGTAAGGGTGCTTGTGTGACTGCGTGTCGCGGCCGAAGCTCAGCATCAGCCACTCGTTCCTTTTTGGTGTTTTGTTTTTTTTTTTTTTTTTTCTTCTCTTCCAGCCCCACCACTTTTCCTGTTTTACTAAACCTCGGTGTTTCTCAGCCCTGGCTCTTTGCCCATTTTAATTTCATACGCGGCGCAAACCTCAAAGTCTGAGTCCATTACGCAGATATTTTCCCCTCGCATCAGGACGAACATCAGCGTTGCTAATAGCTGTGGTTTTTCCTCCCATTGGGCTCTCAAGACTTCTGAAGCCGGAAAAGAAGAAGAGAACGTACTTGTCTAGAAGGGGATTATTGTTCCTAAATTAATGGTACCATTTCCAAGGCTTTAACTACAAAAAAGAGGAGAGAAGGTTTATGTCGGCGTATGAATGTGCACATCTTCTGCAAAGCAGGATCCTGTTAGGTATGTCCAGCCTGGAGGGTGGATGTTCTCCACAGCAACCGCAGTCCTTCCCAACAGTCCTTCCCAACCGTCCTCCCGTACTCCCGAGACCACTCGGCTCCTCAGAGGCATGACCATCCTCATCCGAAAGACAATTTCATTTGTTATTTCCAGATCCTTCTCTGCCAAAGTCAATGCTCTTTGCTCTTCAGCAGACTGCTTACGTGGCGACTAATTCTGAAGTCCTTTCTCCACCATTAGACGTTAGAGTCTGGTAGTGACCATTCATTCAACCCTCAAGTGAACCCTGTTGTGGCCTTGACAACTACTTGTTGCCCTTGTGGCCGAGAAGGCCAATGGTCTCCTGGGAGGCATTAAAAAGAGCGTGGCCAGCAGGCAGAGGGAGGTCATCCTCCCCCTCTGCTCTGCCCTGGTGAGGCCACAGCTGGAGCACTGGGTCCAGTTCTGGACTCCCCAGTTCAAGAAGGACACGGAACTGCTGGAGAGTCCAGCAGAGGCTACCAAGATGATCCAGGGACCGGAGCACCTCTCTGCTGAGGAAAGGCTGAGAGCCCTGGGGCTGTTCAGCCTGGAGAAGAGAAGACTGAGAGGGGACCTCATTGATGCTGATCAGTATCTAAAGGGCGGGTGTCAAGAGGATGGGGCCAGACTCTTCTCAGTGGTGCCCAGTGACAGGACAAGGGGCAACGGGCACAAGGTGGAACACAGGACATTCCATCTCAACATGAGGAACAACTTCTTTCCTTTGAGGCTGCCAGAGCACTGGAAGAGGCTGCCCAGAGAGGCTGTGGAGTCTCCTTCTCTGGAGACATCCCAAACCCTCCTGGATGGGTTCCTGTGCTACCTGCTCTGGGTGACCCTGCTCTGGCAGGGGGGATGGACTAGATGATCTCCAGAGGTCCCTTTCCAACCCCTGCCAGCCTGGGATTCTGTTGAGCTTTTACCCATCCACAGTTGCAGTGGAGACAAGCCCAAGCTTCATCAGCCTTTGCTAGCTTTGGAACCAAGCATGCGAGGAAGCACAGTACAGGCGCACAGCGCAGCTTGGCTCAGGTCCGTAAGAAGCTTCACTAGGACTCGTACCCGAGCTAACATCCCCTCCGATAGCACACAGCCCTTCTCCACGTGGCGTTACTTGGATCTCCACCAGCTGACAAATCTCGGCACTGCCTGCCGCTGTTTCGTGGCAGGATAAGTTTTGCTCTTCTCAGAGCTTCAGTAGGATCAAGCCTTGCTCCTCTCTCCTGAGGATCCTGCCTCTCCCGCCTGAGGCTCTTTTTTTAACCACAGGCTCCACCAGCAATTCCACAGGAAAAAAAAAAAAAACAAACCAACAACAAACCCAAACAAACCCAAAACACCAACACCCAGATGCAAAAGCCCTGGGGAGTCCATGCTGAATAACCCCCACCCAAACCTCAACAGCTTAAGCACATCTTTGTTTCTCAGCTTCGCTTTGTGAATCCTACACATCAACTCTTCAAGGACATGCAACGCAAACAGAAGAGACAGGGCTTCTCAAGTGCTTCTAAACTCGTTATGCATTAGTTTTATTTCAAAGTAATTCATCGATCTAGACAACCTAAGCTTATCTGTGTACTATTCCCTGTCCAACTGTTTCGTATCTCTGCAGAGACAGAATCATAGAATTGTCAGGGTTGGAAGGGACCTTAAAGACCATCCAGTTCCAACCCCCCTGCCATGGCCGGGGACACCTCCCACTAGATCAGGTTGCTCAGAGCCCCATCCAACCTGGCCTTAAAAACTTCCAGGGATGGGGCTTCCACCACCTCTCTGGGCAACCTGGGCCAGTGTCTCACCACCCTCATGGTGAAGAACTTCTTCCTAACGTCCAGTCTGAATCGACCCATCTCTAGTTTTAATCCATTCCCTCTAGTCCTACCATTACCCGACATCCTAAAAAGTCCCTCCCCAGCTTTCTTGTAGGCCCCCTTAAGATACTGGGAGGCCACTATAAGGTCTCCTCAGAGCCTTCTTTTCTCCAGACTGAACACCCCCAACTCCCTCTCAGTCTGTCCTCATAGGAGAGGTGCTCCAGCCCTCTGATCATCCTCGTGGCCCTTCTCTGGACACGCTCCAGCACGTCCATCTCTCTCTTGTAGTAGGGGCTCCAGAACTGGACGCAGTACTGCAGGTGGGGTCTGACGAGAGTGGAGTAGAGGGGGAGAATCACCTCCCTCGACCTGCTGGCCACGCTTCTCCTGATGCAGCCCAGGCTACGATGGGCTTTCTGGGCTGCAAGTGCGCCCTGACAGCTCATGTTGAGCCTCTCGTCCACCCGCACCCCCAAGTCCTTTTCTTCAGGGCTGCTCTCAAGCCAGACAGTGCCCAGCCTGTGTCGGTGCTTGGGATTGCCCCGACCCAGATGGAGGACCCTGCACTTGGTCTTGTTGAACTTGCTGAGGTTGGCATGGTCCCACCTCTCCAGCCTGTCCAGGTCCCTCTGGATGGCATCCCTTCCCTCCAGCATGTCAGCCGCCCCGCACAGCTTGGAGCATACAACAATTAACCCTTGGGAATCTGCAATTCCCTGGTCCAGATTACGATTCTACAGCTTGACCTGCTTCCACTCCAGCTTCCCAGTAAACTGGCTGCGTGCTTGAGGCTCCAGCCTCCCTCTCTTCTTACTTCTCCTCCAAAGGTGACCAACCTCCTAGACAACTCCTTTCCAAGATTAATTAGAAAGTGATGGACAAGCACCCACCTCTTCACCCCAAAGATAAACTGCAACCGCTGGCAACCTCATTTTAATTATCTTCTATGCTTGGTACCACAACAGCTGTTCTTGGAATTTTCCTTCCAAATGAAAAGGCGAGTAAGGAAGACTTTAAAGTAAAGACAGGTTTTAAAAATCAAACAGAATTTGCAGCCTCAGGGACGCGTTGCTCATAAACTCAATTAATTCATGAGGCGTACATCAATTTTTTTTTTTTTTTTTACAGTACCTTAGTACCGCTTTAGATGAGCAAATAGCTAGCTGCTGCCAACAGAAAAATCAAGAGCAACAGAAGCTTTGTTTCAACTTTCAGTGTTGGCAATTAAAAGAAAATTAAGATGGGAGCACGTATGACCACTGCCACTTTGGATCCTAGTCCAAAAGGAACAGGAGCAGCTTTACTGAATCCATTCTGACTCCATTTTCTACATGGCAGGGGGGGAAGGATCGAGACATCTTTACATATCCATTATTTGTCATCCATTTTTTTTCCTCCTGCCAAGTAGATTTAATCCCGATTCATGAAACAACAGCTAATGTAAGATCAAAGACCGTTCTCGGCTTTGAAGCCTTGATTCTAGTTTTCATAGTTGTGACAATCTGGTCCTAGAAACTTACCCCACGAACGGCGCTTTCCCAAAGAAGAAACAGCAACCTTTTACAGAAGAGAGAAGGAAAAGAGGACCTACACGACAGAAAGCTATTTTTAAAACGGCCTCCTTTAATCCAGTTTACTATGGTTATTTACTAGCCAAGCTTAAGCGCTCAGGAAAACACACATTGCATTAATATTTTCTTAATAAACTTTCAGACCAGCTGCAATTCAATTCCCCGAGCGGGTCCTTCTAGAAGCGCTAATACAGCCGTTACGTTACGTGCAACGTGTGTAATTCTTCTAACGACGACAGTACCCTCCCCTGACCGTTCACAGCTAGTATTGAAGCTTCAGCGTCCCCAAAAGCAGGTTATAGTCAAATTTGTTTGGGGAAAAGGAACACTGCTTCATGCTCAAGTAAAACGCTGTGTGGGTGGAGTCTGGTGAAACACAGGATTTCACAATATTTTAACTCAAAACCCAGCTGCAGTAAAATTTCACTTTGCAATGCTAAAAAAAGCCGTAACCGCAACGAAGTATGACACGTTTGAAGGTTAAAACAAAACACTTACGCTTCACCGTGCCAACAATTCAGAGCTGCAGATGATTATCAATCCCTCCCCCCATCGTCCCCCCCCCCCCCGCCAACGTCACACCCTCCTGCTTCGACGTGAAACGTCAAGTTGGACACATGAAAATAAAAAGCTTAGTAAAGTAGAGCAGCCGTGATTTCTAGTTTTTTTACTGTGTAAATGAGTTTAAAGCTATGATTCCTAAACATCTGACTTCTTTGATAGCACCCAAGAACTTTAAGGCAGATATTCGTATTTAATTTGTTGCATTTATACCAGGCAGCTCAGCCAACAGCCTAGGATCTCTACCGGAGAGCAATTCAGAGCCCCAAATTCAGACTTTACCTCTTCCTGCTGATTATACGGAGAGTCTGAAGCTAAACCACGTACGCTGTTTGCCTGCAATCGCTCTCAAGGAGATTAAGTTCCGATTAAGCACAACATCCTGAATAAGGCCAAGAAAAAAAACAAAAAAAAACCAAAAAAAACCCCACAGCTCTCACCACGTTCTAGATTTGTATAACAGCACCTGGAAGCCAAGGGACTCCGTGCCAAGACGCTCAAGTTAACAGCGGAGAATTCCTGTCGCAGAGAGCTTACCCACCTGGATGGGAAACATGCACAAAAGGAAGGGGGAAATACACGGAGACGATGCTCTGCTATCAGTTCTCACAGATTGAAGGTGCAAGACTCCCAAGTATTCGACATCGTTCTCAAACCCCAGCCCTGGAACGGGAAGAACCTCTCCACGAAAACTGGGTTTTGCTTCGGAGAGGGGAGGGTTTTGAAATTCAGCTCAGTGCATCCAAGCTGCTAAAAGGCGAACTCAAAAATAATTTTTAGGCTCGGGTGTTTACACCCGCTACCTGATTTGTGATTGATCACTTGGCTTTGGCAGTACTATGAAAATCACGCTCACACAGGGCTAGTGACAAGAGAGAGATCAGAACCCAGGCACACGGAATCCCACTCCAAACTTACGGCAACACTTACACACAGGCTTTCTCCAGATTCCCGATACAGATAAGCAGCTGGCTGCCCATAATTAAAGTATCTCCAGTTGATTTACTCCCTGCTTGGTAAGTGCTTTATTTACCAAAACGGCCTCACGGAAAATTAAAAAAAAAAAAAAAAAAAAAGGTTCACTTCTCAGTTGTACTTTGGACATCAGTACTTTGACTGGCAGAAGAGGGATGAAGTCACATTCCTTACGTACCACAGGCATTCCGCATTAAGATGCTTGAGCGGGCACCGGTCAGGCTTTGAGGAAGAGCAGAACAGCAGTGGGATAAGTCAGAAAGGCATTGGATTAAGAAACACGAGTAGGATGAAGTTACTCAAGAACTGCCAAAAGGGATTTAAACGAAATACAGGCAAGCAAATATTTTGAATGCAGGTAAGTTCCCTCGTTCCACTAAGCTGTGGCTGAAACAGCAATGGCAGGAGAGAATATTTTAAGTGGTACTAGCAGGAGTCAAAAAAAGCGACTTCTACGCAGAATGAGACGGCCTTGCACACAAGCAGCACCACAGGTCCTCAGATAACGGCTGCAGCGTCCTCGTACGCAGCTTGGAAGCGCGCATCAGGAAAAAAAAAAAAAGAGAGAGGGTACACTCAAGGTTATTACAGTGTTCAAGGCAAAGCAAGAAATACCGCCATAACTGAAAGGACAGAAATCCAGAGTAAGGAGACTACGGAATGAGGTCACCCAACCCATTCAAGCCGCAACCTGCTCACAAATGCAACGGAGTCTTTCACCCAGACAAGTCGCTCTTATCTAACTGTTTCACAGGTGAAAGTGAACTTCTGAGCTAGCAGGATGTAATTTCATTGTGACAGGGGGGAAAAAAAAAAGCGCGACTGCTTTAATGAACTTGATCTGGAGTAGAAGTCTGTATCATTAAACACACACAGACGCAGAACCTCGACGGCAGCGGTATAAGAAGCGATTTCAACATCTAAACGATACCTTTCCAGCCACACCACGCAGGACGCTTGTGCCATTTATTTAGGTGGCTTCGAATGATTCCTAGCCTTCAACAGAAAAATATACGCAGCAATTAATAAAGAAAAAAATAAAACCGCCATCATGAGAATTAAAACTTTTATTAGTGTATTCACATATTAGGCAAATGCAACACGCATGAAGCTTATTTCTTAGGTTCACAAGTTCTACCAATACATTAGTCTACTGGTAAAACTAGCACAAACTGGTAACTGCTTTGCCAATTTTTTTTATTTTTTTTTTTTATTTTTATTTTTTTTTCAAAAGGTGTCTGGCCCGCTTTTTCAAGGCTTGATTTTTGGTATTGCTTCTATGCCCTAGTCATTATGGCATAAAAATATCCATCGCTATCATCAATTCAGTCAACTGATTAAAAGCTGTAACACTGGCCACATTTTTGTTCTCAAAGCTAAGTTGTCACTAGCTGTACTTACAAAGTACAGTACTAGTGTAAATGGATGAAACAATGGGGGAAAAAAAAAAAAAACCCAGACAAAAGGCAATCCTGCTACTGCCACAATAACAAAAGAATGACAGACAGCTAAGATCACAAGATTGTTAGTAAGATGTATATTTTTCAAGTCAGAATAACCCTCCTATACAGTTTCCCAACCCTTCCCCAACCCAGACTTATTTGTAGAATATATTTCAGAATATTTTTTTTTCTTTTTTTTTTTTTTTTTTTTTAATATGGTGCAGCTGTAGTGTCCAAGGGTTCACAATAACATGCACTGTCACGAAGAACCTAGAAGTCCTCCTTCGCTGGTCATACCTCAGCAACCACTATCCTAGAGGTTTTGCAGAAGCAACTACTTTTAATAACAAGGCCCGTTATGACATAATGAACGCGTATGATCTGGTATGTAAGTAAGCTATACAAAGCCACTCAGATCAGAAATTTAAATTCTGTTACTGAAATATGTTAAGAAGCTGCATCTATTTAAAACCTATACGAAAGAGTCTAGTTTACCCTGGGAAAGGATTTTTCAAGGTATTTGGCTCCAAAAACTAAACCCCATGATTTTTAGTGACATCTGTTCGATGAAAAAAAAAAAAAAAAAAAAAAAAAAAAAAACCCCAAACCCCACAGATGTAAAGGATAAGCCAATAACCTTGCGTACTTAATCCAGTATCCAATGCTACGGTAAATTCTCATTCCGTGAGAAAAAAAACCACTGATTTCAATGATTCAAGGTATAAAAAAAAAAAGTCCCAAATTACATCAGTGCCAGCAATACTGCTGGCAACAGATGCATCAACTCAGATGGCTAGGGAAAAGTAGACTCCTAGTGTGATGGAGACTCGGAATTTATAATATGAATTCATTTTAGGCCCCATTAAGCATATAAAGTGTCTTAAGATTTCACAGATGAATCTCAAGACATTTCTTTCCCTTCCAACGGAGGGATTTTCTTTTTCTTTAAGAAGGCAGCAAAAAGTTAAGCTTTTCTACAAGGAAAGTCTGCTTTTTATGTTTAGGACAACTCGAAAACCTGCTTATATAAAAAAATACAAAAGAATAAAGGAGTAGAGTCTTGGAATTTTATGAGAGATTTGCCCCAATCAAAAAAAACCAAACAACTATTTATGGGAACTAAAATGGAGAACAGCACAACACTGTGATATTTGAGATCATGATACATTACCTGTACATATACTTAGCTATTCATGTTATTGATAAACCATTAGGACACTCAATTATATACCCAATAAAAACACCATTAAGAGTCTTTAGAACTGTCCCTCCTTCTTTCTGAAGAAGGCATTTCTATACACTAAATTTTCATCTAGTATCAGAGTATAGGAAACAGAATCCACAAGGTGCTTTAATTGATGAGACCTCAAGTGCTGTTTTTCTTTTTTTCTTTTTTTTTTTTTTTTTTTAAAAACCTTTTTGGATAGTAAACAGTTCATGGGGACCACACACAAATACTACGACAGACGAGCTGTTATATTAAGTCTGTTGATTGGACTCAGTATTTAGCCCACTGGTAACGGAGGAAGGAGTTTTACGACATGCTGGAGCAGCGTACTGAAGGGGAGCCCATCTGAGTCAATACTTTGTCCAACCATTGTAGAGGTCCATTCAGATGAAGTTCAATCCAGCAAGGAGTGCTTGTTACTGTTTGCCGCCTAGAAAATAAAGAATAATAAAGGAAGTCAGAAAGGCAGGTTCAGCTGACATAAAATTCTCCGTCATACCATCAAATGTGTTTCCATAAAAAAAAAATCTGTAACCATTACCATAACTTTTTACTAAGGTTTTTCAGACAGTCTTTGAAGAAAAACACCTCACATCTGTAAGACACATCAATATTTACACGCTTGCCCATAACACGTTGAGAATATTCTGCTCTGGAGAGATCAGAACTGCAGCACTGGCTTCAAGTGCTGCACCCAGAGCCTTATTTCTAAAAAGAAATGCAAAACTGAAGATTGTCCAACCAAGGTGGTGTTCACCTCACAGATAGTTGTGTGCAGCTACACCTCAACCTTCAAAGGGTCCGCCTGCGTAACTGGGTTGGAATTTTGTAGACAACTACTGAGAAATACAGAATAGAAGCGCTCAGCTCCGCACTCTCAGCATGGCCAAAAGCACAGTACCGTGATGATCCCAAAGTCTGGCTTTTTTGGAGCAACTGAGAAGATAAGCGTATAAGGAAATTGCTAGATGTTGTCAGAAACACTACGTCAAAATACAGTGCGCGTTCGTACTGTGCTAACTGATGCTATCTTAAAGGAACGCCGAACTTTATCTCCGATTTCCTGTAATCTTAACACTTCTACGTGTGTTTTGTACTATAACATCCTCAGACAAACTATTTAAGTAAAAATTGAGTTTCCCTTGTCTTCTGTATAAACTTGCCTATAATTTTCCACAATAGAAGCCCTCAAACACCCTATAGAAAGACTCAGTAAAGCTGAAGGGTTGACAGCCACAGAAGCTTCATTTACTCTCCCATATATCCTTGTTTTAGAGACCTGTTATTCAAAAATCTTCCTTCTCATCTCCAAAGTAAAGAAGTCAGCATTGGACCTACTCTGCCTGAGAAATCCTGTTATTTCATTGTACCCACTCCAGGCATGGGAGTTTTCCCGAACTAGACTGGCAAGACTACTGTTGCTAAGCCAGTTTTTCCTAGTAATTCCAGCTATCCTAAAGTCAAAGCAAGGAGGCATTAAGATTCAAAGGCAGCAGATTAGTCAGACACGGACCCAGCCCCTTCGTTTTCACTGCCGGCCCCGCAACCCTTCGCTTTAAGGAAATCTGTTTATATAAACAGAGGAACCGAAAAGGCAGAAAGCTTAAGGCAGGCAGAGGATGGATTTCAAAAGTTGTCTGTGGTTTCGCATTTTCTAGGAGAAGAAAAGCAGCGGGGTCTGTGCTCTCTCAGCACTCTAAAAAACATTGTTATCTCAGCCCCAAATGCCTATGCCAAAACAAAGTGATCCAATAAAAGAACAATCTAAACCACAGGAAATATAATTCCATTTAGTCTCGAATCCTCTCCCAAAGAAGGAAGCTCATTATTCCACCGCTGTCAGCTCCCCTACAATGCGTTCCACAACACGCTTCCTCAAAATTTTACAACTGGTTTTGTTCAACAGCCCTGGCTTTGCACTCCACTGGCAAAAGTTGATGAAATAGCGACTTAGCAGCCATCTCAAAGCAAAAAACTCAGCTTCTTCTACCCATGGATTTCCAGTTCACATATCACTAAGTCTCTTTGCTGTAATTACCTCCACTTAACTTTCTTCCGAAGATGATCCTAGGCCTGGGTAGTTCCTGTACTACCACAAACACTTGACCGCCGATCTGAACTTCTACCATCATCCTCAATTCCAGCCAACACGTATCGAGCAAAAAGCTATAAGCTATTTTGTCTACCAAGCTTCTAAAATCTATCACCTTGCCATATTCGGCACGTTTATGCACATATGCCTGAAATTAAGTAATGCTTTGGCTTTGCCAAAGCCTGTTCCATGAGAAACGTTTTTGATGTAATAACGAAGCACAGAAGTTTTAAGAAGAATGATGGATTTTCCAGTGCTTCCTGGTCTATTTTGACAATTGGCTACGCTCGTTTAAATTCAAGATGGTGTTTGCAGGAGCAACGTCTTCTTGATCCAATCACAACTGCAGCATAACTTACAAGTTTTGCGCATCAATAATTTATTAGCGCCATCTTAAAGAGCGACACAAAGAAACTAGTTCAGCACTATGTCAGGAATCAGTTTCTGCACTGTTCTGGCAGCATTTCCACTGGAGCTTTTTCAACCCTATGATCTCTGAAGGGTTTATAGACTACTAACAACAAACATTCTCCCTCCTTAAAAATAACTTTACCAAAAGCCTCCCCACTGCTTTAACCCAGCGCTTCCACTCCATTCACTTCGAGTTGTCTCCGTATAATCTGACTGATTAAGCCTTTCTTCTGTTCTGATTTGAATGTTGTATTTAATTATGCGTAAGTGTATACATATTCCTTTTGAGCCAAATCCAGCAGTTCTTTAAACTTGAGCCAGATTCTTTCTTGTGTACCCCTTGCTAACAAAGAGGTACCAATTTATTCCATTACTCAAATTTCTCATTTCACCTAATTAGGCTTTTACAAAATTGGCTTCATTTAGCCGACAAGCCTCCCCCACGTACCGGCACTGCTATTTACATGTATACATGTATATATTTCAAGAGCAGATAAAAGAATCAGAAGCCCAGGATTCAAAGTGGAACCTACATGCGATTACTCAACTTCAGAAATGGTACGGATTTTAAAAAAAAAAAAAAAAAAATCATTATGTATTGCAACAGGGTATTGATATGTCACACTTCATTCTTTCAGCGGACCGTTTCTAGAGAGATTTAAGGGGTTTGTTTTAAACCACGTCTCTAGCTCTCCAAAATAATTAAATCTTTAATATTGCTCATTTAGAAGTCAATTCCTTTTCCTCCCGAATTCCCATACTACATTAAAAACAGGCACTGTCCTCAACCATAGCTCTTAGTTTGTGCTAATAGAGAATACAAAATACAATTGGCATCTATTCAAAAGCAGATAAAAGACTATTTTTTCCACTCAAAAAACTGTTTTTAGCAGTTTTACTACATAAACACAGTCGTCTTACTCCTGCAAAGTTTTTTCCACTGCAAGTTCCAAAATATTTGCCATCCCTTAAATGCGTGTTCTCCAGCTGTTTTATTCTGCGGAATGCACTCCCGGTGAACTCCAATTCTTTCCGTTGGGTCCTACCAACTGCATCCCGCACCACAATCTAACAAACTCATTATATTCCGTATAGAACAGGACAGAGACCAAAATGACTGAAAGTCTAACAAACAGCAAATAATCCCATGGCACAAACTGAGAAACTTCTAGATGTTGTCAGTCATTTCACCACAATACGCAAGCAGGACCGAGCGAGGAAACGGAACTTTGAGGACGTTCCTTGCTCAATAGCTGACTTCAATGCAATACTACAATCAGTTTAACGTTCTTTATGAGAGGAGCTCCATAGTTGAGGAGGGTGGGGAGAAAAAGGAAAAAATACGGGTTTAACTTGCAGACAGCATTACCTACAATAGCGGTGAGAAGCCTGTGCATATGGCTTTCGAGCCAGAAGTAGCGTATTAGTGAAAAGTGATAAATGTTTAAATTTGAAAGCAAAGTTGTTTTGTTTTTTTTTTTTTTCCTTACCTGTATTCAGCTCCCCATCCTTTAACAAAACTCATTCTTATGGTACACATTCTAGTAAGCTGATAAACTGCTTCAAAACCCTGATTCACAGATTGAGCCAGAAGAGCAGCAAATTCTTGGTTATTAAAGATTTTTAGATTGCATCCTATAAAGAAAAAAAAAAAAAAGTCCAAAGGGTACAAACAATGAATAACTGCGCTTGCTACACAAAAGCCCAAGACTATGAAGAAACTCTCAAAAGGAAAGCAAATGTCACCCAGTGAATACATTCACTGGATATTTTTGCACGAGACCTTCGGTCGGCTACTAACCTGGTGGAATTTTGCACACAGTTGCAGGATGCCAGCCATATCTTTGATTACAGTTGGGGCTCTGAACAAAAATCGCGCTATCGCTTAGGCACTCAGCAAAAACTTCTCCACCGATGTAATAGAGACGTACACCCCTTCCTGTAGCAAAATTCAAAGGAACTCTAGTTATCATATGATGCAAGCAGATTAACAAACACGAGAGTATTTTGTTTTAGAAAAGGCCAAGGTTTTTCTTTACAACAAAACAGAAATCAATTATCTACAGGACCGCACTGCTGAGCTGACAGCTGGAGCAGGAGCAGAACACAATTAACTTGCATTTTTCTCCCACGAGCACGCAAGATTTGATGGAGAAGCAGAATAAGTTTTGTTCAGGAGCGAGACAGAATTTTCTAGCCACGTAATGGCTTGTAACCAAATCCACGGAAGGAAGCTGTGTTCGTTACCAAATACTGTTTTCACTTAAAGAAATACCAAAGTTGAAATAAGAAGATTAAATGCAACAGAATTAAAACTTGCGCTAATATTAAAGGGTTGTATGTGAAGTGGCAATAGGTCACCATGGCAAAAAAAAAAAAAGAGAACACAAGTACACAACTTCAACGCTATCTGCTTACATGCACCCACGCTATTTCACAACCCACTGCATCCCCCTTCTCTGTACTCTCTGGAGAGAGTCAACAAGACTTCGTTTAGCCCTATTAAAAAAAAAAAATACCCATAAGAAATCCTATTGTTCACTTTTAAATTATGATTTTGTTCTCCCAGTAGAAAAAAAATAAATAAATACCTGTTTGGGTTATTTCTAGCACAAGTAAGAGAAATAATGTACAACTGATCTCTCAAAGAAAACTCTTTATAATTAACAGGTCCTTTAAAGGACATAGTTTCTCTTCCCCTTTTTCTTTAAAACTATTTGTCAAACAAAATGCGAGGTGCTCTCTAAAAAAAGTGAGAGATCCTTACATTTTTGCTTTTCCTCATCATTGACCATTTTGATCAGTCAGCACAGGCACAGCCTGGGTTTCTGCACAGCTAAAATTTTATTAGACAAACCTTTGGATTTCAAATAGAGGGAGTCAGAAGGTTCTACTAAAGAGGTGGAACTTTTTTATTAAAAGTGAAAACAAACAAACAAAAAAATCTTGTGAGTGTTGCTAAATAAAAGAGCCTAGAAAAAAGAAAAAAAAAGTAGTTTAATGAAGAACTTAAATCCAAGATGCAGCATTGTGCAAAACAATATTCTTCACTAACCACTGAAAAAAAATCTTGATCATGTCGAAACAGCGTGTTATCCCAACGGTAGCTTTTCCCATCTCAGAAAAGAATTCGAGAAGTACTACCAGTGTCCATTCTGCATTTTATAAATTAAACTAAGCAACACATTAATATTTTGTAATTAAAGCTTAAATTTCAATCATAAGCAACTCTGAATTATAACAAGTTCAATGGCTGGCTGCACAAGGATGGAAAGATCCCAACACTGATCTGCCCAGCCTACCTGGATCATTCCAGAGAATTTAATGACTAAAATCAAATTAAATAGTTAAAAAAAAAAATGGAGATTTTTACCTATGTGTCGCCTTGTCATTTCCACTGTAGCGTTTCTGTTTACATTGGAAAGCAGACCTAGACAAAATCGTTCTGAATTTGATGGATCTGTAAAGCCATCTACGGTCAGGGAAGGCTGTGATGCATGGAAGGTTTCTCCCACTCTCTGATTCAATTCATAATACGCTATTGAACACCAAAACGCAGGCTCCGAGTAAGTAACTGGTTGCAAGTCTAAAATAAAAAAGTAAAAAAATAAGCTTAAGATAGATTTCTTTTCAGCCAAATTCTATCTGCCCCGCTATTCGTCTCTTCCAGAAACGACAACGGTAGTCTCCTCAAACGACTCAAATTCTAGTTTGCTTACTGTCATTTTTACCTACCCCAGTAAACAGAATGGAATTCAAGATTCCACACAAGGGAAGGAAGAGCGGAAGGAGGGCTGATCTAATCTGACCACAGCTCATGTAGTTCGGTACTTGCATTTTGCTCGGTAAAACGATTAAGCTAATGTTGCTGTGAGTGCCAGACGCTGAGACATTTCTGTTGCCTTTCTATAACTTGCCAACATTTTGGCAACGTTAAAGAAAAGATTAAACTATCAAACACTGAACCACACAAAAGAAAAAGAATGTTAAGAGGAAAGTGATATTCCCTTGTATTACACTATACCTTTTACTGTCTCTTTATCTAAAAGCAGTTCTAAGCTCCTTTTACGCTCCCTTATTAGAGCTCAGTATCTTTCCCACGCATCTTCAGCTTTTCCTGTGCCGCTTCCCCTTTTTACCTACCCTAATTACTTACTCAGCTTTCTGAACAGCATTTTCCTGTCACATCCTGTCACCAGTCCTCAAACCAACCCAAGGGAATCTGATCTTCCTGAGGCTTTTATACAGACACACAGTGACGGCACTTCATCAAAGCAGGTGGGCAACTCATGTGGCAGCAACAATTGTGGTCACAGGTGGCAGAGCACATCAGAAGAGCAGCAGAACACACATACGAGGGGGACAGCCAGTCTGGGCAGCACTACGGATAGGCTATCGTCCTTTAAACTATTTATTTTATAAATGCTATCCTTGCACGCACCACCATATTGTTCTTTCTCTTCGCTAGAAGCTCAGCAGTTACAGAAATAGCGTAGTCATTACCAAGTTATTAACCCAGCCCTATTATGTTTATCATCAGGAAGCCAACCCAACAGTCTCCTCTTAATACCAGCTCTTATTTTCTTAAATTACATCTTCATTTTTAAAGTAAAGTAATTACATATATATAAAGAAGTGTCATCACACACGGAGAAACAATTAAAAGTATTTCCAGCTTACCCAGGCTATGGTTAACTGGGGAGAGAGTACTAGGAGACAGCTCTGCTGGAGATCCTGTGGAAGCAATACAGATTGTTTCACGGCAAACGATTCTTGTTATTTCAGATGTATCTATTATCTAGACACAGTTTTACATTAAAATCCTTTGGAATAAGGAACCTCAGAAATCCTACAACCAGTTTTCCAGCATGTCACATGCTTATTCTGAATTAAGATTGCATTTAATTTCCCAGACTCCTGGGAGCCTACCCCTCCTCGTAAAGACTCGATTAACATCTTAGCGTTGCGTTTGGCAGAGCTCTCACTTCATGCACGCCCTGCAAACATAACTTTATTTATGCGCTTCTCCAGTGAGAAGGTGACTTCTTCCCAAATTCAGTGGAAAAAACTCAAAATCTAAGAAAAAGTGGTCGAGATAATCAAGATACTACCTCTCTATTCTCAAAGGAGAGGGTTTATCTCTAGAAAAGAACACGCTGGATTTCCTCATTTGAGGAAATTATTCTTTCCTGGAAGGAGGAAGGCAAAACCTGAGAAAACCATGACCTCTGCAACACAATTTGTGTGCTGGTAGGGCAAAATACAGAGAGGCTTTGCACAGAAACATTCCTACAATGACTACTGATGTCAGGCTTTCTTAATTAAGGTACCTATTGTCACGTAGCAGGAAAATATTGCAGTTCTTACAGAAACTAGTGCAGTTGATTCCAATTAACTGAAAAAGGCTGCTATCATTCAAACGCACTCAAGTCTGCCAGCACATAGCAGGAGGTTCTTATCCAGCACATTCATTGTGCTTTGTCCAAGTCTAAGGCCAACCAGATTATCTAGAAACCCTTTCCTACATTAACATTTCTTCTACTCTTTCAATAGAGCCTTCCCCGCAAGAATTAATTTGAAACATGGCAGAAGCGATAAGGTTGTCGGAGTTAAGAGACAGGTTCTCAAAAAAGCAGCGTTTCTATAACTTGTTTAGGCCAACAGACATTTTGCTTCAATTAACCTGTTTCCAGAAGGTAAAGTTAGGGGTTAGGTGAAACCAGTCAACTATTACGATCTATTTTAAGGCTTTCTGATGAAGGCTTAATTAGACCTGTATGCTTTCGTTACAAAACAAATGAAATGTACTTATTATAACGTTTTAAAAGCATTCCTCTAGCAAAAAAATTATTTTCTTCGCAAAAGACTGCAAGTGATACTTTAAATAGAAAACACCAGGTTGTACAGGGGGTTCCTGCCATCGTCGTTCAGGCTGAATTGATGCCGCTACGCAGAGGGATCACGACTAGTCATCCCAAGTCTTGAAAGTAGTGGAAAAAAAGAAATGTTACCTGTATCCATGCTTTGGTTCAACTGCTGGTCACTCGTTTCTCCATCTTCGCTAATATATCCCGGAGGTGGTGTTTCTGTCAAAAATAAAATAAAATCCACCTCAATGGATTCAATGACTAGGGAAATTTATAAGACTTGGCATTTGGGGGTTTTTGTCCTCAAGTCTTCACAAGCTACATATGATACCTCAATACCGAACTGGAATTTCATTTTGCTGTCCCTTTTTCCTTCCAGTAGGACTTCAAAGGCATTACCTGCCTTATTGTCTATGTAAAACGTATCATCTCTTGTACGCCAGTCAATTGCTCAAATACGTTTTACATTTAACAGATAATCCTTATCTGTTCCATTTAATACAAGATACTTTCACTACCATGAGTAACAATTTTGCAATTGTGATCAACAGCTTTCACATTTAGTAGAATTACAAATGAAAAAAACCATCTGGTGATTTTAAAAAAAAAAAAAAAGTGAGCTGTCTTTATGTAGCATAACCATCAGATCAGATACCCTCCCACGCCTTACAGAAGTTGCTAGATTTAAAGGTTATTTTTCAGTTCAGTCCCCAAATCCAATACCCAAGAGTTGATTATACTCATTAATGTAATAACTGTATTATCTAACAAGTTATACTGCACAAGCTCTGTTATAATTATTACCTCCAAGCCCTATTAAAACAATCAGCTATTCTTTTAACTCGCTTTCTTTAAAGATGGGAGTTACACAGACCGAAGTAATCTCTAAGTAACAAGTTCGAAGCATTCCGATAATAGAAACTGCGTCTAATTCCACAGAAATACCTTCAAAACCCAGGAGAGCAGGGTTGTTCCTTTCCTCCATTCAAAACGTACTTTGTAATCCAGATAATGAGTTAACCAACTGCCTTTCAGGAAATAATTTTCTTTGAACTGGGCAAGTGTCTTTTCCTATATATTAAAGGCAAAACCTGGATTTCTTTAGTGAAAGTGTTTGAAGCTAACTATCTCTACAATCGCCTTAGAATTGTCTCCGAGACATCTGAGAGATTAAGCTTATTTAATTACATTATTACCAAACAGCAGAAATTTAAAGATAAAGCCTTTTGCCTAAGAATTAAAGTCAAATTATATCAAATATCACGTCTGAGATTTACAGCGATATAGTAAGATCAGAAGGAAGTCAGCGAGAGGAAACTGGAGTCAGCTGATTAAAAATGAACCAGGCAGAATTATATCTTTGGTTCATTCTGTAAACTTAGCGTGTTAAATATAGGCGTGACAAAATTCAAGCGAGAATTTAACAGGAAGCTTATGGTAAATCTTTACCAGCAAAGTAAAGATGACAAAAATCATACTTGTTTTGAACATTTTTATAGAATTCATTGTGATAAAGTGGACTCCACCCACCTCCAAATCATTTGTTATAGCTAAACCCACAGCCACGGTAAAAGGCCAATAACCATTTCCAATCCAACACACACCTCCTGTTTCCAGTTGCTAATCTGGGCTCTTTGGCAGAGATTATTTTCCATATCTAGTCTCTGAAGAGAGAAGATTTCCTCCACCTAGTACTATTAATACTGATTGAGGGTCAGAGGTTGAGCACCACCACAGCTGGAAATCATAGATGCTCAAGTGCAGCATTAAAAATTCTTAGCAGAGCTTGAACATGGCCAGAAGTTTGGACAACGCAGCTCAGGGCATCCGTAACCTGAAAGGGAAGATACAGCCCCAAAGGCCAAGCTGCATCTTCAGGATCACCTTCTTCCCTCAAGTGCTGTGTCCAGTTTTGGGCCTCTCACGACAACAAAGACATTGAGGGGCTGGAGCGAGTCCAGAGAAGGGCAACGGAGCTGGTGAGGGGTCTGGAGCACAAGTCTGGTGAGGAGCGGCTGAGGGAGCTGGGGGTGTTCAGCCTGGAGAAAAGGAGGCTGAGGGGAGACCTTCTCGCTCCCTACAGCTCCCTGAAAGGAGGGGGTAGCCAGGGGGGGTCGGTCTCTGCTCCCAAGGAACAGGCAATGGGACAAGAGGAAACAGCCTCAAGTTGCACCAGGGGAGGTTTAGGATGGATATTAGGAAAACTGTCTTCACCAAAAGGGTTGTCAAGCATTGGAACAGGCTGCCCAGGGCAGTGGTGGAGTCCCCATCCCTGGAGGTATTTAAAAGATGAGTAGACGTGGTGCTGAGGGACGTGGGTTAGTGGTGGGTTTTGTCAGTTAGGTTGGTGGTTGGACTCAATGACCTGAAAGGTCCCTTCCAACCTAGGCAATTCTATCATTTTACAATTCCCAGATGTAGGTGAAACCAACCTCTCTGTAGACCAAGTACCAAGACACCACTGCGATGCAAAACCACCATGGTTGTTAGTCTGGTTTACCGCTAAAGAAAACTGTTCTCTGAAGCAGGTTCTCAAGACACACAAGACTTATCAGAACCTTGCTAAGTATTCAAGATAAAGTTAGCAAGGTCAAGTAAAGTAAGATGCCGTGATATGAAGACAACAGAAGGGTGGCAGTGACAAAGAGAAGGCGGCAAGGTGTGGTGAGCTGTATAAACATTTGAGTATCATGTGAATACCCACAATCACCTTGAACAAACTTCCTGCAAATAACTACCTAGAGTCGCTTTAGCTCCTTTCCATAGCACTGGATTTTCAAATGGTGGCTTTTCCAGCAAGTTGTTTGCAAATGCTATCAAAAGTCCTCAGATTGAGTCAAAAAAGCATACGTAAGTTAAGAAAGCAACACCAACTTCCAGCACCTTAAAATTGCTCTTTAAAGATCTGCTGGCCCTAGGTGGCAACAAATGTGGCACAAATTAAACAGATGAGATCAAATTCCTTGAGATTTTTTGGGTGCCATTTCAGTTCTTAAATATATTTAAAGAAAACACAAGTAACATCCTGTTTAAGGCACGTAGATACAATTTGTACATTGCACATATTTGAGTTTCAAGGCATCTTGTTCTTCGGGAGAATCCAGATCTGAATTTTCAGCTTGTTCGTAACGTAGCTGCATTAAACGTTTATGAGAAAGCTTCAGCTTTGCTTGGTTTTACACCCCAGGCAACTTCCTGAAGAGATAGGAAACAGGAAGTTGGGGCAGGAAACAACGGTCACTGATTTTCTGTTTCAATAAGGGTACAGGCTTTCGGGTGCACTGTAGCAGATTAGTCTTGGTATTTGTTTTGGGGTGAGGAAGAGGCAAAGAGGGGGAGGAGGAATTCTTTTAAGTGTTCAGTATTGTTCGGTTGATCTTTCACACTAGAAAGACAAAACTGTATGCGCACAATAGTAACAAATACACAAAGCAGACCGTGACTGATTGTGAACTACAAATCAAAACACTTTTTAAGTCAGTGTTGTGCAACTTAAAAAGTTTTCTCCACATACTACACGTGGTGAGACTGAGAAGCAGTTTACTACTCAATCTCCAATAAACAGCATTTGGCAACATCTATATGTTGGTAAAACAGGCTTAAAGCATAAGGCGAAGGTCTACTTTGTACTCATTAGCATTTCAAATCTTAAATAAGCTATTAAAATCAAGTAAGCTACTGTGAAACCACAGCAATGTGGTTTCACACAGGACCGTGTTCTGCAAACAACAGCGTTCAGGTATTTCCACTGGAGTTAATACACAACATCAACCGGATTTAATTTATTGGTGCATCTTTCAATTAGTTCGATCACTCAGCAAGACGAAATTCCCATCTTTGTTCCAGTGGCACAATGTTAAGCGTTTACAGTGGGAGTTAAGAAAATACCTGGTATGTAATTGCTCTGTGGTTCAATTCCAGCTGGAAAGTTAGTGTTTTCAGGAATGGAATGGGTATAGTCATCGAGAGGTGGAAGTTCCGTTAGAATCTCAGTGTGCCGTGGCACTAGTACAGGAGGCAAGACTGGAAAAGCAAAAGTCAAAGCATTAGTAAGACCCTCAAAACCACCTAACAATTTCTTAATATGTTTTGAAATTTTCTGACTCTTCAGTACCGGTAATACTGCAATTCAATTGTACTACTAGTTACTAGAGGAATCAGATTCCTAAGGTATCTCTCAAGTAAAGCTATTCCATATTAGCAAAGTTAAATCATCCCTAGTCTCCTTTTTTCAGTCCGGACCGTACTTAGCCAGCTGGAAACTGCTAGCAGTACTGGAAGTGTTTATCAGGGGTATTTAACGCATTTGTAAAGATTTTCCAGTATCTTTATTATTAAAAACCTTCTGGGGATGCTATTCTCAAAAGCTGTATCTTTAAGAAATCTTGTACTCCTGGCAAGACAAAGCATCATCTTTCTTTATTTTTCCATTTAAAACATTATGCTGAACAAGTACGTACAGATGCTGCTATAGAAAGTCAGAAGCAGTCTTCCTACCTGGTGTCTCCACTCTCTGGTAGTGGTAAGGGTTTACACATACTTCATCCTTTTTAAGATTAAAAGCATATTCACAGTTTTCAATTGCTTTAAGTTCATGGTGACTGTGAAGATCTGGCCAGCGCCACAAACGACAGTAAATAACATGCGGTAATCCTTTGCGATGAGATACCTGTAGACGGCCATCGAGAGATCTATACGGGAAAGATGTTGAGAAGTATTTACAGACTGCGTACCGTCTCGTAATCACTCAAGCAACAATGTACACACATGGGATGAGTATTTATTCTCAGAATTCAGTGGACTGACACTGTTAGTGACATTTATACTCTTGTTAAAAGGCTTCAAATGTGATAAAAAGGATGGTTTCAAGCAGTGTCTTAACTTAGTTTTGAGCTGCTCAAATTATTGCCAGTGAATTTAGAGTTCATTAAAAGCCACTTTACCTCCAACCAAGTATTTAGGATGATGGCTTCATATACTTTTTTTTTTAAATGCAGAAGACAAGTTGTTAAAAAAAAAAATAAAGAAAAAAAAAATAATCACACACTTCATAGTCCCTTCCGCTGCTAAACCTCAAGGCTTTGCTGTGGCATGGATGCTTTATGGCTTTAAGCATAAGAATTCCCACAGGGCTGCAAATAAGCCTATAAGCAGTCAGCTGCCCAAGTGATCCACATGGCAGTAAAACTGTAATGCAAAAAAGCATGAACGCACATCTTAAAAAGGCTGCACAGTTTATCTTCTCGCCTTCATCTGCCTCGCTACCAGCTGAAAACGTTTTGCTAGTTTTAAGACAGACTGCATATGCTTACACAAATGCAGATGTTTATGATTGTTATGGGATGGGAGACAAACCTCAATACACAAATCAAGTAATGTGACATGAAAAAAAAATAAAGACCCTGGTTTAGAATTTGCCCACCGTTAACTACTGAAGAATTTACAAACAATTCTTTAGCAGCTCGTATCCGAGCCAATTAGCAAGATTTAACTGAAAGCTTGTGGCATACAAAGCAGGTTAAACACTTTGTAAGATTAGGTCTAAAGAATTAAGTATCCCAACTTTGTTAATATAAATACCAAATCACATTAGAGCTTGCTTTTAACAAGTCTTCCCATTCTTTCAGTGGCACTGGCGTGAAAAAGGAATATTCCAGAATTAGAGTTTCATTGGTCAAAACATCAGCTGCGAACACTCGGATTTCTACACTGGCAAGCAAATATTTTAAAATGCTGTACCATGAGAGGCCTAGGAAGCATTTTAGTCTATTTTTACAGCTAAAGCATCCCATTACAGACCCTCCAAAGCCAATCCCTCCCACAAGAGTTCTATGATGCGAGAGAGGGCAGAATATTCACCTGGTTTGTTCAGAGAAGCTGTAAAGGCCTGTTGTATCCCACTGATCTATCGTGTTTGGTGTACTCAGTCCCCAAATTTCAGAGCAAGTGCTGTGCATAAATTGAAAACAAAAACAAAAAATTGATATGAATATGGAACATGGTTATTCAAAACACCATGATGTCAAACATGGAAAAATGTACAGAGTACTTCCTTTCACATAGAAGATAGAGCATCGTTAGACTGGCATTTAAACTGACATCTCATGCTATATTTTCTATATGAAGGAGGCTATCAAAATGGAACACGTGATTCAAGGTAAATGATAATGTTTTTAAAAGGTGAACAAGTTCTCTGGTTTTAAGTAGTCAATACAGTTGTAATGTTCCTTAAAACAGGCAAAACTTCCTCAGCCTAGCTCTTAACAAAATCCAATTTTCAAGGGTAGTTCCTGGGTTGGGTTTTTTGTTTTTGTTTGGTTTTAAACATAAGCTTCCCTAAGACTTCAAACAAAGGCCATGTGTATCTGAAACTGAACATCACAATCTAACTTTCGGGTACCACCACTTAAGCATTAATCTCCTTTTCCATGCACATACTAATTTGCTGCTTTTCCCAAAACAGTAAAATTCAGACTCCAAAGAAAAGCACATTGTAGCTGATACTTCTCACTGTTTTCTGTACTCTCCTTGAATAGAGAACTACATATTCTTTTCCACTGTACGCAAAACACAGAATGTTAAATGCAGTTTTACACTATAGTATTTTAAGACTTAACTACAGAATAACAAAACTTTAATTGCTAAATCAAGCAGGAGGAAAGGAGAGAGAACTAATTCTTTACCAAACCGGGTCAATGACAAGATCACAACAGTAAAGAAAAAAGGAACCTCCGGTGGTAGACACAAACTAAAAGCAGCGGCAGATTTAAGTAAAGCAAGAAGAGGGCAGCACATTTTCAGAAGCATAAATTGAGCTCTATCGTAGACTTGCTCTGTCACCACTGAAGACAGTTTATTTTACATAAGTAACACACAACTAGACGTCACGCCTCAGAAATCGAGATAATGCGGCTGATGAGCAACTTACAACTCCACTCCCTAATTATGAAGCCTGAAGTTTGACCGGCTGCTACATCCTCTTTAAAGTTAATATCCTCTGAAAAGTTGTAATGAAAAGAATCCAAGCTCACCAAAGTCCTGGTTTTAAATAAAGGCTTTGCTATTTAAATTTAAGCTCCCAAACTTAGCCGATACACTCACACGTTTGGCTTAAGCGTTCAAGGGAAGAAAAGTGAAGCAGGTATTTTTAATTTCTCGCCCCTACACAGAGAAAAGTCATTAGTGTTATGAAACAAGAGAGCAGACAGTACAGCTCTGTACTTAAAACCACTTTCAGGCCTGACAACCACCTAAATTTCACGGTGATTTTAAGAAAACGTAAGTGTGGGCTACTGACAACGGGAATGAAAAGTCCTTGTCCCCTTCTTGCCTGTCCCACATGCCTCATTTCTAACGCCAGCCCAGAGAGGTTGAAAAGTCCGTGCGATTGAGCAGCAGCCCCAATCGATGAACTGGCTATCTGACCATAGAAAGCGTGGATGAAAATTAATGTTGTCAGAGTTACTTTTCAGCCGGATCAGTTCTTCTATTCACTGTGGAGCTACCCAAGCACTACACAAAGGAGGACTGAGAGTGCAATTTTTGGCAGCAGCCTGCATTTATCACAAATAAAAATGTTAAATAAAGTACAGCCTTTGACATTTTACTGATTATGGACACAAGTAAAATTTTGTATTAGGTGACTTTTTGTCTAGGAGAGAGCAGCGGAGCCACACGTGAAGGTCCCTTCTCTGACATACCCAGCTCTTCAAAAAAAGTCAACTGTCCTGAACATCCATCCATCCAGTTACATCCATCTCGGACACAGGCACCATCACAGAAACAGAGTGGGCAGAAGAGGGATACTGACCATCACTGCATCAGTAGAGCCTGCAACTTCTCTTTTTCATATTCCTGAGATGCCTTCAGGATGGTGGGCTACAAGAAGCTGTGTGAGGACTGAAATAGTTGCCCTGAAGACACACAGGCAGCCTGTGGGACACCAGGGAGCTTCCCTGCACTGCACTGTGTCCTTAAATATGCGCCACTACTGCTGCTAAGACAGATCATCACGCACGTTAAATTAGAAGAACAATCAGCAGACACAAAGCCTGCTGCATATTAATTGACACAGTCAGCTCTGACGGCTCACTACCTTTGAGCAATGGATCCTTTATACAAAGCAGTGCTCCAAAGCTGATGCTGTCACACAGATTACACGTTCCCAAAATTGCGGGGTGCGTCACTGGGATAAGCATGACACACCACGCACTTGCTTCACAAGACTTTTAAGACAACACATGCAAAAGTAAAATTTCATAGCCCTTGACAAAGCCCAATGAACAGGAACGGTATTTTATATTGCTACCCTCTTCTCTCTATAAATATTCAAACTACCAAAGCTGACAGCATATTCCATAACCTACGGAAAGACAAACAGTATCCTGAAGTGACTGTATGACTGAGCCATAGTTTGCAATGAAACACCATGGAGGGAGGGCAAACCAGGGGGTACAGAAAAAGTCCTGTTAGAGCAGAACCGCATCAATATTCAGCAGCTTACATGATATGCTGTCTTCCAGGACGGATGTCTGCTTAGAGTTAGGATTAATATCCACGTTTTACTGGCTCATCCACACTAGGATTACACTCCAATTCCAATAATCCACAATCAAACACTGAAGAGCCTGCAGGAAATCATCCTGTACGATCAATAAAGTCAGCCCAACACAGCTTTTACTGTTCACGAGAAGAAACATCTGAGGAAATAAAGTGGTCTCCCCACTCTCCTGCTCACATAAAAGACCCACTGCCTAGAAGATGTAAGACCAGCCCCCCCACCTCTTTACCCAGACAGAAAACTACGGCTCTTAATATTCACACACACGCACACCAAATCAGAATGAAACTCCTCACAACCATAAAAAGCATAATTCATACACAGCACTTCCATGAAAGGCCACAGTACGTTCATTCATATACAAGCAAAAGCCTGATGGAGGGCAGACACGTCTACTCTACCAGTGGTAGTGGCTGGAAAGAAGGTGTCTGCATTCTGAAAGATATTTAAACCACCAGTAAAACCATCTAAAAGGGAGAGAGGAAGCACAGACTTTTTAGTAGTACAGAATTATTGCCCCAGAATAAGTAGGAGGCATTCTCTCCTAAGCCTACCTTTCCAAAGCGTCCTAAACCCCTCGTGATGTGAAGAGGCCTTCTATGCCTTAGTCCATGAAGAATTTGCAAGAATCAAGGACTAACATCTGTACTCATAAATTAAGGCTTGTCTGGAAACATTCCCAGGCCCTGGAACACGATCATGTACACCAAAAAGCGGCTAGGACATTCCCCAGCACTGGGCCGTGCCAATTAGCCATCTCCCACACAATTCCCAGGTTTGTGAGTCGTCACACCATGGGGAGCACTCGCACTGGGCAGTTCAGATATGGCCACCCTGCCCTGGTAGCTAAGAGTTTAGGAGTATGGACAAGGCAGTCCTGAGCCAGTTGGCCACGGTGCCTGGGAACATTCCCAGGCACGTTTAATTTATTAGGAGGGAGGCAGCCAAGACATATCACCATTTCACCTTTAGAAAGCAGACTGCCCTCAAACCGAAGTCCAGAAGCACACCTAAAGCTTCATGTTTTACCAAACAGGGGGTTTTGGTTTTGAACTCGCCGTACACTGCAGTGCCGGTAAGCCATCGCTGTTTCCAAAATATAATTTGGCTCCTGCATCCAGGCTGTACTTCAATCTTTCCTGTGTAGAGAGCACTTAAATACACTCCAAAATACAAGCTTAAAGCTAATATACTTCCTCCCACCAGACCAGACACTTTCATTCCAAGGAGCATTTTCATTGCTGTTCTCAAAACAATTTGTCTGTTGACAGAAATGAGGTCAACTACACAAAAGTTAATATTTTTATCTTTTCAACACTAGCTTAGATTATCAAATCACCATGTTCTGTGGCCTCTAGCGCTCCCAGGGCAAGCTTGCTTGCATACTGGATTGCTGCTTTTGCAGACCCCACAAAATAAGTGAATTTATTGTAAGGAACTTCAGGGATATAAAGCATCACATGGGCTCAGATTCCCAGGTGTTCTGAAGTTCTAACAAAAGAAAACTATTTCCTAGAGAAAGGAGAAATGCTCAAAGCATACTTGCAAGGAATAACAACTACTCTGAGACCCAGGGATTTTTTAGGGAAAAATCAAAGTCTTGCAGACCCCTGGTTAAGCTGCTACACGCAAAACCTGCGACAACTCAGTCTCGCAATTCTTATCTCAGGACTGGCCAGGGAAGTGATGTGGTGAAAAAAAGAGGGAGACAAGTTACAACTGGATGGAATTAAAGCTACCTCCGTTGGTGCCTTTCCCCAAGTGCAAAGGGTTGCAAGAGTTGGCATTTGAACCTGTCGTTTCATCTGCTTATAAGGAACAGCATCTTAGATGATATTGTACAATTCTGGCAAGAAGAAGCTTTAATGTGGCTATCAGCATGCAACAGCACACAGTATGCCTTCACTTCTTCCATTTCATCATTTCCTTTAACAGGAAAAATCTGAGTTCCAAAGAAACCCTACTCTGGGCAAGAAATTACCTAAACAGCAAAGAGCTGTAGCAACGCTTCTCAATTTTGAGACAAAGTGCCAAACCTGCCTTGCTTTAGTAAGACAGAAAATACTGACACAGACAAGAAAAACGCGGACTCAGGAAAAACCTAAGTATCAAAGATAATCAAAAAGTATTTGTATTGCCTAGTGTCCGTATCACAGATGATGGTCCCAGTCAGCATCAACAGTGCAAACTATCTTAGTGGAATAATAGTATCTGTAAGTCTACTACAAAAGTAGACTATCAAGTCCCGGTTCAAATTCAGATGAATTATTGATCTGCCATGGAGGGTGAACACAGATGCGATTTGTGCCATGCACATAAGCAATATGATGGCTTGCTTTAATGTATTATATCCCCATTGAAGGAATCAAAGTCTGTATCAAAATCCATAATAACCAGATATAAATTGCCTGGGATGAAAACAGTCTAAAGTAAAACAATGTAGTGACATTCAAGAGTCCAAAAATACAGATGAACATCATCTCAACTAGAAAACACTGCCCAACACCAGATTCTTCTCTTTGCAATACAACTAGGTGGCAAAGGATGCTGACCCATCTAGGTGAAAAAAGGAAACAAGATTAGGCTGAACAGGACAAGATGATCATTGCCAACCAGCATATTAACGTTAGTCTGTGACAATAAGACCCCGTCTTAGCGAATATAGAAAGCCATTCACATCTTGGCTTGCGGTGGCAGTAATTCTGAATTAGGAACTTCAGTAGTTGGAGATGCAGCTACACAGAACAACCCACGGCCCCCTCACTGATATCCAGATGCCAACTGATAATGCCACCTCAGGTTGGTACTCAATCCAGGCCGCTTAATTAGGTTCAGTTTCTGAACCCACTTAAAAGCCAGATGTACTGATTTACAGACCCAAGCAAGTGTGTGCAACTACTGTCCAAACAGTCACGACCACAGCATCAAACAAGCCGCTGCCTACACATGGCACTGCACACACTCCAGGATGTCTCTTTATTTTCCCCAAGTGCATTTGAAAAACAGAAGCTACAACTAGGAATAAAGGTGGTAGGTCTCATCAAGAATACTCTGTTTTATAGAGATGCTGCTTTATTTGAGGCTATAGCTGAAAGAACCTGAAGGTAGCAGAGTTTTAAGCAGCACCCTGTGTGCACCAGAACTGTTGCACGCGTGCTTCGGCTGGTGTCTGTATATTACAGGTTGTTGCTACTATGAAGTTATTACCAATTTTTAGAGAGACAGAATGAACAAAGCAACTGTCCTACCACGAACACTATTTACAGCATTGGCAATGCTGCACACTCTAGGTACTTTTTGTACTACATGAAATGCTTGCAACAAGTACGACATCAGATGAAAGCAGGCAGAACCACTTCAAAAATATTTACATACAAAGTACCAGAAACTCTATACAGAAGTTGTTAAATACTGTCACAATTCATACATAACTACAATTCCACTTTCTTCAAAGTCTTGCAAAGAAGTAGAACAGCTCTAAAAGAGCAGAGAGTTCAGTTGACAGCTTCCTCTTTACCTGAAGTGGTAGCACTCAAAAGACGGCAAATAAAACCTGAAACGCAAATTGCATCACACTAGTCAAAGCCCATATTATACAGAAATCATTACAGAATGGTCTTGGACACTTAACTTGCTTATTTGTGAAGTATTACACCAAACCCCTAACGTTTTTCCTGAAGCTTTCACATCTTTCAGAATCCACAGTCACTAACAAGTTTGCAAGTCCATGTTCAAGGCAATCTTCTCCATTTGTTTTGCTCCTGCATCTTATAATCACAAGCCTTTCACTCAAGCACATTTTCACTTAAAGACTAAATGAGAAAAATGCAATAACAGAAAAGATCGGGTTGTCACTTGAACCAGAGAAGTTACTTAGCACAGGCACACAACTTTATACGAGCCCAACATTTACAGGACTTACTACCTTAACAGATATTTTGTCAAGGGGGCAGAAAAGAGGTGCAGAATTTGCTTGAAGAGCTACACCAGGCTACCCAAAAATGGAGTTACAGCAGTAAGAAATGGTCGCTAGATTTATGGAATCTCATTTTCTCATAACAAACGGACAAATGCCATTGCTTTAATTTTGCTCATGGCCGCTTTTGTAAAATCTGCCTGAGAAAACAGGTTACAGTCTATAGAGACTGAAGATCTGTACCTTGCATACTAACCTTGTGGGGATTGTGTTTTGTTTTGATTTTTTAAAATCTTGCTATGCAAGATCTTAGATCCTACACTTTATACAACAACATACTGAGCAGGAAACCAAGGCAGGAACACCGCTATATCAACTTAGGCTCTGGTTCATCACTGGTGTAGCTGGATTGAACTTGCGCTCGTATGAAGACACTGTCCACTACACTCCACTGAATAGTAACTTTGAGAAAAGAATCAACTGATGGATGAAAGAACAGAATCCTTCCTCTCATACCAGTTACTTTCTTCCTGATGAACCTGGACTTCAAGAACCCATAAAGCTGGGGTGGAGATATACCAAGTCTTTGGAATTAGCTCAGAGAGGGTCTCAAAGACAACAGTAACAGGAAAGACTGATTTGAAAGGCGTAGGTATAATATAGATGAATCAAAATCAGCAATTAAGAGAGTTCATTGGCTTACATACAGTACTGTATTCAGCACAGACAACAGCTGCTAAAGTCTACCTGGTCATGATTTCCTTAATTCTGGGTTTCAAATGAAAATCTGTGCAGCTGCTTTTATACTCTGACTTGACAGTCCTTTCTATATACAGGCAATTAGCATTTCTCCCTATTACAGCCCAAAATGTCTATGTACCAGGCAGTAGCAATGCTAATTATATTGCCTGTCTTTGCAAACGAGCTGCATAGCCAGTTGTCTGAACAAAAGCTTACTGTAAAGTGTAGTTTGGCCAGCCTTAGTTGTCTCAACTACTGAAATGAACGTTGCTTGTGGTTTCTTTTCCCCACGCTGGGGGTGGCAGGGAAAAGGTTACTTGCCCTCTGCTCACTTCGAAAACTTTAAAGAGATCGGCAATAACAATGCAAATGTTAAGTTACTCTCATGTGCGATCTACCCTACTCCTCTTTGAATCTTACATCATTTTGCATCCCTGCAGAACTGACCAATCTTTTTACTTGCACCTCCATCATCCCATATTACAGTGACAAAATGTCATCTACTCACTTAAGTGTATATAACCAGGCATCCACATTCATCAAATGGCATGACGCAAAGCTACAGCAGTTCACTCCTGCTTGTGAATGATGTGAAGTAACACAGAGGTCCTGATCTCATTTTCTTGCATCAGGAAATGTAAAGATTCAGTAATTCAGTATGAAATAATGATTTTTCTTCTAGGCACCTGCTAGAGGGATGAGCTAATATCCTGACCAATGCCAAATACGAAGCACAAGCCTGAATTCTTAAAAAAGAATTTACACAGATCGCAGTGGCACTCATCCTTAGGACGAGGCTGGACGAGATTCTTCCATGGAGACCATTTGGGCAGAAAAGCAGACCCCTAGGAAAGTCCTGTTAAAGGGCAGTATTAGGAACCAAAATAAATGGATATTTGCACAATATTAAGGACAGGTGGGCAGTTAGTTTGCTAACAGATTCTCCCATTCTTCAAAGGAGAAACAGAACCTGTTAAGCCTAAGAAAAAGATATTAAGTCATGTCTGAAAGGAGCCCTGGACTCCAGAAAAGAAAGCTCTTACAGAACTGAAAACACAGGTTTATCTCTTCTTACAAACTCAACAAAACAATAGTAGAACTGGCAGGTGGGGCACTCAGCTCTCACAGTTCTTCCCAAGGGTCTCCAACCCCTTAAATTTACTTTTCTTTAAGCAATTGGTCTTACATACACAGCAAAGAGAGCTTGGTTTTCCCTCTCCCCCAGAATCCAAAAGCTTTTTTTCTCCTTCGAGCACATGCAACACAGAAAGATTACTTGCCCAAAACAGTAGCCGTGCCTTCTCTCCCTGCCTCCCTCCCCCCACACACAAACATTCAGGCCACACTACATCCAAGAAATGTTTATGTATGTGCATATTTAGTGGAATATAAACCAGGAACCATTACACAACTTCTCATAAGCAGAACCCTTCTACGAATAAAGTTTACATAGAATTTTATACAACACATGCAGAATCATTACATCAAATACTAAATACTAAATGCAGCATCTGAACTGAAGAAAATTACTTAAGTAACCTTCCTTATAAATGGATGTATGCTAAAAAATTAACACATCAAAATAGCCAGAAAAGCAGGAGGCACAGGATACAATTAACCTCTCTAACACTGTGGGAAAAGAAAAAAAAAAAATCATTGAACAACTCCCATTTACTTCAGCTTCAACTGTAAGGATGTCCACAGGGGACGCAAAAGTGGAATGTGAGGTACAAAAGATACTCTGTTGTAGCCTAACATCTGAGCTGCCCATTGCTCATTTCAGGGCCAGTAGCTAGTTTCTTCCAGTTTTGCAGCGTGCCAGGCCAACAAGTCATCGTGATGAACAGTATATGCTTCTGTTGCCTTTTCTAAAGGCACACTTCTTCCTGGTCACATGTGCAACAAACTGCCTACAAAGGCAAAAATAAAGATATAAGGCAGGCCTCTTAAAAGCACTTCATCCTCCTCCCTTCTTCCAAATCCTGACGTGCCAGCCCAGTGCTGTCAGACAAAATAAAGCAGCCAACAACAATCAGCGTTACCTTTCTTTTTCTCTCGATGCTAGGAGATGCCAGAAGGATAGCACCTCAAAGTTCAAGAGCAATTTTTCCCGGATGCCATGGAAACCAAGCAGAAGTAAAATATTTATTTCTTTTCTTGTTGTCCATATGGTCTGTTCAGATGCAGATCCTATCAAGGAGTCTCTACGCCCTGTTCAAAGTCGGGGGGGGGGGAGAGCAGCCTGCAAACTTGTAAGCTTCTAAATGGCAAGGTCAAGCAGCGATGAGATGGTGTTCAGGACGGAGAAATAAAAGGCAGGAAATAAAGCTCGGCCTCACTCAAGAGTCAGCAGGGAGCTGGCCACAAGTGTTACGCTAAAAAGACTGAAGACAGGGAGCGTGCAAAAGCAGCCTATGGAAATCATGAGCTAACAGCTTTTGCTGGGAAACTTGCCCTAAAAGTTCCCCACTCTCCACATAACACCACAGCTTTCGGCAGCTGCAATTTGTATCTCACAAACTCTGAAGCAATCTTACTGGAGATAAGATGAACCACAACACCGATTTACTCCCCCTCAATCACACGTTGAAATAAAAAAGCCATCAAAATCAGTGACTTCTAGATGCCCCTGCATCCAGTGAGGGTGACAAGTGTTCAACAGCATTCACAACAGCAGCTCCTCAGAGACTAACCAGGCAGAAAGGAAAAATAAAGCAAACCACAAAAAATCCCAACAAATTAAAAAAAAAAAAAAAGTACCATGTGGACCCACAAGCCCGGAGGACGTGGGTGTTTGTACTTTAACATGGTATTCTTGAAATGATAACTTGGAATTCCTACACTGCTTTCATTTGTTAAGCTATTATACCCAATAAAGGTTTTCTGATTGCTATATTATCTTGCACTATATCACAGTACCTTCAGAAACATAAGTACAGCACCTCAACAGGGATAGAAATCTGCAAGTTTGACATTCCCATAGCTGAAATTACCGTGTTCATTACGTGTCTGAGTGAACTAACGTTAAAGATAAGTTATCTGTATTTCATCTGAGAACATCACACCTGAAAATGTCTTCAGACTTTCTGACAAAAGCTTTCCAGAGAAGACAAGAACACCACCTTCTGATAAAGAATCAAAACTCTATTATCAGAGGAAAGGAAGCCTAACCAGGAAGACAGACTCCAAAAACATCCATTTAGGGAAAAAATCAGAGCTCTGGGTAGTTAGGGAGATGTTGCACCACATCATGTAGCATGCAGCTATGAAGCAAGTATGTTCAGCAACTCAGTCTAGCTGAGAAATCACTGTCTGTCCTCCACTCTCATTATGCCATGCCTAGGAAAACAGTTGATCAAAGCAATTCCTTTCGAATATTTAAGTTACCACTAAAATGCTGCAACTAGAGACAGATGACTAGCACGGTCTTCCAGACCGGGAGCAGTGTCAAGCTGTTAAATACCTTCCTCTTACTTACCAGTTACATAAGGAATGAATAACAGATTCATCTTAATTTCATTTCACACCACATGTGGTTACTTTTTTCTTTTTTGTATTAGTAAGCAATACCATGCAGCGGGTTAAGATGACACCCGATGCAGTTTCGCAGATTAACATGCTGTATCATCCTTAACAGACCTAAACAGAATGAGAAGCATCAAAGGACAAAGTATCTTTCTATAAAGACATATCCATCACAATACTGGCTGATCTATCCACAACAAATTGGTTTGTTAACAGAAGATAGCAATCTCAGAGAAGATCATACTTTCAAATAGACATAAACAGAGCTCGCCATACACATTTCGGGACTAGCACCAGACAGACATTAAAAAATGACCTTTATCTCCAGTTCTGTAACCATGATTAGTCATAGTAGGTGCGGTGAAAGCTTTTCCCACAAGCTAACAGGTACAGCTACCAAGGGCTAAGTCAAATAATTTTTTCTCAAGTAGTCTGTCATCCTCCAAGTGGGTGAGCGGCTGATGCTACCGCACGAGTGGGCTGTTTTGCAACTGATGGACAGCTGAAAAAGAGATGTGACATTTTGATTAACCTTCTCAAACTAGTGGGTATTTGGGGTAGTGAGGGGGAGGGATTAGCTCTGCAAGACATTTATCTTGTCCGTGTTCCTTGAAAAATATGGTAACTTGGCAAAAAGATTACTCTTAGAACAACAGTTACAGGATCTTTTAATACCTCATTTCAAACTGAAGCTGCGTCTGGGCAGCTTCCCCTATGAATTACACACCAATCTCGAGAAACGCAGGAAGACAAACTAACACAAGATACATGAAGTAAAGAGCTCAATGCAGGGAAGCCACTACACCCAGAATGACCCCCGTTGCAGCCCAAGCCACGTGTACCTAGCAAAAAAATCGGTGAAACGGAGAATACAATTAATCTATATCCTAACAAGAGACTATCGCTAAAAATGAGGGATATGAAAATTCAAAGAAACATCAAGTATTAGATATCTAAGGTATGCAGCGTTTCCTACATTTCAAATGAAGTTAACGTTTGAGCCACAGAGGAAGTTTCCCCAAGCAACACACAGGGGAAGAGAACCAAATAGTACTTGTGCTGTGACTGTTACATCATTAAATACAAAAATTAAGTCAGACAATGACGTTGCCATCACAGCAAGGCCCACATTTTATGAGAAATATTGAAGAAAATCCACAATTAGCAAGGAAGCCAGAGAAAAGTTTGAAGAGTTTCAGTGTTCAGATACAAAAAGAGCAGTATTTTGTTTTTAAAATGAACTTCGTGTGTTTGCTGAGATATTATATTGCCTTACGTGCCTAGCAATGGCAAAAATCAAGAAAGCAACTTAATAGTTGAGGAGCCTAACTACAAGCCTCTGCTCTCCTCAGGCCCAGAACTCAATATGGGACCCCATATCACATACTGTTGACAGAAAAACCTGAGTACGCAGGGGACATCCTTAGGACAAGAATCACAATTTATTTCCTGAGCTTTGCTGCCTAGAGCTAGACAGAAAGTAAGTGTTAATATCATGGACAAGTCCTGAACTCTTCGGCATCTTGCTCACGACCCACACCCAGAACACGTGTCTGAAGCCGATGCCCACAAGCGCTCTTGCCTCACATGCAATTGCTTAACAGTTAAAGCACTTTCCCAGGACACCCAACAGTTTCTTTTCCTCACTCCACCTAATCCTGATCTACCACCATCTGCCCTCTGGTGAGGCGGCAGTTGCCCTGCTCTCTTCGTTCTATTGCAGCCAAGAAGATGAGAGTTTCAAATGCTTGAGGAACATCAGAATCATAAAATGGTTTGGGTTGGACATTAAAGAGCATTCTAGTTCCACCCATCCTGCCCTGGGCAGGGACACCTCCCACCAGACCAGGTTGCTCCAAGCCCCGTCCAACCTGGCCTTGAACCCCTCCAGGGATGGGGCAGCCACAGCTTCTCTGGGCAACCTGGGCCAGGGGCTCATCACCCTCACAGCAAACAATTTCTTCCTCAGATCTAACCTAAATCTACCCTCCTCCAGTTTAAGAAAAGTCAGCATTCAAGTAAACAGTTATGTGGCTTCTCACTGCAAGGAGAACTACTTAAATCCTTCTTGGAATGTCTGTGGTCAAAACATTGACATGATGAACGAACACACCGATATGGAGCTCCAGTGAGAGTGTCTTCCTGTCATTGAGCATTATAGCATTTTTAAAACAGCTCCACCAATGCAGCTCGCAACAAGCACAAACACTGCTGTTTTCCAACTATAATCATCTCATTGAGATGCACAGGGGACAACAAAACACTGATTTTTGGTTCCTAACTGTGCTTAGTCAAGGCATCAGTCTGCAAGACAGGTACACGGGACATATGCAGAACATCAGACACTCAAAATTTAGATACAAAGGAACTAAAAAGCTATTTTCATTATTAGCTTTGCAGAACTCATCAGAATGGACACAGCTGAGCTCCCCCCACCCTAACAGAAGAGGAGATTTGTTACAAAAAGATGTAAAGACCTATCAATAAGCTCTGGTGCACTGCTGTAGGCTTACGCAAACACAGCAAAGTTCAGGTGGTGTTTCTGGGAATTATAGTTGGAGTCTATGAAATTAACATTTGAGTTACCTACTAAAGAAAAAAGACTTGCAACCAAACACCTGAGAGTCAAACATCACTTCAAACACAATTTTCCATGCCACAAAGCTGAAAGGTTCCACGTTCTTTGCTCAAAATTTCAGAACTACAGCATGAGTTAAATTTATTTCAAATATCAACAGAGGAACTTGACTCGAAGCCTCCCACGAAACTAAGAGGAAGTGAAGACCAGTTCTGGGATGTAACTCGCCAATTCAACTAAGCACTAACTTTGTGTTTTGCTTAAATGCAGAATTTCAGAGTTTGCTTCTTTTCCATTAGGCTTTTCTCTATCCAACGCTTAAGAAAAAAACCCCAGGCATCTGAAGAAATGGTCAGTTTACCTACAACTATAGGCAAAGACTAAATGAAAACTTTCAATTCTTGCCCTATTGAAACTTGCTTGTACGTTTCGGAATAAAAAAAGCCACAATTTGGGGGATCTTTTCTGAACAAAGGTTGAAGTCAGATTACTGTGCAGCACTTGTCCAAGGGGATTTCCCCAAACTCATTGTTCTTCTGCCAATTTTGAAGCATATGCAGCGAGATGTGAATTTACTCCAGCTCCCGATTGTTCTCTGGTATCCTGCCGGTCTGCTTCAAACAATGCCACATGACAGAAGCCAACGAAAGCTGTTCGTGATGAGACTACGGCATTGTATATAGTAAATTTGAGAAGTTTTCCACCAATCAGCACTGCAACCAAGTCAGAGTAAGTGAACAGAAACAAGTAGTAAACAAGACACAGGATATTCCTTTTATTAAATTAGCAGGTGTAGATTACAAGCAGGATTAAATCAGTAGGGAACCCATTAACTAGCTATTTGCGTTGAAAGGTGCAGCAGTAAAAGAACAGCAGTGTGTTGTTTACTCTATAAATTCTTCCTCGACTAACAGCCCGAGCTCCACAATTGGGAAGGTCTTTTTTTTTTTTTCCCTGTAAAATTCCTCTGGTTGTCATAAAACATTCACATTAGTAAAAACAGCGCTCGGGTGTTTTGTTACAGTACCAAGAAAACTAAATTGGCTGACTTCTACAAAAAGAAGAATATAATGAGGAGAGGAATCTTCGCCACGCTGAATAGCTGGCTTGATTTAAAGACACTAAACTACCACAGTAAACCAGAGAATAGTTTAGCATTGACTTGGGCTGAGTAAAGCCCCAATTCCTTTATTGGAGAAATATAAGTACTATCTATGAGATAACCTGGGGCTCAATATCGACAATAAAGCACAGTCAACATATTTTTCTTGAGTGACTAACATGTCTTCTTAACAGCAGCATGACGTGGCAGATGTAGATATTCTTCTTCCTAATTAGAGCTTTGTACCAGGATCCAGGGCAGGTAAATCGCTAAAGTAATTACAAGTAGCTATTTTTCATTTGCTTAAAATTCAACAGCCCCAGCATCAGTTGTTAACCTGCCAAACAATTAATGGCGTATAAGAAATCAAGCAAGCTGTAACCCTTATTGTTGATTCAGACTCCTCCCGCTTCTTACCATTAAGGCAATCCTAATGAGAAGCAACAGTAACTTGAAACGAAAGAACTTCCACAAATTCCAACAACTATTCACCCCTAAATTTGCTTCGCGTATCACTGACACTCCAATGGGAACAATGCCTTAAACTTCCACTCCCTAACCAAATAAATTCAGCTCATACCAGAGAGGTGAAGAGGTGGCGTTATCATACACCTTACCAAAATTCATCTCAATTTATAGACTGAAAAATGACAGCAAATTAAAAACTTAAAGGTTACCTGGTAAATGCAACAAAACCAAGACCAGAATCCACATCCCCCAAGCCTTTTCCCAGTGTTCCAGTTAGTATACAATATAGTCTCCAAAATTCAACAATTTTTTCTCCTGACTCAAGAGGCAAGCTCCTTTGAACTACGCAGCGCTTTGCTCTGGCTAAGCATCTTCCACACTTATATTTTTACATGTTGACCTACCTCAAGTGACATGCCAATACTTTCTGGTTGGCATACCAACTCTGTAACAAATTCTGTGGGTAAGTCACGTGGCTTCCCGAATTGCACGAGCTTAAAACTGGCAGACCAAAGTTTCTTTATTTAATACTCTAAGACTTCCTTCTTTGGGATGACATCAATATTGCAAGATGCTGCAACCTGAACTATGGCTACACTAAAGCTTAATCTTAGTTACGGCAATTCAGTCCTCAACATCAGCCACAGCTGTGCAACAAACTAAGTTATGTTTCAGTATTTTAAATAAAACCTCACTCAATTATACTTCAATGCAGTCACTACTCTACTTTCAATTAACACTGTGTTAAAAGGCTTGAAAACTTGAGTTTTCAAATGAATCTTCTAAAGAATGACTTACCTACACTACAGCAAGGCCCTGACTGCTGTAATACACAGTGCCCTACTGACGCACATATGTTCTTCTGCATACAGATATTAAGAGTAAGGTCTTGCTGCTAAGTGGCCATTCAAGTAGGAGTCCTGGTAGAGGAAAAATATGCTGTTAGAAAAAAAAAGGCATTCTCTGAGGTTGATATTAATCCTGCGTCCTACCCTATATATCAAATACACTGATGCTATCAATCAAACAGGAGAAAGCAAGCAAAATTTAACTGGAGGCTATAACTTAAAATAGTTTTGTAGTTAAAGGAAATCATAGAATCATTTGGGTTGGAAGGGACAAGGTCCATCTAGTCCAGCTCCCCTGCAATGAGGAGGGACACCTTCAACCAGATCAGAAATGCATAAGACTACATTTCAAACAGATGAAGGTAGTGTCACCAACACTGTCTTACTGATTGCTTACCTCAAGTTTAGAAATTAAATTTGTAACTATAGAGACTTGAAGCCAAACTTGACATGGATTTTTATTTCCCATTGTAAGTCCAGGCAGCATCTACAGGTGTTCTGCAACCTAGAATTTAAGCATGTCACTTTACTTATTATGTAATTAGGGCCAGCATCCTTCTGTCTACCATGACACCATCCTCAACATTTGGAAACTAAGAAGGGCTGGACCCATTTATTTTTGGGCAGGAGGTGGTCTTGGAAAACCAGGAGGCGGTCTTGGAAAACCAGGTGCCAGTTTCTGCCACCCCAGGTCTGAGAAAGACCCCAAGGAAGTTAGTGCAATCTCTCAGAAGACTCTTGTTCTCTCTGTGTACAATACAGCACTACAGAACAGGGACCAGTTGAAATCCGTCATCATAAAATTGAAAGAAACTCTCAACGCAGATTAGAAGACACTGCAAAATGTTAGAAAACACACCCCAAAAGTCAACTGCTTTGAACTCACCACTTTCAGCAAATCAGGCTGTTTCTCTTGTAGGATCAGGCTTTCACATTTTGTGTTCAGGCTATGCAGATGCAGGTGGACTCTATTCACCTGGCAAACAGCTGCCTGATATTCAGACTGCACAACACCATTAACTAAGAGGAAGTCAGGAAGCTACACAGTACGCACGCACGGGGCCAGCTCTGAGATGAAGAGATATCGCACACACAACAGCAAGCCACCGCAAAGCACACCAGCATTCTGCCCTCGCTGCCCTGCAGACACCAGAGCCTGGTGGCACACGCTTTAGAAAGCGCCAAGAACTTCCTTTAGTCTTTTACAGAGAATGTAGAGACAACATTCAAGTCCCACCATGATTATGGGACTGAGAAGAGCAAGGGCAATTTGATCCTCCTGCTACACCTTTCCACTGAACACATCCAAAGTCTTCACAGCACACAGCTATCACAAGGAGGATCAGGGGAATTTTGAAGCAAATCTTGGCCAATACTCCCCAAAATCTCAGCCGTCTCTTGCCATACTTCCAGGAAACATCTCTTTGGCTGTGTTCTAAAGCATTATTTTTATTGAAATTCCAACAAGAGAAAAGCAGAGGGGGCTCTGCTTCATCCTCAATAATCCTGTCATGAGGAAAAGGATTCAGCTTATCAACAAACAATTTACAAGCACTCTTTTCCTGTAATCTCAGCAATAAAAATGGTGCTTTAGTGTATTCTGATGTACTGTCTTAAATATCTACACTTATTTTAGAAAGCTTAAGATGTTCAGCTATAGTCTTGAAACATTTATAGAACCAATTTACATCTAAGCGAACGCATCCAGATCGAAACGCGGTATATGGTCTGAGGATGTTCTTTATACATAGCAGTTCTCAACTTGTGAGCTACGATTAAGAATCAATGTCCATCCCCATCTTATATAGTGAATTATACAGACAGTGCCAAGTTCTGTTTCCGGGAAGACAGACTTCACCTCTGTCTGGATAACAGTGTTATTTTAGGATCTACTGTGCCAGTGCAACTGCCTGCTGTGATCCTCTGAGCTACCTCACTCATCGCTTAGCAGCAGGTGTTGGGAACTCTCCTAAACCAGTTTCCAGAGGAACCTTCCACCTGCAGCATAATCATTGAAGTCACCCATCTCATATGGCTCTAACCAGAGAAGGAACAAAAGGATTTCTGCATTACTGTCCTCTGAAGTAACCTATTTTGGGGATAGATCTTAAAGCTTGAAAACAATCTATTCTAGAAGCCACATTAGGTTGACAACTCTGCTCTAGGGGTGATCAAAAGCATCCCTAAAACTAGGTTACTGCATGCAGTAATCACTTTTCTGACAAATATTCCCAAAGAATTCAAAAAGACGTGCTAACATAGCACAGGTTATATTCAAGAACGACTGTGTCCATTACACCTAAATTAGAAATTACTTTTTACTCAGTTATATGAAGAAAAAGGCATGAAGATGTCATCATTTTAAAAGATTTGTTTGCTCTCAAGCACCAGTTCCAAGCCAGTTGTCCCATCTTTAAACAGGTCTTTTCTTTGCCCAGTTTACTTCTGCTGTTAACTCCCAGCAGCACTAATAAATTCCAAGTATGGAGGCACATATTAACTAAAAGAGAGACAGCCCTCAGAAAGCAATTTTAAAGTGTGCCATAAGCTACGCCTAGGCTGCTTATCTTATCTGTAGTGCTAACTCACTGCAGGGAATGAATTGCTGCAGGAAAGGAAGAGAAGGAATAGCATCAGCATAATAGAGGAATTCATATTTTCTTTAGAGAATTTTAACCATGTCAAATGGTCTCGCCTTCACCTGTTTGATGAGCTTTCACCAGATTCCGCAGTTTTAAGACTCTGAATCCTTGCAGAATACACGGGAAATACAACAAAATTAAGATGTGCTGGATATATTTCCTGCACATTGTTAAGCACATAAAAGACAATAAATCAAGTGTCAATAGCATTAGTCACTTTAACATCAAAAGCAGCCTTAACATCAAAATCATGGATATGTAGATTTTTGCTTCACAGAAGAAAATCCCCAAAACATTACAGCCTTCAGAAGCAGCCAATAAATACCACTACATTTTTACGCTCTTAAGGGAAAAAAAAAAAAAATATTAAAAAGGTATTCTGAATGCAATGATTAAATACCACCACCATGCTATTTCCTTGGGAGAATGAAGGTGTGATTGGTTCCATGACAACAGTTTAAAGAGGTTCCAACCTTCACTATTGGCTGACGTGAAAGATATGCAACAGGTATGGCTTTAAAATACTACTATTTCATCCTAACAAGCTCAAAGAAACACTAATGTTTGTGAGGTTGGTAAGTAAATAACTCCTAATTTCAATGTTAATCAACTACTTCACTTGCAGTTATCTGCTTTGCATTCCCAGCGCTCCCACAATCCTCCATATTCCCCAAACCCTGGAACCCATTGTAGGGTTTCTGCTTTGCCTCTGGATGGTAAAAAAATAAAAATGCAGAATTCATCTCATATTTGAAGCAGAAGCCAGGTGCTTCAGAAGTCTAATTATTGACTGCAAATTCCACAAATCGGCTACATTCTTCATAAAACAGCAGCAGGATTTGAGCCCCTCTCGCTTAAGTCAGAAGTTGGAGGCTGCCGAAAACAAAGCAGAAATAAGCTTCTGGAAACCAGGAAACACAGCACGGGGATGCTACGCTCGTGTTAAGCAAGAAGGGCAGAGGGCACAGATAAGACTACATTTTCTACATACATATTGAACTGTTTATTAAGAAAAGCCATTTTTCAGATAGTACCTCCTGAAACTCGAACAGCACAGCAGGCTGGAAAGGAAGAGTTTGACAGCAGCATTACCCTTCTCTCTGCGCTGGAAGCAACTGCTGCATTTCACTTAAGACTTGAAAGCACTTGCACGGTACTAGCAACCCCGCAAAGAAACTTTGAATTGGGATTTAAGGAAGTTGGGTCTTAATAACTTACTTCAGCCAGATCACTTTTCATCAACATTCAACACCGCTTTGCTTTTGCGCTGTAGCTTCCTCCGATACAAAGCAGTGATAAAATTTACCTCCTCTGCAGAAACTCAGAGCACCCATTAAAGCTAAGATTCAAGCGTTAAGTACTGTTCCACGTGTAGTATCAAATGCAAGTTTACGTAATACCTGTAATATAACCACTACTATTAGCGTCAAGAAAAATTTTATCTGTTCAAGATGAAAGGTTTAAGTTATCAATCAGGAAGTTGTTTGACGCTGTATCAAACCCTTCTACAGTACCAAGATGAGTACACAAACAACTGGAAAAAGAAAATAGAGGTATACTATTACGGATGCGCCTTTTAGTTGCCCCCTTCCTCCCAACTACAAATAGCCTTTTTCAGGGCACTCATGAAAACTATATTCACTACATAAAGGTAAAATGAACAAAAACTAGAGATGCTGAGACTGATGGGAGACACCTCTCTCTTCTTTATCCTCCTGCATATAGGGGAAGAAAAAGAATAGATGCACCCATACATTCAGTTAGGGGTTGACGTGCTGGAAAGCAGCTCTGCAGAAAGGGACCTGGGAGTCCTGGTGGACAACAACTTGCCCCAGGAGCCAGCAGTGTGCCCTTGTGGCCAAGAAGGCTAATGGTCTCCTGGGAGGCATTAAAAAGAGCGTGGCCAGCAGGTTGAGGGAGGTCATCCTCCCCCTGTGCTCTGCCCTGGGGAGGCCACAGATAGAGCACTGTGTCTAGTTCTGGGCTCCCCAGTTCAAGAAGGACAGGGAACTGCTGGAGAGAGTCCAGTCGAGGGCTGCGAAGATCATCAAGGGCCTGGAGCACCTCTCTGATGAGGAAAGGCTGAGAGATGACTGAGAGGGGACCTTGCTTATCAATGCTTATCAGTATCTAAAGGGTGGGCATCAAGAAGATGGAGCCAGGCCCTTCTCAGTGGTGCCCGGTGACAGGACAAGGGGCAAGGGCCACAAACTGGAACACGGGAAATTCCATCCGAACACGAGGAAAAACTTCTTTCCTTTGAGAGTGCCAGAGCACTGGAAGAGGCTGCCCAGAGAGATTGTGGAGTCTCCTTCTCTGGAGATATTGAAAACCCTCCTGGATGCGTTCCTGTCCAGCCTGCTCTGGGTGACCCTGCTTTGGCAGGGGGTTGGGCAAGATGATCTCCAGAGGTCCCTTCCAACCCTGACCATTCTGTGATATGCCTCAGTTCAGCATTGCATCGTGCAGACTGCGTCAGCAGCAGAACAGGGAAGCTGCCAGCAAGGAGATGAGATACAGCAGTGCTCTGCTGGTTCAGCAACAGGCACGCTGCAAGATGGAATCTCCTGGGGAAGAGCGAATGGGTTACGACGTGCAACAAATGAGGACTACAGCTGTACCTGGGGAGCAGTCCTTATAGGCAGGTCATCTCCAATACTACTCATCCTTCACATAAGACCAGACCCTATTACAGTTGTCACGTTACCCAAGTGTTGGCATGGAAGCAGAATTCCACACGCGATACAGATGTACCCAGTTACAGCTCAGGAAGGACACAGTTCTGCATTAGTTTTCAGATATGTATGCTCTAGAGGAACATAAGACATCATGAAAGAGTTTAAACTCAATGGTTTTTTTTTTGTTTTTAATTTTGAAAATATAGGAGCTACAACAGTCCAGGTCAACATTATCCCAAACCTGCCACAACTGAACTCTGTTATTAGTTGTACATTATCAGGGATTTTAGAAAAGCAGATGCATTTTGGTGAGTCCTATTTAAAAGAAGCAAGAGGAAAGCATGAAGCGTATCTATACGCTTTTTAAGACAGAAAAACCACACAGCTGATCACACCAAATAGAGCGACACTGGAACTATTGATTTGTGCTTCCCTACTTTGGATTCCAATATTCTGTACTGTCACCACCAAAGTGATTTTTTTAAATAATGAAGAGAGACTATGAATTTGCCAGTTGACTCTTCATTACATGGTTGTTAAAGGCTTGGGTTTCAGCTATCACTACTTACAAAGTATTTATTTCAACAGAAGGATCCATGCTAGTAAGCAAGAAACTGCTCCATTAGAAGACGACTTATATAAATGGATGCTCGTGCTCTCTTTCTTCACTGACTGCTTCTCGTGCTCCATTTGCGTCAAAACTGCAAGGGAGTGCATAAAGACAGGACCCTTAATTCTACCGAATTCATTACTTATTTTAGAAAAGTGAACTCACGTGCCAATGTTTAGTTTCAGGATACACAGGGATTAAGCGATTAGAATCCCACTGGCTTGCTGGGAGGATTCAGCAAGATAACTACAAATTACTTAGAGGGCTAGTGTCAAAAGGACCTCTGTACTTATTTAGCCTCTGCTCTAGATTACTGACCCACTTATGAAGAGCTAAGCATCCCTGCTGTGCGATGCCAACACCCACTCCATCTGTTTGCTTCTGCTTTCTCGGAACCTCTATTAGTCTGCGTAAGAAGTTCTGTTAATTACCACATGAGCAGCTTTCGCACAGCACACGCACTATCAGCCTCCCTCAGTATGTTGTCACCTTGACAAACAGTGCAGAAACAGAGCAATCCTAATCGCAGCAGGATTATCAATGACATGAAGTACATGCAGATTTCTGAAGAGGCAATTGAATTCGACTGTTGTCCAAGCTGCTCTCAGATTTGAGAAAAGTTTGTAGGTGTTTCGTTGCTTTGGTGAAAAGTATACTCGAGTTAAGTACTGTAGCAAACTCTCTGGAAATTTCCAAGGGGACCAGAAACTTGTGGAGCCACAACTGAAACTTCTGTTGAAGGAATAACGGCAACAGTTGCAAACAGAAGCATCCCACAATACTTGTAAATATCTACACTGAGTTAAACAGAATTTAAATCTAAAGACAGTTAAAAAAAAAAGAAAAATACACCACAGAAACCCAAACACAAAACCCCTCCTGCACGCAAAAGAACGCTTGGAAAGTTGGCCCAGCTGTCACATCAGAACTGCATCTCAGCAGCTTGGCACCTCAAACTTCCTGCTGACTAGGAAGAAAAAAAGAAAGTTTCAAATTCAGCATTTTATTATTTAACCCTGCTGATTTGCAGATCTTTAAGACATTCACTAAAGTGGGTCTCAAGCAGCGCTTTCATTAGCTTACTAAATCCAAGAACAAGAATCTCCAGAAGTCATTACAGTACTGAGTTGACATTTGTTCTTTCTTGGGAACCCAGACTACTGCTGTCAAAGTGAAATAATATCAACAGTCCAAAAGCCAACTATGAAACTCAAGAATTCTGTGTAGCACTGCCGGCAACCCTGGTATCGTCTCACCCCTTAACAGCAAAGCCACTTCTTAGTTTAATTTTAAACCTTGTGTAATAGCCAACGCCACTCAAAGAGCTCTCTAGCTACCAGCTGACTCCTAAGGTAGTTAAGAACAGTAAAACCTGAGTCCAGTCCTTTTTACAGCCGACTGAAGGATGGATGAGAACAGCACATCACAGCCCAGCAGGAACCTCTGGTCACAACACAAAGGCTATACAGAGTCTAACAGAGCTTCGTATTCTGTTGTAAAGAATTATTTACTATGTCTACTTGAACATAAAAGGTCACCCGAGCAGGAGGAGATACTCAAATACAGACGACTAGTAGACTATAACAGTGATAAACTCGCATACTGTTTGTATCTTCTAACATCATCTTCAAAATTAAATTTAAACAGCTATTCTTCTGAAGTAGTAATGTTTAACCTTGCAGGACAGCTTTAGAAAGTCTCTCTAAGAGCTCTAAAAGTTAGATACACATTTTATGTCAAGTGAATCTCTGTGTGGCATATTTAGCTTTTGTCATATGAAACGCTTTCCAATTAAGCCTTTTGTCTTTGTCATGGTAAAGACTTCCTAAACACCTACAGTCATCTCATGTCAAGTCAAGAGATACTTATTTATCCCTGCAGGTTCCAATCTTAGTCTACCAAAATACACAAAGACAAGGAAGAACTAATATTTTATTTCTGATTGTTTTCCACCTGGCAAAAGGAAGAAAGCAGAAGGGAAACCCAGAGAATTTGGGGACTGCTCTAGGGAAGAACATACAAGCAGAGGGCAGCATTAGGAAAAAAATGTGAATAGAAAAAACAGAATTAAAGTAGTCATTCTTTCAGAGCATACTCATGATTTTCCCAGAAAGCTGTGTCAAATCTAAAAAAGAATACTAAAACCATTATCGGATAACAACTATAACACATTTGATATATGGAAATCATTACTGACACCAGACAAATCTAGTTTGTGCTATGATTAATACAAAGCTTAAAAGTAGCTGGGATGAATGCGCTAATACAGAAATTAAGGTCATAAACCAGATGTGGTTTCTGTCCCCTAGAAGTTATTTTAAGTACGAGGGGCTAAGTGCCCAGAATATTCCTGTGCCATCAGATCCTCTACCTTTTTCATAGAAAAACACACCTGTGAAGTGATTTTGATACTTATGTCTCACATAATGAGTTTACACATGCACCTTAGTGGGAACTCCGTTCAACACGAATCAAGAGCATATTGCATTATACTTACAAACATAACCCTTGCCTCTCGCACAGCAGTTGCTATGAATTAAGTTGAGAAAGTCAAAGGGGTAGAATGCAAGTCCTTCACCTAAACATATATACGCATCAGGAGCAGAAGAGCAGTTCTAGAAATACTGCAAGTTATCAAATAAAAAGCACTTTCATTAACAAATAATAATTACAGTAAATAAACTGGTCTTCAGACACCCTGTCTCCAAAGATAAAATTTCCCTTCGAAAGGGAGACTGGATGCAGCTTGTACAACTTAAATGAAACTACCGTATACAATTGCAAATAGATGACTGAAGTGTTGACCAAGGAAAAACTAGTCTTTTTTTGTCTTTTTTTAAAGTGGAAGTGTAGATTCAAGTACGCCCTTCCGATTATAGGCAAGGTTATTAAGTAAAAGCATAAGGCAGTGCTACAAACTGAGAGCTGCTCTATGCACCACCAGAATATGTACAAATTGGAATCTACGTAGTAATGAAAATTGAAATGTGAAGTTATTATTAGCAATTGTGACTTAAAGCATGTGATTCAGTTGTAAGCAAGCACCATACAAAACCAAAATAGGTTTTAAAGAGTTTTTAAAGCATGCAACTGGTACTTTTTAGTCATTTGTTCACAGGACAGCCTAAACATCCATTTAGTCATTTCTTAAGTGGTTGCAACAATTTCAAACACAACAGCACTTACCTTGGTATCGTCACACATTTTGTATTGCAATTCTGAGTGGTAATTGCCTTCTCAAGCTCATCCAGCTGTCCTGTTTTCTTTAGCTTCTTGACCAAGCTTTTCACTGCTTTTTCACACCACTTTTCCTCCTGACCATTCTGCTCACCACCACCAGCCCCTCCAGAGCCACCAGCAGATTTTTTCCACCCCAGAAGTCTCTTCACAACTGGTGGAGTGAATGGCAATATGGATGACATGACTTTCACCAGACAGAACACTCAGCAAGTAATAAATTAGAGATTCCCGTCTGATCCCTAAAAACACAAACCAAAACAGACACATTAGCACTGAGGTTTCACATGAAACAAATACTTTGCTTAGGATCTCTCATTACCAAATGCCATAGGACACCGCATCCCAAAATAAGAGAGAGAATAGTTCAGAAGCAGTCTCCATTATGGTTAGCTACTTCATCCATAAAGTTAAAATGCAAGTTTGCTGCAGAGTCTTCAACAGATCGCACACACTAAGGTTACTGTTGGATCAGACATTTAATTTTTCCTCAAGTCAACTCCAGAAAACACAGAAGTTAACTTGAGCCTAGCTTTGCACCTAGGCTGGCTGGTTTTAGTCATTTATTAAAATTTTCCACAAGTGATTGACAAATTGCATACACATATATGCACGTTCTGCCCGTCTCCAAATTAATTTAGCAAGCAAAATTGTGTTTGGGATGTCATTTAGTCATTACAGCTTGACAGAAGTCTTCCAACAGCCAGCCATTTCACAAGCCTTTTCTCATTTTGTTTGTCATGTTTTTAATAACTACCAATTTTGTTCCTCTGGGGACACAGATTTGAAATTCACTCAGAAGTTTGGTAATAAGCTTATTCCCGTCTTTCTAGTTCAATGGCCTACAGATAAGGAATCTTCTCAACTGGCAGTACTTAAAATCATCAAGTCTTTCCAAATTCACGGGAGGATAATTAAAATCTTAGTTTGCAGGCACCTGAGTAGTAGAACTGTCTGTTTTCAATTTTGAGAGTCTTTCATTCAGTGTCAACTACCTGATCAGGATGTTTATATAAAATGAAAGATTAGAAGTGATGCTGAAACTTAGACTATGTTTAGCATTCACTGCAATTTGCACTTCAAATCATTTAAAAGAGAAATTATAGCCATTTAGAAAAAAAAACCAAAACAAAACACCTTGTTTTTGCAAGTTCTATTAGGCTAGTTTTAGGTATTAAAACATAAGCCCCAAATCAACCATGTTTTTTCACAGGCAGACAGCTGTTAGAAATTGCTTGAGGACATAATGGTCCTATGGCTAGAAGTATGGCGCTGAAGTCAAAAACCACCTTATTTCCAGGCAGCAAATGGGTATTTGAACTGCAGAAAGTTACCTTATTTCCAAGCTGTACAAGTTAGTTCAATCAATGGAAAATAGCTGGTTTTAGCTAAGAGCTAACACTACCTTCAGGCTACTCAATTTGAGCTTTCAAAGACAGCTTACATGCCTCTCCATTCCGTACAGGCACACTCCTCACTTCTATCCAAAATATACCAACTTCATCTTACTGAAATTTCCCATCTGCAAAAACAGCATGGTTGATTTGGGATACTTCAGGCTACACTATTCATGGCTAATTTATGCCTTGTCACGTCTTTGCGGTTTCAGTAAGGACCAACAAGTCAACAAACACTAAATTATATTCTACAGGTAACTTTAAATCATAGCTTTTCAACTTCCACAAAACAGAACATTCAGTAGGAATGACATTTCAGTTTCAACTAAATTATACCTCCATGAAGCAGCTTCTGAGAGCACCTAAAAATATGACTGACACAAGAATTGTAGTTTTCTGGGGTCAAGGAGACAGAAGTTCCAATTAACAAGGACTCAAGATTTACGTTGGTAACTTTATGCAAGTGATTCAAAATAATGTATCCTAAATCAGAAAATCATAGGATGGTTTGAGTTGGAAAGGACTTTAAAGATCATCGAATTTCAATTCCCTGGCCATGCGCAGGGACACCTTCCACTAGACCAGGTTGCTCAAAGCCCCATCCAACCTGACTTTCAACATTTCCAATGATGGGCCATCTACAACTTCTCTGGGCAACCTGTGCCAGTGTCTTACCACCCTCATCATCTAAAATTTCTTCCTTATATCCAATCTACTATCTTTCAATTTAAAACCATTGCCCCTTGTCCTGTCAGTAGAGGCCTTGGTAAAAAGTCAAAGCATTCATTTTCACACAAGACTATAATGTGAAAAGAACTTTCATTCTTTCAATAATATTCAATTATTACAGAACTGTCCCCAATATTGCAGGCTGCAGGTTTTGCAGGCTGCAAAAGCATTGCACTGGCACCCTGGCTGCAGCAAACACAAGGAAAATAAACTCAATATCCAACACTTTTTCAAATTAAACACTGAATAGGACACTTGGGATACAGTTTCATAGGGAACCAAGCCAATGTAACAGCTTCCTGCCACAGGAAGCCCAGGTCTCCTTCCTTTCTTTCCTGTGGCACCACCACTAATACCTTTCCACAGAGACTCAGCTGGATAACCAAATAAAAACAGATCAATGGTTTGTTTTCTTTGCCGAGTTAGTTCTCTTTCAGGTTAACCAGTTGCACTGGCTCACACACAGAACTGTAAGTACTTGATGTCAACATCATATAAAAGTACATACCCGGGCACATACTTTAATTTAGATAGTTTATTTCAGGAGTGAAACACATTAGACCCCTTATGCAGTACAGTGAGTAGCTCCAGGGATAAAACAGGAGGCTTCCATGGCCTCTGCTGTTTTAAGAAATGCCCACACTAGGTTTCTGAAACAGAGAATGGCAGTCACTCAGAGCTGTATAAAAAAAGACTTCAAGTTTTGAGCAAGGCCAACATTAGATGCTTCAGAGGCATACACAAAAAATTCAGAAAGACCGACCAACCAAAAAGGATAGCCAATTTTGCTGCAAAGATCCCATTTTAAACACCAGCAATTGATGGTGTAATATCTGAACATTAAATTCAATGTTGACGGATGTAGGCAACCAAGTACCAGTATTGTTGCTTATCCACACACCAATAATTCTCCCGTTTACTGAGCTCACTGACACATAATATACGTATTTCCTGTTCTTTAGCTTCAATTTTGACACCTTTCTATGCCCCAGAATACTCCTTTGATTGTCAGCCTTATAAAACACACACACTTCAACAGGGTCTCATTTACCATCAAGGTAAATTGCCTATTCTTCCAGGCCCTCTAAACATACTAAACATGCTTTTATCTTATTTTTCAGCTTTACAATACCCCTTGTGATGTGGTGTCCAATTTTGCACTATTCTCTCCCTTAAGACATGACACTGATCTATATATCATTTTCTGTATTCTCTCGTGCTTTGTTGTTTGGTTGGGTTTTTTTTAAACCAAGATTTGCCATTCTGCTTCAAATGCACATAGAGTGACTTAAGTCTTGCAGCAGGGAAGACTTTAGAAACCCCATTCATTTCAGTTTTTCCTTATATTTGAACTCTCATACTATTTTGACATACTCCAGAAGCGAAAAAAAAAAAAAAATCATCTTTCTTTTCCCATTTCCAAAAGACTGTCAGCTTAGACCTAACTAATCACAAGTTTCCAGATATAATACTTAGTTTTAACCAGTTCCCTTAAAGACGTTTGCCCGTACAGTTTCTGTAGCACAGGTTGATCTGCTACCCCTGTGAAAATTAGCTGTAAAAAAAAAAAAAAACCACACACACACAAAAAACAAACCCAAACCACACAAAGGGACATGCTTAAAGAGCCCTTTATTACAACGATTATTGTAGCTTAGCAGCTATTTAAAAAAACCACACAACGTGCACCCCAGCTGCAGACTAAGAGTCTGGGAGGCTTAAACTAACTTCTTCCTTCTAGCCATTGTTTTGCCATGTCAGGGATTTGCCAGGAGTATCAATAAGAATTTCATTAAGTTATTCCAGTAGTGGCCCCGGATCTTTCAAAGGCTGAGCAGAGAGAATGTGACACAAGTAGGACAGGACTTCATTCAGCTTAATGCTTCAGCCCATTGCAAGGAGTACTCATAGGAGGATATTTCAGCCAGTTTAATTTATGCAAAAGTGGCACTCTGCTCCAAGCCTAGAAGAGGCACTGCAAAGTGCAAAGCTGAATTCTGAGCAATTTTGATAACTGCAAATTAGGCAAGGAAAAAGCAATAGAGAAATTAACACGAAATACCCTACTGGGTCAGTGCATCTAGCCGAGCGCTCTGTCTCCAAAGGTGGCAAAAGGATACGCTACTCAAGGAAAGCAGACGAGTGGTTTATGTAGACCATTCTCCTCGTAATCCTTCAGCATCTTAAACTGTTACAGCAGGAAATTAAAGGCTACATTCCTACCTGTTCCCTTTTAGCAGCCATTTATGGACCTGTTGTCCACAAAAGTCATCTAACCACCTTTTGAACCTGCCTCCACAACCTCTTGTGGCAGACAGCACCAGAGCTTAACTGCCCACTGCCTAAAGAAGTACTTTTCGCTGTTTTAATTTTATCTCTTCTTACCATCAGAAAGCAGCCCTTGTTCTACCACTGCAAGCTCCGCTTAAGAACTGTTTGCATTCATCTCGTCCACAAGCTTCATGATTCTGTACGTTTGAATCACGTCCCTCCCTCAAATAGAGGCTATCAGTCTTTTATCACAAAGAAAGTATCTGAACACAGCTCATACGGTTTGGGAAGTTCCTTTGGACAGATGCCAAGCCTTAAAAAAAGAGCTTTACTACTTCAATTAAATTACAAGTACTTGAAGACACTACATAAGGACTGATCTAGAGACCACAGAAAAATTTTATCAGTCTATGGTTATCTTTTCACTTATGTCTTTGGTCATATTATCCTAAAGCTCTCAACATTTTAATTAAAATAAAAAGTACAAACCCAGAAATCTACACCTGAGGAATTTGGAGATAGAAGGCAGACAGCACATCTGCGGCTGAACATCTAGCAGGAGCTCAAATAAAAATGAGGAGCCCTAATTTGTGTTGTGCTCTAACTGTATCCACCTAGACAGTCTCAGACACCATGTTTATACTAATGGGTTTAGGAGTCACTGCTGCAGCTCGTTTTTCACCAGCAAATCCCATTTCAATTCATCACCTGTAACTTTTGCCTTCAAACTGATACAGTAAAATTAGGAGTTTTGATCTTTGTTCTTCAAGAACCATCCTCTCATACACTGTCACTGTTGACAGCAGCCTCTTGCTAAAAACATTCCTCTAGTCTTTTTCCTTGTTCACTTTCTTCATCTACAAAAACATATAAAATGCTTTTTCCCCCAAACGCACCCAGAAAACAATCTTCGCCAGTGCTGCAAGAAACATTTCCACATGGCTAAAATGGCCGCAGATCAAATACATTAAATATGTAACATCCCTTCTTCCTTGCGATATAGTTTTTGTGATTTCCTTGTAGCCTACAACCAACCATCTCTAAAAACTGAGCATTCATTTACGGCCTTTGCTTTTCAGGACTTTAAATGTGCTTTGCCATCACTTAGTCTTTGCCCTGCCTCTCCTTGGATCACTGCCTTCTACTGAGGCCCAACATCACAACCACAAGAACATCAAATCTGATCTTTTACCTTGCCGTGTACCATTCCCACTACAACACACCAACAACATCTTGGGACTCTGTGAGTAACCACAGGGAGCTTTTCAAGACCCCTTTCTGAGCTCAACTATAGTTGAACTACTAGCATCAAGGCAGCAGCAAGATACAGAGAAGAAAACTTCCACTGTTTTACCCCTTTCCACATTCCCTGGATTGTGCCTTAAAACTGCAGCTTTGAACACTCGAGGAGTATACTCACTCTTTTTACCAGAGAGGTACAAGTGTTTCTTTGGATTGCTGAAACATAGGGAGCACGTGTTGTTATTCCCAACAGATTAATACTGGAAAATTTACAAATTGCCTAATTTTGGTGGTATTTGTTTCATCTCTGCCCCCATAGTGTATCTCTGCCTCCTGATGCACACATGTTTCTATAGTTGGTCAAACAGTGTCATAGTTGGCAACTTTTAAAGTCCCAGTTTGAGTCATGTCTGCTATTATTCCATTCTACTGTGGTTCTCTGGAACAAGTATTAAATATTAAGCCCATGATCCCAGCAATAACTAAGCATAAAAGATGAAGAAAACCTTAAGGGCAGCATGCTAGCAGACTAAAATCTTCAAGGGAAATTTTCCTTTCCTGAGTGTCTGGAACATACTATAAACACACTGGTGCTACCAAAAATATCAAGCGATTTCTGGCTAATTTATTCTAAAGCCTTATGCAACACATTTCATATCAGTCTGCTTATTCATCTTAAACTTGAAATAAAGAAATCTGATCTCTCCTGGTTTTACTAGAAGTATTCTGGCTTAGAGGAATTTCATTTGCAAGAGCTCTTCTGGAATAAAGAGGACAGAAGTTAAGCTCCCAAGGAAAGAAGATCGAGGAAAATAATTTGTGGCATTTGAGAGACAATCTACAAGTTCATTTCCTCCCTATATTTTAGTCACATTTTTGTGATTATCTTTTTTTTAAAAAAAAAAAGATGCTTTTTTTTTCATTAATCCTGGAATTTGGACAAGATTCTGTATTAATTTCACCAAGTGCACAATGTTTCAGATCTTTTAGAATAGGAGGGAATATCCACCCTCTCCCTCCGCATGCATCCCTGTAATATTAGTGGCTTCAGAATAAAGTAACATTAATTGAAGCACAGTCTATTTAAGGCAGTATCAAGACCTTATGTTAGGCTAAACAATATTGAGACTTGAAGTTTTAAAAGGCATAGCTTATGCAGTACCACATGTGTCTCCCATATTTACCCAAAGTCATTAAGACTCACAGAAACGATAAAACAAGTATTTCATCTTTCACTGAACAGAAGCAAAACAAAACTAATTTATGATCTGCTTCTGGATCCTTTAGGCTGTGTTATTCCAAACAGCAAGGAGACAGTTTATTCTCAGCAGAATCTGAGAAAGTTCTCCCCTATGTTAATGAGCTCAACTCGCAGGAAGCCCGAATTGTGTATGAAGTTCAAACTAAAATCAAAGCCAGTTTTTTCCTTCAGATAGAATAAGCCCTAGTCAAAGCACTCAGTAGAACAGACAAGACATTTCACCACTTCCACTGCACCCACAACCCCTCTAAAAACTGCCATTTCAGATTCCAGAAGGACCAATTCATTCTTCTTCCCCTACAAACGCATATTAAAGACACCCGGTTTTGACATACTGGTGAGGCTCCAACCTACTGCCACATACATACTTTTCTGAAGAACCCAAGAAATTGAGATGGTGCCCACCCTTCTCTCCTCACATTCAGGTCAGAGTAGGACAGTTTCGAGTATTCCCTCACTGGTTTTGGGGTGCCTGGGGTTTTTTTGTTTTGGGGAAGGTGGGGGTGGAGAGCTGGGGGAAGGGGAATCCAGCCCTGCTGAGCAACATCCTCAGATCCACCCCCCAGTTCAGCTTTCCAGCCAATTAGGCCAGCAGTGGGGAGTGGCTCTGAAGAGCTCCCTCCCAAGGGGCTCCATCTGGCCAGCTTGCAGGCCAAAGCTCTGAGAAGTAAAGCCAAGGTTCCAGTTCAGCTTTGATACCAGCTGATGAAGTTCAAGGCAGGCTGCTTCTGATCTGGGAGGGCTGGAGCAGAGAAAATTCTTCTTCCAAGTCAGCTTTAGAATGAGGATTTTGTAACATGCCTATATACAACATCAATTTACACATTAATATTTATTATGCTAGTATTGCAATGCATCTTGAAACTCTGCATAACTGTATTATCTTTATATAGCTCACTGAAAACAGAATTACCCACCTACTTTGAAAGTAGACTTTCTTCCTCTCACTCATTTCGTGAAGTTTGATTATGAATCAAATGAGAAAACTCATGTTTCTCATACACTGAACTAAAATAAGCACGATCCTGATGCTATGAAAGCTTCAGAAGCTCAGTTTCCTCCGTTACAAAGGATTACTGCAAATTACAGACAAATGTAATAATGAAAAGCTATATTGCTATTAGAAAATTAGCACACTGTATGAACACATGCATTCATAGTATACTAAATCTGCACGCAACTGGAGACGCAAGAAAGAGGAGAGGTTAATTTTACTGACCTCTGATTAAACTACTAGTAGGACTGATGTATTTTAGCAACTCTCCTAAAATTACAAAAGAGGAAAATTACCACAACTGCAGTCAGCCAATCCACCTGTCTCTGAAAAGCAGCAAACTTCTACTACTTAGTATTATTAACAACCTCACAGTATTTCTCCTTAAAACTAAAAGGCCTTAATAGCCCTGCAAAAGCATAGAGTAAGCACTCCAAACCACAGCAGTTTAAACTCTTCTCACCTCATTTGTTTTGACTAAAATTTTCCAGGTGTAACAGGCAAGTGTTTCATTATTTTAGAAAATAAATACTCCTGGGCTGAATTGGAGAAGAATATTCACAGAACTGATTATCAGGTACCCAAGTACCTGTTTCACTTTTTAACTGTACAACATAGCAGCTTCTCCACTTTGTTAAACCATAAATAGTTGCATTTAACAAATAGTTAATGCAAGTTCTCTTTCAAAACAGCCCTAACCTAAGTGTTCTTCGAACAGGCCAGCCGCCCACCGCCTTGATAAGCAGAGTTCACTCTGCACCAAAGAGGGTCTTATGTTAAGCTCATGTTGCTCCAGCGTAATTAAATCAAGCTTCAGCCCCAAACTAAACTGATAGGAGACCCAGGAACTGCTCTCTCACAGTCTCTTCTTGGTCTTACTTCACACTATGGCTGTCAAACACATATAATCATAATAAAATGTCATCTGGAATGAAGCCTTACAGTTTGCAACACAGTTTCTCTGGTGGAAGTGGAGAGCAATGTTTAGGAAGGTTTTCTGCAGTAGCCAATTTCTTCTAACCCAGAAAGTATTGAACACAGGGCTGCCTGTACTCTCCATTCCATTATAAAAAACTAATCCCATCGCATGACCTGCAGCAATTCAGTTTAACAAATCAACAATTACAAATATTTTGGCAAAGTAAGCTTAGGTATTGTTTGCCTCTCGGCACAGTTCACAACCAGTTTGTGGCTTTATGATAAAAGTCATTAAATCCAATCTGAAAAGCAGAATTTACAGCTCACTTAGCAAGTCAGGCCCATAAATGGATGCTTTCAATTACAGGGCATTTACATGCACAATCATTAAGGCAACACTGAATACATTTGAAAACTCTAGAATACTTTTTATAATAATTAAAACTTTGCGTACTGTTCTTTATACAAACAAAACTTAGGAATTCTCTTCAGTCTCAAGCAGAGCTCACATTCATTGTTATCCAGAACCTACTACAAAGCCTGTTCTCCCAGTACTTTTGTGGGAAAGGGATTAGAGAGATGGAAACAAGTTCTGTTTTTTAAAGTTGCTCTCAGTAGCAGAGATTTTTTTTTTTTTTGAGCTCCAATAAACTCAATTATATCAACTGGTGCTCAACACTTCTGAAAGATCAAGTGGAACAGGAAGATGGAGGAGGACCCAGGAGGGCCTTTCATTTGGAGATTCACTGTAATTCAAGCCGATTTGATTTTGTTCATGAACAAAATAGCTTCTGGGTGGAGGAAAAGGAGATCAGTTAAGAAACCAATTTTTTTAACTTCATTTTTTGAATTGTGTTCTCCTTTTTATCATCAAACAGAACGTCAGGAAAGTTGACAAATTCTTCTCCAAAATTATATTACACGCACCCAGCTTCTTCCATAAAGAAAAATGGATCTTCAAACAATTTTGTTTCTGTGACTGTCAGTGTAGTCTGAGTCTACCCCCCACAACTGCAGAACAATCAACCACCAAGTTACTCTACTAAACACCCCAATATATTGTTAAATATGTGCTTAGACTCATCTTGAGTTAAGTTTAAACCATCTTAAGTGAGATCCTCCCCTTCCACTTTTTAAAGGCATTTGTAACTACTGCTATCTTTCATCATGATAGTGCTAAACAAATGGGGGGGGAGGGGGAAGGGACTTCAAAAACCTCCCTTTTATTTATATTGTCATTCCCCTCTAATTCACTACAGTTTGTAAATGCTAAAGTTTTAAAGCTATGCCTCAGAACAAACACACACACACACACAAAAAAATCTATTCATGCACCACGCAAGCTCCAACACTGCGATAAAGCATAAGAAATTCTAAACAGCAACCTTGTTCTGCTAATAGAAGCCTTAACAACAAGAGGGTTTGTTTTGTTTTTTTTTTTTTCCAGGCTGGAGAACAGAGCAAAGACTAATCAGTCTCTCACTACAGAGTCCAGCCCCCACAGAAATAATGTCATGAATCAGTTTGAAAGTACAGCTCTCCAGGCTAAGAGAGGAACACTTAAGAACAGACAAACCTGCTGTTATGTGCGGTCTGCTAATAAGCTGTCATTATAAACTTCTTGCTACAGATGGAATCTGACTCGTTTATAACCAGGAATGGTGATAACAGGAGCTCCACACACAAATATACACAGGTTGCAGAATTCACTAACAGCATTTTCAGAAACAGTTGTTTGGTAAACACAGTAAGCAAAACTTTTTCTTAATGCTGTCCACTTGTTTGGAAAGTATTTGAAAAGAGCACAACACACATGCATTGTTTGTTTTGTTAGTCAAAAACTGTGATGGACAACCAAAAAGACATGAGACTTCGCTGCAGCCTGAATCCCAGCTGTTCAATTCAACAGCTCTCCACGACTATCACAAGGGCTCTTCACACACCCGCTTTTTTTTTCCTTCTATTTCCCCAGAGTGAAGACTAGAAGACCATGCTGTGTCGCACTTTTTCTCTTCCCCTCCACTCCCCACAAAAAACTACAAATAGGAACTCTACAACTCTGCAGTAACACCAGCTACTGCCATTTATCACAACACAACTTCTCCAACGTGCTTAGCTAGGTAGATGAAACACTTAAAAGACTATGGTTTTTTATATCTTACATCTTACAATGCCTAGACAGCTACAGCATTAAAACAAACAATGTGAAGGAAAACACTAATCTCACATGTATGTGTCTCATGGAGGCAGCGTGTATTTCACATCCAAGCCTCTGGATTAGGAGAGGAACAGAAAAAAGGACACTGACTGAAGTGAAGTCTGCAAACCTAAACGCTTCGTAGAATGGTCTGGGTTGGAAGGGACTTTAAAGACCACCCAGTTCCAGCCTCCTGCCACGGGCAGGGACACCTCGCACTAGACCAGGTTGCTCAAAGCCCCGTCCAGCCTGGCCTTGAACCCCTCCAGGGATGGGGAACTCCTTTGCAACTTGCTCCTAACTTTCTCCACCGCCCCGGCACAGAGTTTCACACACCTGATCTCTGCAAGAAAAAAAGACCGGGCACAGAGGGATGGGGTCGAGGAAGGAGAAGAAGAACTTTATTCCCCCTCCCCTCACACACCCCCCTCAGACACATACAGGGAGGCATAAGCCAGCCCTTCCCACCCTCCACCGCTCCGCCTGGGGGGGGCTATTCCAGCGTGTGGGCGGCGGAGGGGTGACAGCGACCTTTCCCCCCCCACCTTCCCCTCACAGAGACCGGGCGAGCGGCCTCCCCAGACCCCGGCCCGCCGCCGGGGCCCTCATCGCCGGCCGCGTCCCACCACAACAAAGGGGGAGGAGGGCGTGGGGAGGCGCCCCCGCCACCAGGCCCGGCCCCGTGTCCCCCCCACACACGGCCCGGCGGGGCACCCCCTTCCCGCCGAGCGGCCGCCCAGTTCCCACCTCCCCCGGCCCCGCTCCCCCGCGGCGCGGCCGGGCCGCCCGCCGAAACCGCCCCGGGACCAACCTCTTCCTCGGCGAGCTGCGCGGCCGCCCTCCTCCCTCAGCGCTGCCTTCCCCCCTGCGCGCCCGCCCCCCCCGCACCCATTGGCTGCCGCCGCGCCCCGCCCCCGCCGGTGGGCGGAGAGGGGCGTATCATTGGCTACGCTGCCCGTCAGTTGAGAAAAGGCGAGCGAGGATTGGGCAGGGGGCGCGGCGGCCCGGCCCCAGCCGCCGATTGGCGGATCGAGCCGCCAATCGGGTGCCGGCGGCGGAAAAAAAAATAAAAAAATAAGGCGAGGGACGCGCGGCGGAGGGTAGGCGGGGCTGCGTGCCGCGCGCGACGGGGGCGTGGCGGCGGCGCTCATTGGTCGCATCGGCTGTCACTCCTCGCCCCAGGCGCCCGCTGGGGGCGGTTGATCGGGGAAGGAGAAGCGGAGAGGGGGTTTGGATGAGCCGTAGGCGCGCAGCCGCACTGGCGGTGTGGGCTCACACCGCGACCGGCATCCCGTAACCTTCCGCGCCGGGCGCGGGTGGGAGCTGAGAAAAAGTAGTGCGCTCCTTCCCGCCAGAAATTCCTTCAGGAACCGGCTGCCCTCGAACGGCCAGTAAAGCCGTAATTCGATGGAATTTTAAATGCTGTTTGGACACGGGAGGGTGAAACCTCTCCTCTTAGAGGGGTGGTGCGAAGGGGGAGCCATGGCGGCCCCTCAGTGGCACGACGCCCCTCAGTCCCCATCGTCATGGCGTGAGGGTGGCACGGCCCTGCTCCCCGGCCCCTCACCTCATTGCCAAACAGATTTAAACTGCCCGAGGCCTCGTCTCCTGCCATCACGTACAGCTTTGGGCTGTGGGACGGGCTGCCATCCTGTCGTCCCCTCAGGTGTGACTCCGAGATAAGGCCGCCCTGAAGCCTGCACCAGCCTTGGGGCTGCTGGCGGCCCCTCACGGCACCAGGGTGGCCCCTCTCATCGTCACTGCCTCTTAAAAGAAGTGGGTTTTTTCCCCTCATGTTGTTTTTTGGTTTGGTGTTTTGGTTTTTTTTTAGCAACTGCCTTCGGTAGACTCTTCACAGCTTTAACCACCTGTGGTGTGGTAATGATGTAACATAACTGAATTCCTGTGCTTAAGCAAATGCCTGGGCTCACCACAGGTAAATTAGAGCCTGTTGCCTGCCACTGTGTGACTGGGGAACCATCAGTATGAGAAACCCGTCGCTGCTTTGTCTGTGGAGATCCTCGAGGTGATCGCCAGCAGGTTCCCTGAAGCATGAGTGGGAAGCCACAAGATGGGAGTTTAATGGGGGTTTTTTTGGGGTGAAAGGGTGTGTTCCCGCTTTGCTGTAAGTCTGTTGGAGCTGCTCTGGCGTTTTTTTGCTTCCACTTTTTGATACTTTACCTTATTCCATCCCCATATATCTCAACCGCGGGCCACTTCTCTTATACCCGAGGTCCCATCTCACCAACGTAACAGCTTGCTTTCCGGAGACACGCTCCTCTTCCAGACTGAAACGCCGGTTTCTGTGCTCGGTGACGTCGGTGTTGTGATTCAGCGTTTTGGGCACGTATCCCATCTCAACGGGCTCGGTATTCTCAGGAGCCAGGTGAGGCACCTCTCCCATCATTTCACCCTTCTGACAGAATGATAGATGTGGACTCGCAGAAATCTCCCTCTTGCCTCGTCTGTCCTTGGATTTTCCCAGCTTGAAGCAGACATGCAGCTTATTCGGATTTTTTTTTATATTTTTTCCCCCCAATTACATCAATTCGAGATTGAAGCCGGTCACAAAATAAACACTAATGCAAAACAGAGAAGATACCCACTGCAGACAATGCAGAGCTGCTAACAGATTACCATCATGTTTTTGAAAGATAAGGAGGTGTTCCAGGCATGTTGTACCTGGAAACAGACACAGATTATTCAGCCAGTGCAGCACTTGCTTTATGGAGGTTTCACTGCATTCAGGGAGAATTTTTTTTTCTATGAACAGCGAGTTAATTAAGCTCAGTTCTTCTATGGATTGGTGTCAGACATTCCCTTCACCTCTCCGCTGCAATAAATCCACAGCCCCCTCTCCTCTTCTATCCCCGAGGCTGACTTCTGATATAGCCAAAGCTCCCTTCTATGTCCCCAATCTACTTTTATCGGCTTGCCGTCTGGGCACGGAGCAGCACATGCTATGGCTGGTTCAGGGCTATGCGTGTGCTGGCTGGCCAGCTGCCCACTGATGCTCTGCTGCCAAGGAAGCCAAACAGTGCTGATAAGGGCTGAGCTTTCTCTGCCTTTCTCCCCGGCGGAGCACGAACAAGGTTTTTCTGTTCTAAGACAGCCGTTGTTTGCCATGAAACTCGACAGACCTTGGATTTCCAAAAGCTCTGCGTCTCTGTTAGGTTTGGTTGAAATAGGTCAGAAGGTCGACAAGCTTATATTGGCAGACTCTGACAAAAAACCCTAACATTTGCATAAACCTCGGAGGAAATGGCAAGCGGCAAGAGAAATAATGCAAATGGAAGAAGGTGGCATCGGGGCTGGAAATCACAGAGCCCAGAAGTTACCTGAGAAGCGTGGTTACCGTGGAGAAACCAGGCGAGATGTGCTTCTGCAACTTAAACACCACTCCAGAAAGGGCTGCCAGCCACAAAACTGCAACTGCAGAAATAGTACCTGGCTTGGTAAAAACAAAGGAACAGCAAAACTCAATCCCTGATTCCAACGCTGGATACTATTAACTAACCGTGCAGCTCAGCACATTTTGGACATTAGCAGTTAGGTACAGATGGTTGACGGTCCCATTTGGATTTGAACCTGCAGTGGAAGAGCATCAGCATCTCTCGCAAGGTACGTTAACGTGTGGCAGAGCAATCAACATCCTCACAAATGGTGTTCTGGTACAGACAGAAACAGCCCAGTGGTATTTCAGTCTCACCTGTCTGCTAGAACGAACGGGAAATAATCTAAGATCTAAAGAAAACATGATGAAACGGTAGCTGGCTGCACTACGCTACAGCGAATACGTGTTGACTTCCCAAAGGCTGTGACCAAATCCCCTAAGAGGTAAAAGAAATAAACACCAATATCAGATAACTTCAAAGACACCCAGGATTTCTAAATGACCCGTCACTATCAGATATCACTACGCGAAGGTGGAGACGAGTGTGAAGTGTGATGCCAGGAAGGCAGGGCTTGGAGGCACAGCAGATAGCTTTTGTGTTGAGGTCATTATTGCCAGTGTGTCAAAATGATCTGTTAAACCAAAAAAAAAAAAAAAGGAAGAGCTTTGAACAGAGTTGCGATACAAAAAGATCTGCCACCGTGTTCAAGACAGGAAAAAATATATGACAAAAATGGCCATAAATCCATGGAGACCCACTGCTAAATGCTGCCAGATTTCTCAGCTCATTCGATTGAAGCATTAGCATATACTTCCATAAGTGCTTTCTCTCACATCAGTGCTGCTTCCCTGCTTACTGTAAATACCATTTGAGCATGTTATTTCCCCCCTAAACTTACATGAGGGTAGCTTTCATCTTCCACAAATCTGCAAAAGATGATGAAAGAGAGAATGGCGCGCAGAGGAGCTGGGTCTGGAAACTGTGAGAGGGGACAGATTCCTTTTCATGCCGCATTACTTCACGGCCAAATGGCACGGAAGCAGCCTTTTCCTGGCATTGCAGGACTGCCTGCCGCAGGGGGGAACGCCACAGCACGTGCAAAAACTTCCCCCGTGTAGATAACGGCATGAAACAACTCCTCTAGGATCGAGATTGTGTCTCCCTCGGCCTCAGAGGGTTAAATATGGGCTTAAACCTCTTCTCGTTATATCACATGGAGTTTGTAAGCAACTTGACACTCTATCACTTCTTGTGGCGGCACGAAGAGGGTTAAAGAGGACACCACACTATGCTGTTCCCATCAGATAATGAGGAGCGTGTGGGTAGATTTTCAAGACAACTAACTACTGTCCGAACAGGCATTACATTAAAGTGACTAGAGAAGAGCTTTGACATCATAAATGAAAAGGAAGCTATGGCATGAGGCATAAAAATCTCCAAAATGAATAGGAACTTCTACTCAGTCACACCGGCGTAGAGTAGGTTAAATATGTGCAAAGGGCCAAGCACTCCTCAAACTTTAAAAAAAAAAAAAAGCCGTGACTTAAGGCTGGGAGTAACAGCAAAATACATAAAAAGGCATTTCATGTTTCTGCTCTTCTATTTATCTTTTTGGTAATGAAATTGCTCTGAAATGTTGAAACTCAAATCTGTTCCCTGCCTCTTCTGAAATGCAGAAGTGTGTTTCCAATATTACATAAATCACTGCCGTTTCAAGACCGGGCTGTTTGGAGATTTCAAAGCAAAGCAAAAAAAAAAAAAAAAAAAAAAGGAAACAGTCCCACAGTGCAAAAAACCAAGACAGCCCATGATGTAAGCCTGCTGTGTCTGTCTTATACCCTTGTCAAAGTGGACTTAAGAAGTAACTAGTATTCAAAATAACGTGCTAAAAGCAAAGATGTGCCTTTCTGACCCATCATAGCACAAACTGGTTGGTGTTTACGTTATAAAGTACATTCCATTTATCAGATGGAATGGAGAGAGGCAGTAATCCTCAGAAGTGACATCTCCTGTAACAAATTCACAGTGCAATGAGACGATCTATATATCTGCTCACATTCTTCATTTACGCTGTATAATTCTGATGAGTAAATGATTTAACTGCCTTAACTTATCTTAATTCCTAGCGCCTATTTGCACATAAACCCAGTCGCTCTGAGGAACCGAAAGCAGAGTTGAGAGAGACAACTTTGGCATAGTCAAACACTTGAATTTTGAATTCTTTTGCTGCCTTGACTTCGTGCTGAAATGGATCGGGAGCTTTCATACAGTGGGGCAGTAAGATCTTGCTACAGGAAAATCCTGAAGGCCCAGATCCATCTAGGGAGCTTGGTAGCTCAAGATGCAATCACGGTTGTTATACATAAGGTCGGTGAACTCAATGTCGGACCAGTCTCCTGGCTTCAAAGCCCCGGTTTTACGCCTAACATTAGGTGTGGCCAGCCCCCGCCATGGAACGGTAGCGTCCTACACTGCTTGAACTCAAAACAGTTTTTAATTATGCTTGGCTGGCAGGGGAGGTTGCAGTTAAGCAGACTGCGGAGCCTCCGAGATGGTTTCGCAGGAGCAGCACAGGAAGGACATGGACCTGTTGGAGCAGGGCCAGAGGAGGCCATGGAGACACTGGGAGGGCTGGAGCCCCTCTGCTGGGAGGACAGGCTGAGAGAGCTGGGGGGGTTCAGCCTGGAGAAGAGAAGGCTCCGGGGAGACCTTATAACGGCCTTCCAGTACCTGAAGGAGAGATGAGGAGGGACCCTTTATGAGGGAGTGTAGTGACAGGATGAGGGGGGATGGTTTTACACTGGAAGAGGGGAGATTTAGATGAGATATTGGGAAGAAATTGTTTGCTGTGAGGGTGGTGAGCCCCTGGCCCAGGTTGCCCAGAGAAGCTGTGGCTGCCCCATCCCTGGAGGGGTTCAAGGCCAGGTTGGACGGGGCTTGGAGCAACCTGGGCTGGTGGGAGGTGTCCCTGCCCAGGGCAGGGGGTGGCACTGGATGATCTTTAAGGTCCCTTCCAACCTAAACCATTCTACGGTTCTATGACCTCCCTCAGGTCCGGCAGCACTTCGCTGCTCCCTCCCAAGATAAGGAGGGGCGGGGGCTCCCCCCCGCCACCTCCCTGAGGAACCATCATGACCTACACCCTCCATTCACTGCCAGCTAGGGGATGTCCACTCTTGGTCACCAATAGTCCCTGAAACTGGCTTTTCTTTTCTCTGTTTTCCTGATTTTTATAAATTAGAAATGCTTCATGTTGTCAACATTTCTGTTTTTTCTCGGGCTATGCCTCTGTCCTTTCTTATTATTCCGAATACTGCACCTTTCATCTGCCTCCATCCTTTATTTTGGATTAGTTGAAGTTGATTAGAAACACATTTATGCTAACCCCAAATAAGCCATCATTAAAGTGAAATTGCCTTGTTTACAGAGAGATTTACACAAGTTTATCTTTATTGACTTAAATAAACAAGCGCAATTTGTGAGTAGGCCTGGGGGACAATAGCTTTGTTTCTGAATTAATGGCAGGCCCTGGTCCAGCAAGAATTTTTGTACATGTTTAAATCTATGCAGCAAATAAGCCAGCTGATGGCAGTGGGATCAGTCAGGGGAACAAAATTCAGCATAAATGCAAACCTTGCTATGATTAATCTTCTCTCATCCTTATTTCCAGTTTCTGTTTGCTTTTCCCAGCGAGTTGAAATTAATTCATTACAGTGAAATCTGCAAAATAAAAATAAAAAAAAAAAAATATAAAATAGTTGGTCCCCCCCGAGGAAGGATCAAAATAAACCAATTTATGCTGTGATCAGTTATTGCAATACAGTCTGTTTCTGTTTTACCCTGTGTAAGATGCACTATGCTAATTAAGCATATGTTTGTATAGATTAGTCTCAATGAGATTTACCCCAGTTTTCTACACCATCTGTGCAAGATTGGTAGCCGAGTTGGAAGTGATCTCCGTATATATTGTCTATATTAGTTGATGAAACGTTTAGAATCCTTGGAGGTAAAAGTTTTCTTTATGTTATTATCGGTCTTGCAAAGCTTTAGTTACCGATTTTCAACATTCTCCTCCTGCTTTCAAAAAACTAGTGATGTACGACAATATCATTTTAAAAGTTATTGCTATTCTGATGGGCAGAATAGATCAAGCGAGAATGCAAAGAACCTGAAAAATCCTTTCTTGCTTAGTTTTATTTAGAGATATAAAACACGTATTACTGTTATGCAGGTGAAGCTATCACCAAATAGAAATGTCGCCATAATAAAAAATTAGGCCTTAAAAATACACTGGGACTTTATCATTTCAAAACTGTCATGTTGTTTCTTTCAGCTCCTGGCATTTATCATGATGAATAACTGATGCAAGAAAAAAAAAAAGAAAAATCTCTATCCTTCGAACAACACTTGAAGCCAACTCACAGCTTTTTCCATGTAGTCCGCAGGGAAGGCTGTGTTAGAGCCTCCATCCTCGGCACTCCGCGTTACCAGGGAGGCCGGCTGATCTCTTCGACTGGGGTGACAGCAGAAGGAGCTCTTTGGACAGCCCTGGTGTGACAGCGTGACAGCCGTCCTACTTAAAGAGGGTGTTGGGGAGAACTCCAGGAGTCATCCCTGCCTCTGCCGCTTGGTGTAAGAGTCAGCTGGTTTTGTCCTCCCCCAGCTTGGGATCAAGCTGCTACTGGGCATATGTCTTCTCTCAGCACAGCAAAATCTACTCTCTGCAAAAGTTGTGTTTTGCCTTGTTGTAGTTTGGAAGTGCCTTTCTGTCAATACAGAGCAGCTTCACACCAATATGTGGAAGGATATTGTCCTGATGCCATGTTCTGGCTGCAGGATTTAAGGCACCGAGAGGTTAAAAATCAACATTTTACCAGAAGTCTCCAAATTTATGACTAAGATGGACCACTGCAACCATCTACTCTTAAAGGCCAAATAATTTCTCCCCCCAGAACTGTGTTTTGCATCCATAACCTTTGCATCTATTGCATATCAGCCATGGAAAAGTCAACTCAACTCCGATTACGGACCTGTGGTGGGAGGGATCCACCGACTGCCTGATAAATCGGTGTGGTGCAAATGAGAGCCTTTCTCTTTTATCTGCAAGGGATCTTTTAGCTTCAACTTCATGCCATGAGATCTCATTATACCTCTTTGTTGGTTTTGTTTTGCTAGACTGATGTCTTTACATAGGAATCTTTATTGCATGTAAGTATTTGGTGACGGGGAGTGAGTTGCACCTCAGTGTTTTTCTTAAATAAACAAACTAAACTGGGTTTCTTTGGTCTTTCACTGCAAGGAGGGTTTCCAAACTTCCATGTTTATCCCAAATCCTCTTTGCCTTTACAAATTCCCTTTACTGAAACCTTGAGCAGTCCCTTAATACACTTACAGTGTTATAACACTTCTCTGCCTTTATTTAGTTGTCTTCTGCTTATGGAGTCAAAGGCTCTGCTATGTAAAACTGGGAATATATGCTCACAGTGTTTTCAACAGTGGCCTGTAAATCCTTTTTAAAGTCCCTGCTTTCCAAAATGCAATCCCGGCTCTTAAAGTTGAGATGTGCAGCCTTGATTCCTTGAGACAGCTGTCTTAAAACCACCAATCTGAGTGACTACATTTACTGCACTGTGTGGATTGCTCTATAAAAGTAATTTGTCAATATTTATGAAACATGGCAGTAGGAAAAGACTCCCAGCTTACAGCCACAGGCAAGGACGGCTTCTGTTTTTTTCAGACCTTAGCGTCTACAGGTGAAGAAAGGTCAGACAATAATGAGATCTTAAATGCTTTAGAGTAATATTGCTAGTGAAAATGGAAATAGAGAGGTATGTCTCCTGATAGATGCAACCAAACAAAATCTGAAACAACAATCTATCCGAGTTAGCTTCTTCATGCAAGTTTGACACAACTGCAGGCAAACATATTACAGATCATGTAGTTTTAAGCAGCAGAGATAAGGAAAGCAGAGCACGTGGGCTGCAAAAGTCAGATTCAGAACTTAATCAGCCTGTTGATATATGTCACAGCAAGGAACAGGGCAAGAAAGCCTTAGAAAGCCTGGAAGATGCACACCATGCACAAATAAATAGAAGCAGCAGCTGAAGTAGCAGCAGTGTTCTGCAAAGAGCAAGAAACAAATGAAAGAAGCTCATAGAATCACAGAATGGTTTGGGTTAGAAGGGACTTTAAAGACCATCTAGTTCCAACCCCCCTGCCCTGGGCAGGGACACCTCCCACCAGACCAGGTTGCTCCAAGCCCCGTCCAACCTGGCCTTGAACCCCTCCAGGGATGGGGCAGCCACAGCTTCTCTGGGCAACCTGGGCCAGGGGCTCACCCCCCTCACAGCAAACAATTTCTTCCTGATATCTCATCTAAATCTCCTCTCTTTCAGTGTAAAACCATCCCCTCTCATCCTGTCACTACACTCCCTCATAAAGGGTCCCTCCTCATCTCTCCTTCAGGTACTGGAAGGCCGTTATAAGCTCTCCCCGGAGCCTTTTCTTCTCCAGGCTGAACCCCCCCAGCTCTCTCAGCCTGTCCTCCCAGCAGAGGGGCTCCAGCCCTCCCAGCATCTCCGGGGCCTCCTCTGGCCCCGCTCCAACAGGTCCATGTCCTTCTGATGTTGGAGGCTCCAGAGCTGGAGACAGCACTCCATGTCCAATAATAGTGTTGTATGTGTTCATTCCAAGATAATGAACTTTCCAAGTCTATACAAACAGTAATCTGCAGCAATTTGTAATCTACAGCAACTGAAGACAAACAGTAACATCCCTCAGAAGCAGTGTCTTGTTCCCCATCCACTGGCCTGAAGATTAAAGCAAAAAAACCAAACAAACAAACAAAAAAAAACCCACAAAAAAAAAGGCATTTGCACCTCAAGCACCGGCAAGAGATGATATTAGAGAAGTTCCAAGGACGTTGTGTCTTCATTTGTAGAATTAATGCAAGTATCTTGCACAAACGTAAAAGCCAAATCTAATGGTAAGGATTTAAGGCAAGCTTTGGCAGTTATTTTTGGACTCAAGGACCCAGCTGCCCTCTGTGTGTAGTTTTGACCTTAACTGTGTTGAGTGTAACCATAGGCTTCTCCTTAGCTAACACAGGTGATAGATGTTTGTGATTTTGCAGAACACAGACTGTCAATTTTCGCCCTGTGAAGCCCCAAGTGGTCCTGATGGCTGACTTTATCCTAATGCAAAGCCTTGAAGGACCATGAATTGGGGGCAATTATTACTGTTAAATTTTGTGTATGAAGCTCAGCTTGCCTCTGGCCCACCAGGGAGAAAAAAAGCCCTGTTGAAGTTGGAGGAAACCGAAGAATCATCTGGAAAGCCCTTTCCAGGACGTGTCTATAATTTAATCAGAGTTGAAAACCTCTTGCTCGAACTCAATAGCTCAGGGTTTGCGAGTACTGTAGCCAGAGCAACACCGAGTTCAGGGCTGGCTGCTTACCCAGGACCTGGGTGGATTTTGCAACGCGCCAAACTTGGCCTTACAGGTGACTACGCTGTCTGGGGAAGGAGAGAGTCGGGGGATGTCAGTCTGAACTCTGTCCACCCTGAAGAAACACAGCGGAGACGTGCCTCGAGCAGCCTTCGAGTCCAGGAGACGTTCTGCCCAAGCAAAGTGCCCAGCACAAACCCTAATGACTCTGCTGATGGGCACTGGCAGCTACGGTGCTCCGTGCCTGCATAGTCCTCTCCTGGAAACGCTTGGAGAAATGACAGCCAGTGTGCTTGGGCTTCTTCCTGATTATCCGTTCCTGGCTGCTATCTTCTCATCCTTCAGCTGATGTTCCTGTTATTTCTCCTCTAGTTGATCCGGAGGAAAAGCATATGTAGCGTCTCACCTACCACGTGTCAGCGCCAGACAGCTGATTGTCAGCCTACCCCTGAAACTGTCTAGACGCAGCGATGTGCTGTCAAACGCACAAAGTTAACAAAATGGTAGGGGAGAATATTTCCCCCGTGAATCCTCTTTCACTCATCCTCTCGGAGGTTATTGGTGTCGGTGGCAGGTACAACATTTTCAGACGAAGACATGATTTGATTAATCAACTCTGCCTCTTTAAGATGTCCTAGGGGTTTTTTTTCCCCCCCCAAAGTCCATCCCCCACATCAGTTCAGGCTGACATAAATTCCCCAGGCACATGCAATGCTGCAGTTACAGGTAGTTTGCGCTTATTTAACAGGTAATGTCAGTAGATAATGGTCTCCTGCTGCCAGATAAAGCCAGAAGAAAAGCCATGACATTTTACACTTGGCATAAATTTAAAAGTGAAGGCTAGTGGCTTGGAAAAAACATCTATTTTGAAACAGATCATCAATTTCTCTTCCTAGGTTGCTTCTTAGCAAAAGGGTGAGGAGCAGGGACGAGCAAGAGAATCATCCCGCACCATGTGCAATTCCAGACAGGTAAGATTGTCGCCATGAAGGGATCCTGCCATTCACCTCTCCTGACTTTTTGGCCTTTTTTGAGCACGATGACTTAACAATGAGGCCGTCAGGTCGCTCGTAAAAGGCATTGCCTGAAAGATCTCCGTGCTCTGAGCCAGGAGCTGCATCGCATGGCCACTGTCAGGGCCAAGAACAAAGCCTAGAGAAAGGAGATCAGAGAAACAGAGCCAACCTCTCCGGCCACGCCATCGCACTTACGGTCCCCAAAAATGATATTTGGAATGTGATTTTGCACTATAACGTACACAAGAACACGTGGGATTTCCAGGCTAGATCTGTAGTGTCTTTTGAGGGGTGCCTTGAGGCCACCTCCAACACCATCGCCTTTATCCCTGCAGACAGATGGTTGGATGCGCTTCACCAGATGTTAGATGTCAAAGCCTCAGATAGTCACCCTGAACTTTCTACAGCCATCAGGAAAAGAGACATCTCCAGAGGGCAGTTCACCTGGCCTATTTTCGAGCTTGTTTTAGGGTATGAATAGATGTTTTAGAGATGAATAACCCCCTGAAGTTCCTATTCTGCACCGACTATAAAGGGAGGCTCTTAATTTTTAGATACCCCAGGATGCTTCAAATCCGCAAGCCTGGCCGTAGGCACCCAGCAGAGCATGCAGGGTCTAAACCTGACCATAGCAGCGTGGTTTTCTCTTTCATTCAGCATCCTGGGCGCATCTGGAGTGTGGAGCAGTGCATGGTGTACGTACCGCGCCAACTGGCCGCAGCCAGAGACACCAACTGGCGTGGAATGAGCAACGCCCAGAGTACTAGACTTTCGGCTTTCAAAACAGGGCGGGCACGTGAAAAATGTTGTTGCAAATGGTCCCTGGCCTGACCTAAATCCCAAACCATGCCCAAGACTTGTCTGGAAGAGTGCAGCTGGCCCAGGGCCAAGCCTTTGCCAGCGACTGTGGCAGCCAAAGAGCACAGAAAAGGGAGCTGCGTGTTGGGCTTTCCCTGGGACTTCCCATCTACGTGGTCGCATCTACTGGGTCCTACTTCCCATCTACGGTCCTGGGATCAGAGTGAGCTGCCCCCAGGCTTTGGCGTCCTCGTCTTCTGCACAACATCACTACTTGCCAGCTGTTGCCTTTGCCTCCTCGCATCCTTCTTAGAGCAACCTGGAACTACCCTTCAAGTAGGTTAACGTGTACCAGGCAACGGGCTGGGACACAGATTTTTATTTTTAATTTTTATTTTACAAATTGGGTGAAAAAAAACCCCCTTGCTGTTCCAAACATCCTCAGCAGAATCACAAGGTCAAACCTCAGTTCTCCAAAAGCAGACAGGTACACTGATACGACAGACTGAAGAATTAAAATACAAATCTGTTGACTACCAGGACGTCTATCTGGCACGTAAATCTCTGGTGTAACACTGCGGTGCCCAACTGAGCTGGGAAAACTGTGCGGCATGCTCGGGACAGGGTTTGGTCCAGGAGCTCTGGAATTCCTTTCCCCGCTGCTCTTGCACAACATCACTATTTGCCCGTTGTTGCCTTTGCCTCCTGCTCTTCATCCTACAAGTTCCAGCTTTTTAAGCTATCGTACATTTGTACGACAGTGCGTTGAGGAAGACAAGATTAAGAAACACTGGCTACATTTTTTCACCCTACGATATTTTATGTGTTTATATTTATGCAGCTTAATATCTACAGGTGGGGTAGGCTCCTGTAGGACTGCACAGGGGTTCTGCGAGGGGATTTCAGATTTGCTTCTGCTTACACCCGAGGTAACCCCTGTTTTGCTGCCATTTGTGCCAGCGGCCAGCAAGCCGTATCCGCGAGCTTTGTCACCGCCAGCAGCTTCATCCTGCACGAGATGGAGGAGCCGGTGTGCGGTTGCCGCTTGTGGACACCCCCCTTCACAAAGGGCCAGTAATTGTCAAATAAATTATATGCTTTAGTGTCCGCATGTTAATAAACTCTAATCCTACCTCCAACTACCAGGTTTAGAAATGTGATTAGGGAGGATTATACCTCACCTAATGCCTAATCGCTTGTCTGTTCTTAGCTGGCCTTTTATTTCCACACACACACACACACACAGAGGATAAGGGATCTAACCAAACATCTCGCACGCACGGAAAATGCCAAGCGAGTTAAAAATCAGTGGAGTGAGAGCAGGTAACAGCTAGAAACCAGACGTGACTGAGCGCCGAAACATTAACCAGTGTGGTTACGACTCCGGGCAGCACCCAACCACTCCCTTTGCACCCCAGCCGCTCAAACAGATGAAAAAAACAAAAGGGCTGGAACTAAATCTCCACTGGACTTTTTGTTGTTGTTGCAGATGAAACATAGGATGTTTTCCTTACGATTCTTGATTTTATTTTCCTTTACGTAGGAAAATATGGATGCCTTTTCCAGCAACACTGATGGGCGGGTTAGTAAGTGCCACAGTTCAAGAGCTGCCTAAATAGCGTGTCCCCCCCCCCCCCCGGTCTCTGAGCGCAAGACTTCGTTAGCTCCTTGCTCCCTTCCTCGATGTGAGATTCAGTTGCTAGGATGTCGCAACGGACGCGAAGTGACATCTTGCTATCTCCAAGCAGTCTGTGGGTTGAAGGTCACTGAGGAGAATTGGTGGACATGATGCTTGTCCCTTGACTGTGCAAACTGAAATCACCGGCTGCTCCACCTTCTCTAGGGCTCACCCAGAGGTAATTCACATCTTCCCCTAACGAGGATGAGGACAGACAGGCAGCACCTCATGGAGTTCCCCAAGTGCCCGTACCACCAAGGGAAATGGGTTTATTTGAGAACTGGTAGGAAATCCTCTTCCAAAACATGAAGGACCGAGTCCTTCCCTACCATAACTCTGCTGACACCCGCAGGGCCACTCCAGTTGACCAGCTGAGGCTTAGCTCCTATTTTTTGGAGCACCAGGGCCGTCTGCTCCCTCCTTCCTTTGCCATATCCACACAACAGCTCTTGGCCAGGCACGTCCAAAGGGACCAAGCAACAGGGCACAGGGGTTCGATTTCATTTCTATTAGCAGCAACCCAAACAAGGAGGGTCAAGTACAAGGTTGTTAAAAGTTTAAAAAGGATTTAAAAAAAAAAAATCCTCTTTTTCAAGTGGTTTCGTGTTGTTGGCATCTTTTGTTTCATTGAAATTAATTATCATTTGCTTTGAAGTTCATAATTACAGCACCCTGCTGAAGTACGAAGTGTTGGAAGCCTTGGGGAACCTGGGAGGAGTTGGTGCTGTTGGTTTGTCTACGGCATTTGCTATCAGGAAAATAGGGGGCTGTGTTTAGGGGAGAAGAAAGGAACAAGTATTTGGCAGAGAACTGAAATTATGTCCTGAACATGAGCAGAGATGCAAATCAAAGCACGATAATGGAGAAATACCCAAGGATTTAGCAATTCTGGATTAGAAAGAGGATTTCAGCTGTGTACCTCAAATCTCTAATCTCGAGTAAGCAAGTAATCTAAATCCACCTAATAACAATGAATGAAATTATAGCTTAGCTAAGTAATTACTCCCCCTTTTTTTTTTTTTTCCTTTGTATCGTTCAGAAGAGGTTTATCTTTCATTAACTTTCATTGGAGCATTACTTTAAATTGCAATGATTTTAACCATTGAATTTGAAATCTCTCTTCTCTGGGTTGATCAAAAACAAGCTTGGTCTCTATTTTTAGTTTTCAGTGTTGGGGGAAAAAAAAAAAAAAACCAAAAAACCAACCCACTGTTCAGCCTGGTGCTAATGTAACCCCAACTGCTTCCATACCAGACCTTGATTTGTGAATTTAGCATCTTGGTTACTCCAGAGAGTTCCAGGTGGGCACTCAGTATTGAAGCAGACGGCCACGCATGGCTTGTGGTAGAGGCTGTAGTCAGCCACCTTTCTGATGGACACCCCAAAGTCTCTTCTAATGCTTAGTCCAGAGATGCTGTTAAAGCACATGTAGTGAGGAAGCACATGGGAAATCCAGCTGAGGACCAACACAACACAATAAGAGCTCGGAGATGCTCTGTTAGTGGTTAAGAACAAGACTGAGCTTGCTTATGCTTGGGTGCAAGTTTAGACTAAGTTCTGGAGTCAGCAGAAAGACAGGAATCAAGGTGTATCTTAAAATGGACCCGAAGTTCATATGACCTGGCTGGACTTGGACCATTTTTTTGGCCCTGAGTCCAACCTGTGGAAAATGGCTGAACCAAAATTACACACTTGGCTGTGAGTAAATATGAAGTTCCTGTTGCCATACAACAAAATTGTAACTCCTAATTTTTTTTTTTTTCCCCCCTCTCAGTGCCTGCAATAACTTGAGGGTTTTATTGCAGCCCACCAGACGAGATGTGGTGCAGCGCGATGTGGCCATCTTGTTGGCCATTGGTGGCAGGGGCTGCAGCTCAGCCCCTCAGCCAGTGCAGTCCTACAGCACAGATGGGCTCAGCCCTTACCCTCTCCCCTACATGAGCTTGGAAATCTTCAGATGGATGCGAGCAAGTGGAAGCCTTTGTGGACCTACTCCATGGCTGAGTGGGCAGAAAGAGGCAGTGATGGGGGAGAAACTGCTCTAAGCTTTGCTAAGGAGCACGTGAGTCTGAGTCGCGTATGCCAGAATGGGACTAGTAAATCATTTCAGACTTGGGGAAGAAAAAAAAAAAAATCATAACCCCAGGGAGTGGTGACTCAAGGGGTGTGCATGTGGCGTGGTGCCTCTTATGGCCAACGCCTGTTGGGGAATGTCCCCCCTGCACCAAAAGTCTAACCTCATGGTAAGCTGGTGCGCTCATCCTACTGCTAGCCTGAAGCCTCTGTGTAAACCACAGTCTGCCTAGACAAGGCAAACAAGAGATTTTTTTTATTTATTTATTTTTTTTTTCCCCACCTTTCTGCCTACCATGATCCATACCTTCCCGTGCTCTCCAACCAGATCCCTCCCTGGCTGCAGGCGGGGTGCAGACCTTGCTGCCCAGCTCCAGCGCTAGCCTGGAGCCTACGGGAGCATGGTTACATCAAACACTGCCCAGACCTACCTCCAGTTTCCACATCTCCCAGCCTGCTCAAAAAGTTGTGATCTGTCATTTTCTAACCAACATAACCCAGTTTTGTCTGTTCTTGTAGCCAAGGAGGGGGTAATTATTGGGTTTTAAAGCTGGAGTAAATGGGATTTACTCCTGAAAGGAGGATGTAGAGGGGTGGGGTTGGTCTCTTCACCCAAGTAAGAGGTGATAAGACAAGAGGAAATGGCCTCAAGTTGTGCCAGGGGAGGTTTAGACTAGATACTAGGAAAAATATTTTACACTGAAAGGGTTATTAAGCATTGAAACAGGCTGCCCAGGGAAATGGTAGAGTCACCATCCCTGGGGGTATTTAAAAGCTGGGTAGACGTGGTGCTTAGAGATATGATCTAGTGCTGGTTTTTGTCAGTGTTGGGTTGATGGTTGGACTTGATCTGAAAGGTGCCTTCCAACCTGGGCGATTCTGTGATTCAAGGATTTATAAACACTGTAGGCAGGGAAGGAGAAGGGAAGATGAACAGCAAGCGTGGGGTTAGCAGATGTGGGAGACGCACAGTTAGAAGAGTTTGGTGTTCAGGCCCTGACACATGATAAACCTTTGCCTGCTTCACCAGGACAGCAGCGTATCCTCCCGCAGGAGCCAGTGTCCAGGTGTTTTAAGTCTTCACATCCACAGAAGATGAGTGTCAAGGCCAAATCCAAGAAGACAAGAGAAGCTGAAGACAAATTCTCTCTCCTGTCCCAGAAGTTTCCAGCACAACCTAGAGACCATCTCACCGCCTGTCTGACAACTCTCAACACCAGGCAAGGGAAAAGGTTGCCTACTGTTTGGTCACTTCTGCCAGTGAAAATTACTCACCCAGCAGCCTCCCTCTCTGGCTGTCTGGTTGCGAATGATCCACAGGTGGCTTTTTAGTTATCAAGGCTTCTTTTTCCTCCTCCCTGCCTCTGTGACAGCTGAAAATTCAACTGCTGGATGAATGCTGACCTGCAAATTGGAGGCAGGGCAGGCAAGGAAGGGGAACAGGCTTGTGCCTTCCTTGCTTCTCCAAGGAAGGAAAGCAAGACCTGCAAGCTTTTACTTTAAAAAAAAAAAAAAGTTTAGAAAACAGTGAGATCTTCCCCCCCCCCCCCCCCGCCGTTATTTGTATTTTGCCTCAGCTGTACCTTAGATGTGAAGATGGGTATTGCAAGCAGGAACCGTGGAGGGCTTCAGGATGTAGTTCAGGCTTGACCAGAGCAAGGACAACACGCACCAACAGATGCGGGGGCCTGAGTTACCGAGCTGGCATTACAGGGGCCATGCTTAGGGCAACTAGGGTAGCTCTTCGATGAATTGCTGCCAAATCAGGCAGCTGAATCCCATTTTAGGTGTCCACATGCAAAATGCAAGTCCTGAATATCCATTTTCAGCCCCTGTTGATGTTTGTCATTATCTGTCAGACCCCGTCCGCACCACCCAAATCACTGCGGTGGCATCATTTTCCACATTCAGCACTTGTCGTCTACCAACCCTGAGTTTCCTCTGCCATCCTGTGGCCTGCTCACTCCACACCATGAGCCCTCTGTTGCTTTTTGCATTCAGCTACGCCCCCCGCTCCAAGAGAAAAAAAAAAAAAAAAAATTCCCTGTAAATGCCTGTCCACCTGCTTTTCATGCTCTGGAAGAACTTCCGACTATGTTGAATGGCACAGGGTCCACCTGAGATCTGCTGGGCACCTCACTTCGCACTGGGAAACCACTCTGCCACTGGGATTTTCTAGACCAACATTAGCTTCTGTGGAGGCAGTTAGGCCACAGAGACACCCACCCCCCCCCTCCTTCTCCTACTCCCCCTTTTTAACCCGAGTTTGTTACCAAAGTCTTCTCCTCTGTAGACGTGTTAACACCTGTGTCACACATAAAGGGTCCAGCTAGCATTGCTCTGTCAGGGCCTCTCCAAGGCAGAAGGATTTATAGACATATTTCTCAGCTGATTAAAATAAATGGGTATTTTTTTTTTTTTTTGCTCCCGAGACACAATAGTTTCCACTGAGAATGCCAGTGTCCCCCACGACTGTCCTTTCTTTGATTAGAAGAGAGCTATGAAAGGACATTGCTCTTCAGTCTAACCATGTGTTTTACCTTCTCGCTAATCGAAGCCATCCTTGTTTTTCCTCTCAGAAGCTGGCCTGGGCTCCCATCCCAGCTTGTCTTTGAAGTTACAGTTTCTGACTTTCACTATTTTTCCCCTCCCTCCCTTCCCCCCCCTCGTTTGGAAGCAAGAGATCATCCAAGGGACACCAATGTACAGCACGGTCGAGAGCCCTCCAGCTCTGCTCCAGAGCACAAGCAGGCAGGGCTGATAAACCAATATTCACCCTCCATCTCCGAGGCAGAGAGCTTACAAAACCGTCTTATTCCCAGCCCGGAAAACAGGGCACGTGCCATCTGCACAGCGGTGCAGGCCCTCAGGGGGGCGGGCAGGTAGCGGTGCCCGCCCCAGGGGCAAAATAGGTCTCAACAACAGATCTGTCCTCTTCGAAAAAATAAATACTGCAGATGTGAGGGATTTCTTGGGACAACAAATCCTAATACTCATGAGGAGCCTACAGCCTGGGGGAAAGTCACTTTGGGAAAGAAACTGCCATTTTTTAGTGACATTAAGGAGGTTTTCAGTCCACGTTCTTAAGGGTGTCTTTCTAAAACCATCTCTTCCAGCTCGGTTCGAAGTTATGAGTTTGACACGTAGCCCCTGTCTTTCCAGATGGGAAATTAGCCATCAAAGCTGTTTGTCAAAGCTGCCTCTGTGTTCAGGTGGATGTTTTGTTCTGCCTTAGACATTTGTCATAGGCCAGGATGAGTTATTCCTTGGATACTCCTCTCACCACTGCACGCAAGAGTAGCCTGGATGCCAACCCTATAGGTAGTCCAAGCCACCCTACGCGGGGAAATTCTATGTTTTGTGTTACAGAAGGGTTGAGTGGATGATCACAGGGACGGGAAGGCCATAAAACATCAGTCACACACAAAGGTTAAGGCTCAGTCTCACTCCCTGGACACAGAAGGAAGGAAAAGATCAGCCCTTCAGGTTTCAAGGTTCTGGTGAATTTACAGCATAAATTATTCATTGCCCTAAACAAAGACATTCCCTTATCTACCTCATCTCTACTTGCCTGAGCAATAAATATGGCTGCAATTAATTCTGGTGCAGAAGAGCCAATGAAATGAATGATCTCCCATAAACCTTTCCTTCTGCATCCTATTTTAAGGGCAGTAAGAAAAACACATCGCTGGAAGCTTGTTTCAGACACACCACGATGAATTATGAAGACACTGGGGGACAACATGCACATGCGGATCCTCTTAGGCTTTGGTCCTGCACCAGCAGAGACAACCGCAGCTCTGTCCCGTTGCTTTGACCGAGCTCAAGGCTTGCCTGGCTGGATTTTCTCTCTCAGATGGGCAGGGCTGGTACTTAGATGTTCACAGTGCTGCAGGGACGCTGCTTCCCTCCGTGCCTGCATGTGCGAGGCAAAACTACCCAGCTGGATCCTTTAATTTACAGAAGGCAAGCTCAAAACGCAAACTCTCCCAGCTGCATGGCTCCCATGGCAGCCCCTTGACCATGCAACCCTGAACGAGCACTTTCTACCCGTTCAGAGGGGTCCTGAGCTGAAGCAGCAGACAGGGTTAAGGTTGGACTAAAGTTCTTTTGCTAAGGACTGTTTGTTTTTGCCGGAGCAGATGTACTGCCTGAAATCAGGGTTGGTTTTGGTGTCTACAGGGTATGGTATTCATCTCCCCTATCTTTAATTATCCTAGGAAGGAGACCTGCACTTGAGCAAGAGACTCTGGGCTCCCCTTGGAGTCAGTGGAGGACCACAGGCACTTTGGGGCATGATCCATTTGTGACATCTAAAGGAAGATAAGAGGACGCGTTGCTGTGCAACCTGCTCTGGGTGAACCTGCTCTGGCAGGGGGGTTGGACTAGATCATCTCCAGAGGTCCCTTCCAACCCCGACCATTCTGTGATTCTGTGTGAATCATGCCCTGAACGTGCCTGTTTATCTGCAGGGGAGGCCACAGCAATGAGCTCAGATGGTCCGGCCCCATTGTCGATCCAACCCAACACCGCACGGCCAGATTGCGGAATCCTTGTTTGCCCTAGGTGGCCACAACACAGCACAGCTCACACCAACAGTCTGGACAGGGCAGAGAACGGAGCACAGCTTTCACACATTTTGGATTAAAGCATTACCAGAAAAAACACCTTCTCCTTTCTCACCAGGGTTCTAAACCTGAGGCAAACCCAAAGAAACCTGTACTGGGGTCAGTTTCTCCAAACTGCCCAAGTCACAAAGCACAATCAGTTGTGAAGGAGGCCGACGAGAAAGCTGGAGAAGGAACTTTTTACAAGGGCATGTAGTGATAGGACAAGGGGGTAATAGTCCTAGGAGAGGACTCTGGGCACCTTAGCTTATCCTTTCTAGGTGGATCTGGGACACTTTCATCATTGGCCCATCCACCAACAGCGTAACCTGCTGCTGGCCCAGCCTGTGCAGCATATGGACATGCTGGGGTCAGGGCACAGCTGGGTTAACGCACACAGCGCAGGGGGAAGGCTGGTGGTTGCTCTCAAAACCACACTCTGCCCCACAGTGCAGGTCATGAGGGCCTGGGGCAGCAGAGAAGATGGCTTGCTCTCCAAACCACATCCCTACCATCCCCTCATCCACTGATATTTTCTCCTTTCCAGGTTCCTACAACTCCTGCTGTCCCACCAGCTCCCCGGATGCTTTTTCCTTACTTTTTTTTTTTTTGGTCACCTCCTTGTTTCAGCTTTTGCACTTTTCATGCTTTTCAACACTTGGGGACACGTCCCGCATCTTGGCCAATGGTGGACCCACACATGAGAGCATCAGTAGTTGCACACGGGTTAAGGGCACAGCAAGACTCATCTCTCCTTATCGTTAAAATTCCCCACCTCTGCCTCAGCGAGCAGCTCCCTGGTTACCGACAGGGATGCGCATGTACCTGCTCCCCCCGACACTGAAATTAGCTCCCAAATCCCTCCCTCCCCTTCTCCGTTTGCAAATCCCACCGCGTCCTTGGAGCGATTACGGCCATAGCAGGGAAGCAGCATCCCAATCGATACGGCTAACACGTGCTCTCGCACCGGGATCCCTCGTCAGCGCGCAGCGGAGTCCCAGATTAAGCAGTAATCCTCACCGCGGCCCGTAAAGATGGATAAAGTCGTCATTTCCATTTTATGAAAAGAGGAGCTACAGCAGAAAGATTAGCTGCCTTCCCTCGAGGAGCCCAAATCTCAGTCCCGAACTCAAATAAAATGAGTTTCTCTCTAAACGGGGAGATGGGGCAGGTTACAGCCATGGGTCGGGACTCACGGCATGTCCGGGGTAGGCTGGTGGGAGAGGACACAAGATCCTCTAAACCTGGCCTAGATCCCCTGCTTTGTTTGAGGTGAAGACTCTAGTTTATCCAGATAAACTAACAGTTTTTCCACGCTAAAAAAAGTAGCTTTTCAAACATTTTAACTGACCTTTTGCATGATGCAGGTATCCTCTGTCACCTGTACCTGGCTGAGCCACCAAAGGTTGCAGGAAAAACCCCATTTCACCCCACAGTGAGGGCTGAAGGAGGTGCAGATCCCACCATCCCCTTCTCCAGGGGATTTAGGATTAACTCAGCACAGCCTGGAACCCCTTTTCAGTGCTTTGGGTTGAATCTGTGGAGCTTCAGCTGGTGGTGGCCCTCGTTAGCCCTTCATCTGGCACTTAACGAGCTGTGGGCACACCCAGAGCCTCCTGCCTCTCTGCTCTGATGATCCATAGAGGAAATTTTGCCTTTAATACCATGTAATATCCCATCCTGGGTATTTAAATGTGTCAGGCTCTCCAGTGGTGATTAGTGAAAGCTTTGACCAGAGTTTATAGCCATGTTGGGTCTCCATTCAAAGGACCAGGTGGAGAGCACGTGGCAGGAGGCTGATAACCAAAGGGACAGTGCATGAGGGAGGACACTTTGGACTTACATCCTCCTTTCCCGGCCGCTGGAGAGCAACAGGCACTTTGAAAGTGCAGTTTATTTGACCCATTTCAGATGTTTACCTTGAGAGGGATTGCCCTCTCCTTGACTACAGGAAGAACGTAGACATCAAGCTGAGACAGCAGCGTCTCTGCAGGTGTCTGACCTAGATGAGCTGAATCCCTTTCCTTCATCCATCCCGTTGCTGCCACCCAGGCAGGAGACGCTCCCAATGTGCTGAAACACCCAGCACCTTCAGTCTGCCCCTCTACTCCACCCTGGTGAGACCCCCGCATGGAATACTGTGTCCAGCTCTGGGGCCCCCAACATCAGAAGGACATGGAACTGTTGGAATGGATTCAGAGGAGGCCCTGGAGATGCTGGGAGGGCTGGAGCCCCTCTGCTGGGAGGACAGGCTGAGAGAGCTGGGGGGGTTCAGCCTGGAGAAGAGAAGGCTCCGGGGAGACCTTCCAGCCCCTGCCAGGCCCTCAAGGGGCTCCAGAAAAGCTGGGGAGGGACTCTGGATCAGGGAAGGGAGCCGTGGGACGAGGGGGAAGGGTTTTGAACTGGAAGAGGGGAGATTTAGATGGGATATTAGGAAGAAATTCTTTGCTGTGAGGGTGGTGAGCCCCTGGCCCAGGTTGCCCAGAGAAGCTGTGGCTGCCCCATCCCTGGAGGGGTTCAAGGCCAGGTTGGATGGGGCTTGGAGCAACCGGGTCTGGTGGGAGGTGTCCCTGCCCAGGGCAGGGGGTTGGCACTGGATGATCTTTAAGGTCCCCTCCAACCCAAACCATTCTGTGATTTCCAGCGTGATAATTTTCAAAGCCTTTTGGTGTCTTGAAAAATCCCTTTTCATAATAAATTTTGCACGTGCAACTTGCTGAGAAACACATTGCAAAGGGTCAGTGGTTCTCCCTGACACCCCCTCAACATTGTCCAGCTCCTTTTTTAGCTGCTTCTCACCAGGGGCCCGTGGCGGCCGCTGGGCATGGGGCCACTCGCCCTGTGCCTTCCCATGTCTGCTCTCACACCCACCAAACATCCTTCCCGGTCCCCGAGGCCTCTCTAAACTGTACTTGCTCCAACGTGTTCACGTGCCCCTTTTCCTCCGCTTAAGGCCCGTGTGAGCATCCCCTCCCATGGATCGAGCATATGGCCTGGCATATGGGGCGTTAATACGGAAGCGAGCATGGAACGGTGGGGGCTTCGGCACGGTGGGTGCACGCGTTTGCCGCAGATGCTTTGGATCATCGCTGGGTGGATGGACATCTATCATCTTGCTTACCCTGTTATTTCGGGGGGGGGGTGGGGATGGGTGGGGGTGGGCAGCCTTCCACCCATTGAAACAAACTTTCATGGCAGACACCTGCTAACACAGAGCACGTGTGTTAGAACCAGCCACGGCCATGCGGGTCCCCGACGGCTCCTGCTGCTCTCACCGGCTCATCTTAACGTGGCCTCCTTCAAAAAAGTACTCTCTTGTTTACTTTCTTTTTCTCTCTTGCTCCAAATTTCTTTCTCACTGGTGATTTTTGCCCGCTGTATCAGACGGGGATGCTGGAGACGAGGATGCATGGGGATGCTCCCTCCTAGTATTAAATTTAACAGCCTGATGAAGCTGCTGCCAAGGTTGACCACAGCCCAGTGATGATTTGGACCCATGCAAGGACCATGTGTAAAGGGTAGGCTGGCAGCGCGCACTCATAAACCTGTGTGCTGCAAGGGAAGCGCCAATAAATCCCTGTGCCCTCCTGTGCCTCAGTTCCGCTCCGCCCCCCCCCCCCCCCCAAAAAAAAAAAAGGAGAAATAATATTATCTTCCCTCTGAGTTCTAGTGAGGATAACAACTAAACACATATTCTAGGTATGTAGATCTGCGTATGTGTTTGCACATCACAGAATCATAGATTCATAGAATCACAGAATGGTTCGGGGGGGAAGGGACCTTAAAGAGCATCTCGTTCCAACCCCCTGCCCTGGGCAGGGACACCTCCCACCAGCCCAGGTTGCTCCAAGCCCCGTCCAACCTGGCCTTGAACCCCTCCAGGGATGGGGCAGCCACAGCTTCTCTGGGCAACCTGGGCCAGGGGCTCACCCCCCTCACAGCAAACAATTTCCTCCTCACATCTCATCTAAATCTCCCCTCTTCCAGTTTGAAGCCATTCCCTGTCATCCTATGTCCCCCCTCGCTGATCCAGAGTCCCTCCCCAGCTTTCCTGTAGGACCCCTTTAGGGACTGGAAGGGGCTCTAAGGTCTCCCCGGAGCCTTCTCTTCTCCAGGCTGAACCCCCCAGCTCTCTCAGCCTGTCCTCCCAGCAGAGGTCCTCCAGCCCTCTGATCATCTTTGTGGCCTCCTCTGGACCTGTTCCAACAGCTCCGTGTCCTTCTCGTGCTGAGGACTCCAGAGCTGGAGGCAGCGCTGCAGGGGGGTCTCCCCAGAGCGGAGCAGAGAGCAGAATCCCCCCCCCTCGCCCTGCTGCCCACGCTGCTGGGGATGCAGCCTGGGATGCGGGGCGGGGGGCGGGTTCTGGGCTGCAAGTGCACATTGCCAGCTCGTGTTGGGCTTAAACATACATTATGGTTGTTGACTCTGTCTAAAGTAGATATACATGTATTATCCAGTTTGCTCCAGGAAAAAAAGCATCCCTGGTGCTTGGAGCTGTAATAACCTTTGTCATCGGCTGAGCTGAGCAAACACAACAGAGCAGGACACCGGCCTGCCAGACGAGGGGCACATCTACGCTGCTCCGGCAGCGGTGACTGCCCTCAGCTCCGCCGTCTCCCCACGGGAGGTCGTCTTCCACCTCCTGCAGAGCCTCCGCTGGCTCTTCGCTTTCCTCGTTCAGCTCTTGTCTTCGAATGTCCATGTGTCACAGCCCGGCTCCTTCATCCCTGCAGCCGCGCTCAGAGCGCATCCCTGCTCACCTTCGCATCTCAGAACATCTCAGAAAGGCTGTGAACGCCGGTGGGCTGCAAAGTGCCCGTGGAGAACTTCGTATTTCCAACTGATTTTACAGTGATTATCACCTAAACCTCCTGGCAACAGCGAGGGCTAGAAAAAAAACTCATAAAAGCTGCTTAAATGAGAACCCAGGTCCTGAGAACTCAAGGGCGAAGCCTTAAATGTTTCCCAAACGATGCAAAACTCCAACTAACGTGGGAGAAGTTGGTCCCGGGGAGAACACGCTCTCCTGCTTTCTATGGCAACCGAGTTACCAGCTCCACCTTATTTACAGCCATGGGTATAAGGATTTTCTCCAAGAGCAGAGGAGGGTTTTAGCTGGCAGCTGGGGGGGGGTCTGTCAGCCCCTGCCTGGCCTGAGCAAGGCGGCTCCTTGCGTGCTCCGCATCGCCCGCCTGCAAATTGGCTGCCTGAATTGAAGATGACCCCTGAGGCTCCAGGCGCCGCATGAACTATTAGCAAGCCCCATCAGCTTTGTGACATCTCAGTCGGTGTCTTCACCGCAGGAAGAAAGAAAGAAAGAAAGAAAGAAAGAAAATCAAGCCGCCAATTGTAAAGGGGAGGGGGTGGGGTGGTAGCTTGGCGCTGCTGTTTGGCTTCTTCCTTGGTATTTGCGTTTCATGGAATAGAATCATAGAATCACAGAATGGTTTGGGTTGGAAGGGACCTTAAAGAGCATCCAGTGCCACCCCCTGCCCTGGGCAGGGACACCTCCCACCACACCAGGTTGCTCCAAGCCCCGTCCAACCTGGCCTTGAACCCCTCCAGGGATGGGGCAGCCACAGCTTCTCTGGGCAACCTGGGCCAGGGGCTCACCACCTTCACAGCAAACAATTTCTTCCCAATATCCAGTCTAAAAGGAAATGAGCTTTATACAGTTGCAGATGATTTATGTTTGGCCCCTCTGCTCGCCTGAACTGGGAAATATTATTAGTGGTACCACGAGGGGAAGAGGGAAATATCAGCTGGGGCCCGTTGGGCATCAGAGGGTCCAGTCCTGGCTCACCCTTGGGCTGCAGGGAAATAACCTTCTCAAAATTAGGGTTCCCCATGAGGTCACCGACAGTTGTGGGTGGGATGTCCCCAGCCTCACTGGCCTAATTATTTGGTTGTGCTTAATTGAGGTGCAGAAAACTCTTAAAATCATGGAATCACTTAGGTTGGAAAAGACCCTTAAGAGTATCGAGTCCAACCGTTGAACTCCATCTTGATGGGGTTGAGCTTTGTATTTCACCTGCCTGGGAGATCCGGGTGGGCGCGATGGGAGGTGATGGAGCATCGTGCCTGTCCTGGTGCAACCGAGACCCCAAACCATCTCCAGATATGCGTACCGGACCACCAATGTCCCCAGCACTGCTTTGGTGGCAGAGCTGTCACCAGGCCACCACACGAGGGCAGTGCGAGTTTGAGCGTGCCAGGGAGCTGCAGAAACCAGATACGAAGAAATGGGAGAGAAAAGCCCCAAATTGTGCTTATGGGTTTTTCTTTTTCCTGCAGACAGGTTTCGTGCTGGGGTATCAGACATCACCAGGGGTTGCTCCTCAGCCCAAGCACCCTCACAGTGACAGCCCACACGGAAGGGTCACCTTGGAGGGCCACCACGAGGTGGTCCATCACCCATCTCACCATCATTTGATGCCGTAACTTCTCCATCCCCCCGCCCCACAGCAGCGTTAAGGATACACGAGCCCACTCGCTGCTTCAGGTAATAGTTTATTTTCTCCAGGGGTGTAAAATGTGCAGCAGGTACGTGTATAGGACCGCCGTTTTCTTAGCCAAGAGGAGTCGCAACCAAACAAGAGACCGAAACAGAGAAACCTAACAGTATCCTGCCCTACAGCAATTAGTGCAAGTCATGTAAAACATCGGTTCAACACAGGAAAACAAGGAAAAAAAAAACAACAAAAAAAAGGCATTTCCAAGCCACAGGTATTTTCTCTCCTGCCGTCTGGGTGGTGGGAATCCCGGAGGTGGGGCCGGGAGGTGGGATGGGGCTGCGTTCGCTTGGGCTGCACGGGGAGAGTGGGTGTATCTTCTACGAGAAGGGGGTTTTCTTATTTCATCCCCCCCCCCCCCTTTTTTTTTTTTGGCTTGGAAAGAAAGTCATGTAGGGACCGAGGAGGTGCAGGCGGTCAGAGGTGCCAAAAGGCGATGGCAGACCCTAAAAACCCAACCAACTGCAAACCGGCGTTTTATTAAAATGAGATGGTTTAAAACTTTTCTCTGCAACCACACAGTCTTCCAGCTTCGGGGCACCTTGACTGTAAATAAAGCACTAATCCCCCCCCCAAATGGGTGTGCGAATGCCCAGGATGGGGGGGGGCACAGCAGGTCCCATGGGGCCGCAGGCAGCGCAGGAGCAGAGCAGGGACGGGGCAGCGTTTGCAGCCCCACTGGTGCCACTGGGAGCCCTGCTGAGGACCACACATTCGGGTCTTAAAGCATTTTTAAGGGGGTATGTTATGAAATTCTTCACTTTTTTTTTTCCTGCAGGTGGAAAAGCCTTTCAATTCCCAAAGTGCTGGCTTGCTCTTTCCCTTTTTTCAAAAAAAAAAAAATTTTTTTTTTTTTTTTTTTTTTTTTTTTTTTGGTATTTCATTTCTCTCGCCCAACTAGAGGAAGAGACTCCGGCACCGCTCGCCGAAGGCTTCCGAGCCAACCCATCCGGCTCCGCGTCGGTGATCCGCAGGAGATGCTCCTTTCGCAGCAACACCTGGTGCAAACAAATGCGGCGTGTGCAGCATCACCCCGGCCCCGCTCCCCCCGCCGCGCTCTGGATGATCCAGCAGATAACGGCAGCTGTTCAGGAGCAAGAGTGTGGCCATATGTTGCCGCTAACAAGCATTTACTGAAGCTGCTTTCTTTCTGTGATTCCCACGTGCCTGATTAGCGCCCAGGTCCTCCGAGCAAGTTTCTGATTTTTTCGCCCTCCCCTTGCGAATCTTTTTTTCATCGGCGTTGTAAGCAAACCAGAATACGAGCAGAAAAGGGGGTTAAAAGCCACAAGATTTAAACAAAAATAATTAAAAATGTATTTAAATAGCTAAAAAGGAATTAATTTTCATTTTGTTTGGTTTTTGGGTTTTTTTTTTTTGGGGGGGGGCTCAAAACCAGGCTGTTTATGTACTGACCCTGCCGTGGTCCTGCAGGCTCTGAGCACAGATGCTCAGCGACCGAGCGCCCACCCTGGGGGTTGGGGACTGATATTCCCACCTTCTCAAGCCACAATTTGGGCCAGATCCCTGCCCGAGCACCTGATGCCGTGGAGCGCTTCTTGGGAGTGTGAGGGAAGGGCAATAACTGGTGGCTGTGACAACCCGGGGTGTTTTGCTGGGATTGCAATGGGGTGTACGACCGACAAGCCCAAGTCCCTGGTCCCCAGGCTTGGGAGGATGGATTTGGATTTCCCATTGCATTCCCAGTCAAAACAGACTGGGAAGAAATTCAAGCTGACCAAGCTGGGAATGGTCCCCTGGGCTGTGGCGGTGTCCCATCCTCCTGGGAAAGGTTTTGCCAGGGACTGCCCCATCAGCTGAGCGGAGAGGAGGGAGCTGCGGTGCTGGGAACGTCCCTCCCCGCGGTTAACCTTATCTCACTGTCGCTATGGGAAAGGAAAGCAGCGTAGTCCACGTTAGTTTTCCCAAACCACGTTGGTAGGCAGTATAGATAGGCAGGTGCCATCGAAGGTGATTCATCCCACCCTTGGGAGGTCCAGCGTAGGTGGGGTGAATCACCTTCCGGCAGTACCTGCCTCCCTCCAGAGCCAGGGTGGCTTCAGAGGACGGCTGGAAATCACGTTGCAGGTTAGGACGCCCAAAACTAAAGTGTCAACGTGTGGGTGTCTCAATGTGCAACGGGGTGTCTCTTAATTCACTTCCAAATGGCTGAACGAGGTGGGATGAGTCCCACAGTTCCTACCTGGGACCCGTTTTCCAGGGTTTTGCACCTCTTTCAAAAATATCAAGGAAATTCTGCAACTCCTTAGCAGCAACGTGAATTACAGGGCTCAGGTTCCTGTCAGCTGTGTTCACGGAATCATAGAATAGTTTGGGTTCCTTAAAAGGAATGAGCAGGGACATCGTCAACTAGACCAGGTTGCTCACAGCCCCGTCCAACCTGACCTGGAATGTTTCCAGGGATGGGGCATCTCCCACTTCTCTGGGCAACCTGGGCCAGCGTCTCACCACCCTCAGCGTAAAGAATTTCTTCCTCCTATCTAGTTGAAATCTGCCCTCTTTTAGTTTAGAACCATCGCCCCTCATCCTATTGCAACAGGCCCTGCTAACAAATTTGAACCCATCTTTCTTCTAAGATCCCTTCAGCTACTGGAAGGTCTCCCCGGAGCCTTCTCTTCTCCAGGCTGAAAAACCCCAGCTCTCTCCGCCTGTCCTCATAGGAGAGGTGCTCCAGCCCTGTGATGATCTTCGTGGCCCTCCTCTGGACTTGCTCCAACAGGTCCATGTCCTTCTTACGTTGATGGTCCCAGAGCTGGACACAGTCCTGCAGGTGGGGTCTCACCAGAGCGGCGTAGAGGGAAACAATCATCTCCTTCAAACTGCTGGCCATGCTTCTTTGGATGCAGCCCAGTGCTCGTTGCTGCAGCCGGGCACTGGGAGCTGTGGTGAGATGATGAACGAGAAGCCACCATACCGGGAGCTGGGAGAGAGCCCTGTGTCCTTCCAGCCTGAGGCTTGGTGCTCATCACACCCATCCTGGCTCGGGAAGGGGATCAAAGCCCCAGGAAGGCACCACCACGCTTATCTGGGCTCCCACGCAGATACCTGTGGCCTGGAGTCACCGCACAACATCGAAATGGGAAGAAACAGGGTTTTCTCTAGTCTTCCCTCCCCACCCCAAAACGTGATTGCCACCAGCGCCCAGCTCCATCCAGCCCAACCCAGCGCAACGCGGGAAAATCAACCTTAACTCATTAGTCGTCATCAGCATCGCAACGCCAACGGCCCCCTCAGGCCGGAGCCCGTACCAGCTAGATGCTTAATTAATGTGGGATTATTTTGGCTTTCCAAAAAAAGTGCCTTCGGAAAGCACCGAATTTGCGTCTGGCAAATGTATGGAGGCCTGAGGCCACGGGGATGGCCACGCCGTCCCGAGGAGAGAGGCAGCTCAGCATCTCCCAGTGGCTTAGCCTTCTCAGCGTGACCACAGGCAAGAGAACCAAGTCCTGCTAATAATTTAAGAGCTTCAATTAATACAGTTTAATAAATACATAAAAAGATCTAGTCTCTTTTTTTTGCCATCCACTTTCTAGCGTCAATGAAAAGTTAAGGGTGATTGTCCCGTGAGTAACTAAGGCAAATTTGTCTGTGTGTGTGTTTCTCTCTCCTTTTTTGTTTTGATCCCCCCCCCCCTCATTGTTTTGTACGTAAAGCAATCACATAAAAATAGTTATAAATAGAAAAATTGCAAAGGTTTTTTTCCCCCCTAGACAAATAGGAAAAAAAACCAAACCAACCCCCCCCAACCAACCCAACAAACAAATCGAGACAGAAAAACCACCTTGCTTCAAGTCCGTGTAGATTATACAGTACTCAGCATCTTTGGATACTTTACAATGACTCCAAATCGTAGACCAAAAAAACCACCTGAAGTAACCAGTCATCTGCAAAACGTCGCTTGTGTAAGAAGTTGATACGGATTAAAAAAAAAAAAAAAAAAAAGTCCGATGCAGTTTTAAGAAGTTTTCTTTTTTTTTTTTTCTTTTTTTTTTTTTTTTTTTTTTTCCTTCTCCTCTCCATTGACTTGTGGCACGCGGAGTCCTTGTGGATTTCTTTTTGGAGGAGGAAGCGAGCGCTGGGCAGTTCCTTGGGATCGTTCCGCTATGGATGGTCTCAGAATAGAAGTCCTTCATGCCCTCATGGGAGGCTGTGGATCCTGGACCCCTTGTATCCCCGCCATGCTCCGGTGGGGAGACCCTCATCCAGCCACCACTTCAGAGTGGCACCATCGATGGGCAAACCAAAAAATTCATGACCCCACGGTCCTCTCATTCCCTTTGATTCTGCTGATGTGGAAAGGCAACAGTAAAAAGAGAAAGAAAAAGCCCTAATTTGTAACATTTACATTTTCAAGAGCTGGCTTCGTGTAAAACCAGCTTCCTGGGGCACCCATCATAAGCCGTCTCAGCCGGTGGTGAAACTGGGGTCCCACCACATCTAAGAAGAGCTGTTGGAGGCAGGTGGCCATCAAAAGCCTTTATCCTTGAGAGTAGCTCATGTTTTTAGGGGCTGAAGGAGGCTAATGGGGCAATTCCAGCCAATCTGCCACTTTTTTGGCCTCAAAAGAAATACAACGTCGGGGTGTCCAGCTCAGGGTCTGCAGGGATACCGGGGAGGACCCCAGACCTGGTGGCCACCATGGGCAACCTTCAGCTTGGAGCACCCCATCATAAGCTACGGCCTCATCTTTTGAACCAACAAATGGTGAAGAAATAGTATTTCTACTTGCTTGCAAGTAGACAATCTCATCTGCAAGAAACCTTTTGTGGACTCGTTATCCACAAAGATCCCTGGAGACAAGCAGCAGGGAAATGTGCACACCCGATTTTTTCCCATTGACATTGCAGATTTGGGGACACTCGAGTGTTTTGAAATTTTTTTGTCATCAAAATACATGTTAGGGGGAACTAAGGACAAAACCTCAGAAATTTCAGAATGGTCAGCAGCGGTGAATTCTCACTCTTTGGTTTGAAACAACTTTTTCATTGCAAATTTCCCACGCGGTTTATTTTTGCAAAGCAAGGGTTCAAAAACTCCTCAGCATCGAAACATTTCTGATCCTTCCAAAACCCCCTTTTCCACCCAGCTTTGCTCCGGGGTGATTTTCTATCTCTTTTTTTTTTTTTTTTTAATTTATTTATTTTTTTAGGGTCCCAAGTCTTCACCAGCCCTGCAAATCTGATATACCGCTGAGAAAGGCAACGGCTGGGATCCTCCTCCTCTCAACGTGGCTGCTTCGCTCTCCTCTTTATCCCTTGTAGAACAAATCTTGTTGCCTAACTTGGGAATTAATTTAAAAAAAAAAAAAAAGTCCTTTTGACCAAAAGGGCCAAGGAATGTAACATATCAAAACCAAGTCTGGGCGGCTTGTTGGTGTCCAGAAGGCCCTATGGGTGGAAAAGGGGGAACATGTCCCCCAGAAGAGCCATCTCATGGTGATGGCCATGCCCTGGACTAAGGCAAGTGACATTTTCAGGCGCCTTGAAGAAAGTAGCAGTCCTGGCCTGGCCTTCCCAGATGGAGCCACGAGTGGTGGGTGGCTGGATGGGGCAGCGAGTGCCCCACGGCCCCAGAGCCAAGTGCATTGCAGAGTCTAAAGTGCCGGTGGCCATGGGGCGCAGCACTCGCCCATCCACCCGCCCATCCCAGGGATGGCCCTGTGCCCCAAGCCCCACGTAGGCCATGGTGGCAGGGGGACAAAGAGCTTCTTGGGAGCCAAACGATGCAAAAGGGCAGGCAGGGACCCCAAGGGGGACGTTTGCCCTGTTGGGAAGGGAACGGACCCATGGTGGGACCAGGCACAGTTTTAGTTGCTCGCCTCCGAGATGGGAGCCATGTGGCCGAGCCCCGCCAAGCCACTGAAGCCTGTGCTCCAAGGATTGGGAAGGGGGAAGAAGGGTTGGGCAGCAAGGTTTTCATTATGGCCCAGGGCGAAGGCGAAGATGCCCGCGTTCCTCTCCATGTCCAGCTGGGCTCGCCTGAGGAGCTTCATCTGGGTTTCTTCAAACTGGCTCTCCAGCTCCTGCAAGCTGAAGGTGGTCTTGGCCCCGCTCAGAAAGTGCTTGGGGCTGGGGCCCGGAAGGCACATGGCCGCGCCACCGAGGTGGCCACTCATCTCCTCCAACGTTGGTGGCATCATGAAGCTCTTCTCCACCGGTGGACCACCAGGAGCGAAGAGTAAGCCGGCCGCCCTCCACGCCGCCGGCTTGCGTCCTCGCCGGGGTCGCGCGATCCGGCAGCTCTGGCGTTTGATGTGGCGATGGAGGTGGTCGGAGCGGGTGAAGCTCTTGTAGCAGAACTCGCACTGGTAGGGCCGGACGCCCGTATGGATGCGCATGTGGTTCTTCAGGTCGTAGTTGTGCACGAATTTGGCGTTGCAGTGGATGCAGAGGTACGGCCGCTCCCCCGTGTGCTTCCGCATGTGGATTTTGAGCTTGTCCTGCCTGCAAAAGAAAAAAGCACTCAGTCAGGTGGTGTGGGCTGGAAGGGATGCGGTTGGGATTGCTCCTTGGATCAGGAGAGGGAAAGGCGACGGGAAAAGTGGGGAGCTCATCCCAGGGCTTCCAACCACAGCGATGCCCCAGTGCGTGGATGATGCTCTTGCGGGCTGGTGTTTGCATCCATCTCCTTCCCGGGGCCACAGACATCACGCAGACCCAGCCCTCCACGTCACGAGTTTGCATCCCATCCCAACAAGATTGAAACAGCCTAAACTGGAGGAAAAAAAACCTTCTGGAATAAACCCCCGAACCACAAGGGAATATCTAAATAAGTACAGCTGTATTCCTGCCTGCAAATACGGAAATTAGTTGAGCTCGTGGGGCAATGCTGCTTAAACAGAAGTTCCTCTTGGAGCGGATTTCTTTTCCTTTCCTTTTATCCTTGTGCTGACCACTGGGTGTCTCAGGAGCCTTGGTTTGAAGCGGGAGCATCGGGCAGGGGGAGGCAGGCAGAGGTGCAGGCAGCTCCTGGGTGCTCTGCACCTTCCGTCCTCCCCTGCCATCTCCTCCAAGGCCAGCACACATCCAGCCTCATGCACATTTTTGGAGAAGGTTTTAAAATACAGCCATGGAACAGCATGGAACCCATCCCAATAGCACTTATTTACAAATATAATTGTTTGGGGTTTTTTTTAAGGGGAACAAAGAAGGCTCTGAAGAGACCTTAGAGTGGCCTACCAGTATCTTAAGGGGGCCTACAAGAAAGCTGGGGAGGGACTTTTTAGGCTGTCGGGTAATGGTAGGACTAGAGGGAATGGATTAAAACTAGAGAGGGGTCGATTCAGACTGGACATTAGGAAGAAGTTCTTCACCATGAGGGTGGTGAGACACTGGCCCAGGTTGCCCAGAGAGGTGGTGGAAGCCCCATCCCTGGAGGGGTTCAAGGCCAGGCTGGATGGGGCTCTGAGCAACCTGGGCTGGTGGGAGGTGTCTCTGCCCATGGCAGGGGGGTTGGGACTAGATGATCTTTAAGGTCCCTTCCAACCCTAACCATTCTATGATCTAAACAGCAGCGAGAATATTGTCCCGAGCTGGCAGTCCAATGCTATTTTTCCTCCCCCCGCCAACGAATGACTCCTTCTGCCGTCTTAACAAAATCAATCACAGCGAAGGCATACGATTATAAAAAGCGAAGCCGATTGTAGCGGAACCGAGCCAAGCGCGCCACCCAGGTGGCACGAGCAGAGTTCAACCAGCAAAGTGGGAGAATTCGTATTATTTTCTGAAATGCTCTCACGTGTGATCCCTCCGAGGCGTTAGGAATGTGGTTAAGAATATGGAGAATATACGAACTCATTATAATATAGAAATATTATAGACAAAATATGTGAGCCTGCAAAAAAAATAAGCAAAAACCACCCCAAAAATCTACTTATGCTGGCAGGTCAAGGCCCTCAAAACTTGCAAGGTGCTGCCTTTCCACTAATTTCTGCCCGTGTCCACCTTGAAATAGGTTTTTGTGACGTGACCATCAGCGCGCTGGTGTCGGCCGTTCCCAGGACCAGATCCCACCCTCCCGCTCGGAAATCGTCCAACTTGCTGTTATCCCAAGGTTTTCGCACGGGGACGTTTCCCCTGCAAGTGCCGAAGACAAAGCAGCGCGGAAAATTTCCTCCCGAACGCGGAACGCGCGGCGAAGTCGTCAGCAGACGAACGCCGGGGCTCGTAACGCCGAGTGTTGGGCAACGTTAATAAAAAGCAGAGCTACCGACCCCACCTATAATATAATTTAAACCTATATATGTAATGTTTAACCTAGCAGGATCGCTCCTCCTCATAAACGTGCAGCCTGCCAGGATTGTATAACATAAATACAGGCAAAGCTTTTGGTTTTTTTCAGGCTATTACCCATCTCCGGCGGCAGACGGGGAGAAACTCAATCCTCCCCACCCCGGCAGCATCTCCCTGGGATGGAAGAGAGGTTTTTATGGCTCTACCTGGAGAAGCTCAGGGGTTGGGGAAGGGGGCGGGGGGGGGGGTGAGATGCTCCGGCTGCGGCGAAGCAGCCGGGGGGGAGGATGCGGCGTGGGAAAACACGGGGTTTGCGGGATGGGAGCTGGGCTCGCAGCCCCTCCGAAGGAGAACCACGCTCCGTGTGTGTGAATAACCTTAATGCAATTGCATGAGGCGAGCGATTAGGGCTCTGCGAGCTGTCACAACACAAATAATAGGAACAAATAATGTTAACCTTTCTGGCTGGAACAGTTTCTCCTTGAGCGCTCCCGGCTTGCCTTGGTGGAAAAGCTGAAATATTTGCCCTTTTCTCCAGCGTTTTAGCAGGGTAAACCAGCAGACTAGAAGCTGAGCAGCCTTTGTTTAAGGAAAAAAATTAATGAGCTATTAAATGAAGTCCTGCTTCCTGCGATCAGATGTCCCTGGGAGTCGGGAGCGGCAGATCCAGGTGCACGTGGGGTCCTCGCCGCGGGACCCCACTGATGGGAAGGGATGCGACGGGGAGGTTGGGGGACCCTCACCCAGGAAAATGTATTTTCTCTATTTTTCCCCCAGTAAATTTGCTCCTCCGCACTTCCTCCAGCTCCGAAATAATGCGAAGGAGGGATTCATCCAGAAATCCCATCGGGGAACCTCCGCTCCCCTGCACCCTCATTCCCTGGGGACCCCAAGGGGACAGGCTGGGTTTGCATCTCCCCGGCGAAGGCACCGGGCAGGGCCGTGGGTGCCAGCCCAGTGCTTTCGGGAAGCCTGAGATTCCCCCCCGGAGAGGGAGGGATCTCACCGCAAGCGTCGGCGTTCGAGAAACCCCAGCAGAAATCTCCTTCTCCATCTCAATCCCTCCGCTTTGCTTAAATACGCTTTCCCCTACAGGAGAGCTCTCGCATTAGAGTAATGCTGAAAAGGGCGAGGAAAAATAATAACTAAAGCCAAACAGCTGAGTGCTCGTCAAAATACTTGCAAATGCATTTAAAAATAAAGCAACGGTTTGAAATTTCCACTTTGCTCTGGGCGTTGAAGAAGGAAAAAAACCCTCCAGCCTTCAGCTCCACGCAGGGTGACCCGAACAAGCGCCTTCGTTTTCTTGAGTGATGGTGGGAGACGGCACCGCTGGGTTAATCCCCATTTTTTTTGGCGATTCTTTTCTTGGATTCAAGTCCTCCTACCCCTCTGTTTTGTATTTAGAAGCTGTTAAGAACATGGGGACATGTAGCAGATATTGGGTTTGACCCTGTGTTAGTAATGGGCCACGCCAGACCATCCCTGCGTGGAGCTTTTAACCTCCAAGATGCCAATTTAACCTGGCTGGATGAGGTGTCAGGATACCTGAATTCCCACCCGAACCCTCCTACTAACTTCCGCGGTGACTGTGAGGCGGTACCAACATCCCTCCGTGCCTCAGTTTCCCCAAGCAAAGCCAACGATGCTGCCCGTGCCTGGAAAGGACTTTGGGAGCCCTCTGGGAGGGCTCAGCTTTGTTATTCCTGTTATGGGGAAGGTGCTGGCGATGGGTCGAGCCAAGCTATTTTCTCGACGGCAATTAGCCCCCACAGCATCATGCCCTGGAAAGCGACGGGGACCGCAGGATGGGGCTGGTCCCTCCAGCCCGGGATGCAGCCACGCTCACCGGGCTGACCCCATCCCCAAAGTTCGGAGGTGACGAGCCGACGCTCAGCTGGCGACGCAGCACCAGCAGGAGCCGCATCCAAATTCCCGCAGGCGGGAATTAGCACGGGGCAGTGGCCTTTCCCCTGCCAACACCCTCACCTCGCGTACGCCCGCCCGAGGCAGGACGCTCCCCGTGTTACAACACGGTGGCTGCGGCGGTAATGGAGCGGAGCGGGGAAATTTATTTGCAGGTCAAATCCTCATCATCTGCATAACTTCCACTGGGATATTATCACAGGGATGGGAGAAGAAAAGGCAGGCTGAATGCGGGAGCGCCCCAGGTGTCCGGCCATTGTCAGGAGCTCGCCTTTGCCTACTGTGCGTATTATTTTCCTCTGTTTCGCTCGCCCCAGCCTAATAGGGCTCGTTCTCTCCCCCGCAGCCAGGAGCTGAAATACCACGCTTTTGTCAGAAAGCTTGATTATTATGGTAAAGATTGTACTCATTAGATATTAATTATACCCAGCAAGAGCAGGTCCAGGAATCTATTTGTCTCTGCTCACCGATTAAATTTGCTCAGCTTTTCAGAGAAGGGTTGCAAGCTGTGGCATCAGATTTGCGAAGCCGGCTCTGATTTATTACCATCGAGGGGGTCTGCTGGGGTGGAGAGAGGTCCAAAGGCTGGGAACTGGTACCGGGGGTGGATCTGGCCGGTCACACCTCCCTCGGACCAACCCATGTTGGGGCTGGTCTCACCTAACTTGAGATACCTAAAAGTCAGGTGCCCTAATCTAAGCCCCACAGGTTGTCTTTGTGGTCGGGGATGACGCCTCGGCTCATCGCCCTTCCTCCTCTACCTCTCTGAGGGTGCTGACCTCTTGCCACTGACCATGACGGGAGTCAAGGTGCCGGGCTCTTGGGCGGCCAGTGTTCAAGGTGATAAATCATAGAACCATTTAGGTTGGAACAGACCTTTAAGATCATCGAGTCCAACCGTTAACCTAACGCTGCCAAGTCCACCACTACCCCATGTCCCTCAGCACCACGTCTGCCCGGCTTTTAAATACCTCCAGGGATGGGGACTCCACCACTGCCCTGGGCAGCCTCTTCCAATGCTTGACAGCCCTTTCCATGAAGAAATTTTTCCTAATATCCATCCTAAACCTCCCCTGGCGCAACTTGAGGCCATTTCCTCTTGTCCCATCGCCTGTTCATTGGGAGAAGAGACCGACACCCACCTCGCTGCTAACATAGAAGAATTAGGACTGCTCCAGCCTCAGAAAGCCCAAACACTGTCATGTCTAAATATATCCAACTTGGTTGTGGTCTACGCTGATGCCAAAATGTGCAAACCCAAACTAATTACATCCCGCAGCTAAACGGCCCTCCCAACTCAACGCCATCTCCCAGCACATTAAAGATGAAGCCTCCTTGGCTGTTTGACCATCTGTTTTCTGTCTCCCTCCGGTCCAACTGTGGCGAACTATGGTGGGGTTGAAAATACCCTGTTGCTTATTTGAGCTTTTGTCCAGCGAGTGGATGGATCCAGTGCGCTGTGGATGTGATCCACAACCCACCAAAATCAGTAGGTTCCTTTGCTTCCTCCACCCTCCCTTCCTCCCGTTTTTTTTCCAAAGGGCTAGAGATCATACCCTGCTTTCTTTGCTACTTTTTTTTGGGGGGGAAAAGAGATGTATAGCTTAGGAATCAGCCAGAAGTCATGACCTGGCCCCTCCAACCACCACCCCCATCCCCGCACACGGCCACGCGTGGCAGAGGTAACCAACGCACACCTGGTAAAGCGGACTTCACAGATATTGCACATATACGGCTTCTCTCCCGTGTGGGTCCTCATGTGCCTGGGCAGCTTGCCGGCTCCCATGATGACTTTGTTGCAGATGGGACATTGCTGGGACGCCTTGGGCTTTATCTTCCTCTCTTCCTCCAGCGGCCATGGGGGAAAAACTCCTCCAAACTGGGTAGCACTTAGGAAATTGAGATAAGCGCTATAGTCGGTCTCTGCCTTAATATGCCCTAAGGGAGCTGCTGGCATGTTGGTAAACATGTCCTTGAAGAAGTCATTAGGGAAAGGAGGCGGAGGCAGGTCTTCCTTCTCCTCCTCTTCCTTGATCTTCCTCTTTTTGATGACCAGATCCAAGGGGCCGTTGTCTACTTGTGGCTCCTCGAGCTGGGAGAAAGAGCTAAAATCGCCGTTCCATAGGTGGGGGAAGAAGCTAGGGGTGAAAGGAGAGAGAGCTGGCCTCCTTTCCGGGATGTTCGCCTTAGGGTACAAGTTTTCCCTTAGCAAGGACTCGATGGAGAAGTCTCGTATCACACCCAAGTGTCCAGAGGAGTTATTGGCTGGGTAGTGATTTGGAAAGTCTTTAGGTGCTTCTGTATATGCTTCTTCAGTAAGATCAGACTTAGAAGGGCTTTGGTGACAGCTTACTTCTTGGACATCGGTTAGGTTCTCCTGATTGACAAAATCTTCCACTTCCTCCTCCTCCTCCTCTTCCTCCTCGTCTTCATCTTCGTCTTCGTCATCATCTTCGTCCTCTTTGTCATCTTCCTCTTCCGCCTCTCTGTCGGGCTCCATGATTTCAAGGCATACATTGATAATGCACTGGATCTCCAGCATCTTGGCAGCGCTGAGGATGTGCTTGACGTTTGAGGTGGTGATGGTGAGGGTTGAGGTGTAGGCGAACTCGAGGATGGCAGAAAGTGCTTCAGGCTTGACAAAGTCAATCTCGTAAACATAGGGCTGGTCTGTTAAAGTGCCGGTAGTGAAGAGTTTTTTGAAGTACTTGCTGCAGGCAGCAAGGACGGACCGATGGGTCCGGTACTCCTGGTCCTGTACAATGAGGATGACATCGCAGAGGAGACCGTCATGCCGCTGCTCATTTAATCCACATAAGACTTCACTGCTGTGGTTCGGGAATGGGATCCCGATAAGATCTTCAATGCCATTGGCCATATTCTCATTTAGTGCCCTAGGACAAAACACAGACAGTAGGGAATTAGCAGGGGGTTCTTGATTAGTAGCACCAAAATGACCCTGCCTTCTCTCAGTGTCCTCCTGTCCCCTACCCAACTTGGACCTCTGTAATCACCTCCTGCTGGCCCTGCCCCAGGGCATCTCCATGTCACCTTCAACTCCTTCCGGGTCCTCTGTGATTTAACCTTTGTCACCTTCTTTCTCTCCATCCTTCTCTTCTCGGTTCCCACCCTATTCACCTTCTCATAACCACCACAAGCTCCCTCTTCTCTTTCACATCCCTCTCCCGGGGACCTTGCGCAATGATTCCCTACCCATCACGTTTCTTCCACGTCCTCCCAGAGCCAACATCTTTCCAGGCACATGTTGGATTTGCCCTGCCAGGAGCTACGTGGGGAAAGGGTGACGCTGTATTTCGTCACACTGCCAAGTGCCGGCACCTACACCGCTTAAGTAAGACGAGCCAGGGAGTGCCCATCTCATTCACGTAATCATTCTTGGGACTGGAACAACTGGACGTCCCAAATAGCATGGACTGCTGGTCATGGCTCTTTGCTGCAGCAGGAGAGCGGTTCTTATGGACCAGGAGGTCTCCAGTTCCATGTCCCCCTGCTACCTTACGCCTGGAAGCTATGCCATGTCCCCTCAGCACACGGCCAACCCACACAGGGATGTCTTCCCAAGGGATCTGGGAATGGGGGGAGGCAAGCAAGGAGCTGTGTGTCAGAGTGTACCTAAACGCTCAGAGAAAGACGACCCGGAACCCAAGCAGGGAGCAAGGGCTTGGCCAGAGGCAGGTGGCTGTCTGCTGTCTTCACCCATGAGGTCTGAGCTCGCTCCGCTCCCAGTCCTGTTTGGACTTGCTAGCATGGTATCAAATGCCCTGTGCATCTGGCAGACACCTTCCCCTGCCAGAGCAGCTCCACCTTCAAAGGGAAATTCGGAAGCAAAAAAAAAAAGCCCACACCCAAAAGGAAAACCTGATTTTTTAATTTTTTTTTTTTTTTTTTTTTTTGGCCATTTTTTTATCTGTAAGATGTTTCCTCTTTCACATGGCTCCAGCAGCCCTTCCACATGAGAAATCCCAGGAAAGGAGGGCGACTTCCTCCAGCACACATTAGTCCCATCACACACAGAATATATCAAGCAGCCAGAGTAACTTTGACTACTTTGTTCCCTTTGGGAACCCCCAGGACACAGAGCAGCGTCACCTCTACAAGCCCCAGCTCGTGGCCCCACTGCAGGTAGACATTTCACAGCCGAGCAGTCGATCTCCAAGAGAGCCCAGGGTAAGGAAAACTGCAGCCCCACTCTGTCCCCTTTGGCAAGGCTGAGACCATCAGGCAGTTTCCAAATCCCACCCTCTGCATGTCTGGTAGGTTCCCGATCCCACCCTGTCCCACCTCCGCATCTCTGCTGGGATCCATCACCACGTGCTGGGTGTCCTTCCCTGCTCGGTTTCTGGCCACTCTGACTCCAAACCTCCTTCCCACCAGCTATGGGGACTTGGTCTACTTTGTGGTGTGGGACCAGCATCCTCCCAACTGCCTGCCTCCAGTCCTTGGGGACAGAAGAGCCTGGTGTGACAGAGATTGTGCAGGGAAATCCTTCCGTCACCTTGGCCAGCAAGCCAGTGACCCTCGGGGGAGGCTGGGGAGCCGTAGAGGGGATCAGACTCTGCAGCAAACATTCCCGTGGGAAGAGGAATGCCGTCTCCCTTCTCCTCCCTCCGCAGGGTCAATCTCCAGCCAAGACCTTGCAGGTATCTCCCCCACACCTAACCAGCGTTGCCAAACACCCGCCGCGTGGGAGCCGGCGAGCGAAGGCCTTGGGAAGACGGTACAACCTAGAGGGAGGACACCCCGGGGAAGGGTTACGGATCCCCAGCTTGGTGGGAGCAATGCCGGGATGGGGGACAAGCTGTCCCTGAGGTAGTGAAGCCTCGCGGGGGGCTGGAGGGCAGCCCCCACCATGGGAAGCCCTCTCCAGCCACCTCCCCATGCCCGGAGATGGGGAGAGGAACCGGGAATTACACCCCACCGACACATTCAGCCGAGGGACGATGCTCCAGCCCCGCATCCCCCCGGTGTGCTCATTAGCTCCGTGCTAATTATGTTTGTTGTCTGAAACAAATTGATTCATTACGGTATGCTGTGCTTAACCATGTTAACGAGCTACGCTCCTCTACCAGCCCCACCAGCTCCGTATCAAATCTTCCCGGAAAATCGCCGATAAATGAAAGTAAATCCGATGCGTTCTTCAAGTGGAGTGTAAGATAATAAATAACCCCGGATCTGGGGAGGAAGAGCCGACTTCCTTTTTAGGGCTTTGTATCCTTAATAATAAACATGAGCAATTAAATGTCTATTGCCGTATTTATCTTCTACTCGTTTATTTTTGTTTGGAAGGAGCATGAGTGTTAAAGGAGCTCCTCGTGTGAAGGAACGTGTCTTCCTACTAAACTGTTTTGATCTTTTATTGCCAGATCACCCTCGGATGAGAAAAGCAGAATATTAGACTACCGGGAAAATTGGTTTTCTAGAGGTTTTTTTTTCCCGGACGCTCAACTGCGTCCTCCCTAATTTGTGGATTATTCACTCGGCAGCAAGGAAAACCGGAATTAGGAGATCCCGGGGGTATGTGATTATAAATGAAAATGATGTGCAGCTCCCTTTGGTGGGAATGGGCTCCTTTTCTTTTCTTTTCCCCTCCTGGTCCTCTCGAGATGCGATTCTGTTAACCGAAGCACTTAGGCAAGCCGATAACTTTCCCAGGATGCTGGCAAAATTGAAGGTGATTCATGTCATTTAAACGTGGAGGAGGGGGTGGGGGGGGGGTGGGGGGAAGAGAGGAAGAGAAACAGCCCAGGCGATTCATTTGCATACATTTGCATTTTTTCAACTCCTAGGGTGGTTTGACAGCTCCGGAGCTCAGCGAGCCTGAGGGATGACCTTATGGTTCCCATGCCCCTGGGGAGGTTGATGGCCAGAGGCTGGAAGTGTGCGGAGGCTGACGTTTTCCTTCCTCCCCCCTCCCTCCTCTCCCTCCTCCCGCGCTCCCCCCTTCCCATCGCCAAGCCCAGGGTGGGGTCCTCCAGGATAACGGGCCTAAAAATAGCATCCCATGGGGACCGGTGTCACCAGCGTATGCACACGCGCCTGCAAGCGCTGAACGAACGGACCACACGGCGTTAAACCGGGAAAAAAAAAATCCCACTTTATAATAGAAAATTACAGCATTGTTAAAATAAACTGGGGCGGGGCGGGGGGAGAGGAGAGAAAGGGTGGAGGGCACCTAAAATAAACATATTCTGCAGATGACGCCTCGAAACGTTGCATTTCTGGGCACGCTTAAAACTCATCTGCCCTCTGCACGCATGGGAGGGGGGGGAAGAAAAATTGAAAAGAACACTTTTTCCTCGTTGTTCGAATTTTGTTTCCCTTTTTTTTGATTTCGGATACGGGTGGGAAGCGTCACCGTTTGCTGTGGAGAAAGAGGAGGGATGCTCGATTTCTACCAAAGCCTACCAGCGGGGTGGAGATGTGGAGGCAGATGCCGGCAGAGTGATGCCGAGGTTCAACCTCACCGACTGCCTGAACGTGGGTGACACCACCCAGATACAACCCAGGGACCGCGGCAATATTATAATCCACCTTCAGCGTGACCCAAAGCCCTTCTAGTCTTTATTTTTAATTTTTTTTGGTCGCCTTATTCTCACGGCTGCTTTTAACTTCGGGCCTCCTTCAAGTATAACACAGCCTCTGAAAACCGGTAATATGAAACTGAAATAGCCGAGAGAGAGAGGAGAAATGCTCATTTAGCGTTGTGGTAAGCAAAAAATAGCAGCATACTCAATAGATTATAGGGATATATGTATAGAAAATAGATAAAGTGAACGAATATTGCCTATATTAGTTTACTGTCTCAGGCTGAGAGAGTTGGGGGGGTTCAGCCTGGAGAAGAGAAGGCTCTGGGGAGACCTTAGAGCCCCTTCCAGTCCCTCAAGGGGCTCCAGGAAAGCTGGGGAGGGACTCTGGAGCAGGGAGGGGGGACACAGGACGAGGGGGAACGGCTTCAAACTGCAAGAGGGGGGATTTAGATGAGATCTGAGGAAGAAATTTTTCACTCTGAGGGTGGTGAGCCCCTGGCCCAGGTTGCCCAGAGAAGCTGTGGCTGCCCCATCCCTGGAGGGGTTCAAGGCCAGGTTGGACGGGGCTTGGAGCAACCTGGTCTGGTGGGAGGTGTCCCTGCCCAGGGCAGGGGGTTGGAACTGGATGGTCTTTAAGGTCCCTTCCAACCCAAACCATTCTGTGATTCTGTGGTATTCATTTGTACGAGTGGAAACGGAGGAGTGCCACAGCTCGGAGGAGCCCTGGGAAAGACATGCCAGCCCCAAGGTGGGACAGGATCCTGCCCTGGGTCTTGGTATTGCTCAAAGCCAGGAGAGCTGCGAGGGCTCCTCATCAGCACTTCTCTCTCCCATCTCCTTCCTCATGTCTGGCGGCAACGCCCTGTGGAGCCGGGCCCTTGGAGGAGATAAAGGCTTCCAGGAAGAGCCCAGGCTTGTGCAACGCGTGGCTCCTTGCTCAGGGCTACGGCAGGGCTGGGGACGTCCCCTTCCCACCCACTCCATCCGTGGGGACAACGCTTCACAACCTGAGCCTTAGCTGTGAGACGGCAATTTTGGCCTTTGATTGGATGCGGGCATGTAACATCATTCTTACAACATGCAGCATTTTATTATTTCATTAATATTTGTATGTATAATATATTTATATTAATATTTTATATATTTATATTTCTATATTTTTATTTTTTTGTATTTGTGTAGAGATTCTTGGATTATTTTCTCTTAAATGTGCATTGCTTAGCCTTCTCTTTCCTATGATTTTCCCCATGGGAAGGTGCTGGCTCCTGACCACGTGGCCTTTTGGTGTGCCTATATTCACTCTCCCCGGAAGGGTCACCCAGAAGATATGGGGGTGCTCCAGGGAAAGTTGGGGAGCGCAAAGCTGCTGCCTGCCCCCCCCCCCCCCCATGCCATGCTCATTCTGTATTCGGTGCGAGGCAGGAAGGAGCCTGAGGCTCTGGCTGGTCTCTGCCTGCTACCAGTGTCAAAATGACATTTTTCCAAGCAAAACACACGGTATCTCCAAACCTTCCCTTCACCCAGCCTGTGCATGGAGCGGGGTTTGGGGTACAAGCCCAGGCGCAAGGCTTGGGGTTGAGCATCCCCCCCTGGCCGGATCCTGCCATCCCATCAACCTCCCGCTCGGTCCCTGCAGGCACGAAACCCCCCCGAGCTCTACATCTGAAGCATGAGACCATCCAGCAAAGGATCCAGTACCAAATCCCCAGGTACTGGATTGGGGACTGGCTGGACCTGGATTTGAGTGCTGAGCATCCCCGGCCACCCTAGCCTGCTGCCCGCGGCAGGAGAGGGAGTCATAGAATCATGGAACCATAGAATAGCTTGGGTGGAAGAGACCTTTCAAGGCCATCTAGTCCAACCCCCCTGCAGTCAGCAGGGACATCTTCAACTAGATCAGGTTGCTCAGAGCCCCGTCCAACCTCACCTTGAATGTTTCCAGGGATGGGGCATCTCCCACCTCTCTGGGCAACCTGGGCCAGTGTCCTGGAAGACCTGGAAACATTCCAGGACAAGCTGGATGGGGCTCTGAGCAACCTGGTCTAGTTGAAGATGTCCCTGCTCGCGTCAGGGGGGTTGGACTAGATGGCCTTGAAAGGTCTCTTCCACCCAAACTTTTCTATGGTTCTATGATTCTATCATCTTTCTTACAAGCCCCGTTCAAGTATTGAAAGGCCAGTATTGAATCAGCAGGAGATCTCAACAGCTTTCCCCATCCCAATTCATTTTCTACTACCAACTCCTACCCTCCCTTGCCCGTGGCACCCTGAGGGACAGGTGCTTTGGTTCTGCTGCTTTCCTACCTGTTCCTCTTTCCCAATCTCCCCTCCAGGCTCCGGGAGCGGAGGCAGCAGCCGGGGTGGGCTGGCTGCTTGCCCTCTGCATCCACCCATGGGCCCGTGTACGTAGACCTGCCTGCTACATCCATCAGCTCATAAATATATGAGGTTTTGGTGGTTTTTTCCAGGTTTATTTGTACCTCGTCGTAATGAGGCAATTAAAATGTGCATGCGAGATTACCCTAATCTGTCAAAATATTACAGCTGCTTTCTATGGGATAAGCTGACCAGTGATTGATAGGTCCTGCTCCTCAGCCATGTTGGTATTTCGGGGAAATAGGGATGCCGGAGCTCTCTTCCCACATCCACCGATTGCTCCGTGGACCTTAAGCAAGTTCCTTGTGCAAGCGTCCCTGAGAGAAGTCACCCACGTTGACACCCCACCCGAAGCCGTCCCCGCGTCCCTTGCATGGGAACACCACCATTGCCTTGGCCAAGCGCTTGACTCCCAATTTGGAAGATGCTTCATCTTTCCTACCAAGAAGGAGTTGGGATCCCTCAAAGCCTATTTGAAAGGCAACTGGAGAGGCGGGTATTTTGCTTTTCTTAAAAAAAAAAAAAAAAAAAAGGAACATGTATAACTCAAAAAAAAGCAAATATTTCCTTAAGCACACCTCCCCTCTGAACATCTTGTCTCCAGAAGAACATGTTATTAAACCACCCACCCCAGTACCTACTGTTCCTCCCCTCCGGCGGGAAGGTGGGGCAGAGAGCGCTCCTCGCCTTTCAATCACTTCCCTGCGAGATGCCCGAAACGCTGAGGAAAACGGGGTGACACCAACCGCTGCCTCCCTCGCAAGGAAATCAGCAGGTTTTTAAAGGAGATGATAATCTACTTGCAGACCCAAAGATGATGCTGTGGGTGGGAACCGGCTTGCTAGCAATAGCACCAGGGGTTTACTGCTGGGCTGGGCACCTGCCCCAGCCTCTAATAACTGAGACCAGCCTTCCCCTTGGGACCAGTCTTGCTTGGGGAGCACGGGGTTGAGCTGGGAAAGGTGGGAGCGTTTGGTTTTTAAGTGCTACGTAATAAGCTCGTCCACCCAAAAACTGAGGATCCGTCCTCAAAAAAATCATGGATTTTGCTTAGACCTGGACAAAGTAGACAAGGGCAAGACAAGGTTTTCAAAGTGATGCCTTGACAAAGAAGGATGCAAAGAGGGTCACGTTGGCCAGGGAAGATGCTCGCTTGAAGCATGGGTGGGGAGAAAGCCCTGAAGGTGCCAGCAGAGGTGGCATCACCCCACATGGCTCCTGGCAAGGGAGCAGCTCCATAAATGGAGCAGGTCAGTACAATTTACGAAGATGCTCCATAGGATGCCGGTGCCAAGACCGCCTACAGCGACCAGCCAGAGCCCCAGCAATGTTGACACAGATGGAGACCTCCCACTGATACTGGGAGGAGAGGGATGGTCAAGAAGCCCCACGGGGACAGCCCAACCCTTTTTGGTCAGCCTCTGCAGAGCCAAGGATGCGTGAGACAGCTCCTACCTGAAGGAAGAGCCCCGGAAGTCGAGCAGGGCTTGATCACATAATTAAAGCGGTTACGCTTCAGGGATTGAGATCACAGGGGTGACCTTCAGCCTGGTATTTCTCCATTACCTACTGGACTTTTCAATTTTAATACTAATCTCCAAACAAAATCCTTGGGCATACAAGGATTCGTCCTTATCACAACATCTGGCTGGCAAGTTGAGCCCATGTGAACCATATATATTTACACATACTAAATAAAACTGACTTTTTTGGGCTGAAACTAGTAGTTCCCTATAAGCAAGCCATCAGAAAGCCATCTTCACCTGAAGTCCCATCAGGGAATCCAAAATGAAAGGTGTTTGGCTTTCCAAATAACCCAAAAGAACTACCTCCAGAGGGTCCAACAATCACGACAACGACGTATTTAACCCCTTCTTCATTTTAGTGACACCAGTTTCCAAAATTTATACCGAATTTTAGCCAGCCAAGCAGATCTGGGGCACTAATACTGGAGATGTGCTGCATTTCCTCTCGTACAACGTCACTTGGGAAGTACCACGAGGACTATTTGCTTAATAAGATAAACAGTGATTACAGGTGCCACTCATTTGCTCGCCGGGGTGCGGAGGCACAAGCGTCTCCTTTGTGAATCCATCCTCGGGAATTTTTAAAGGCTAGTTATACGTTGCAGCAAATATCATGCATCTCTCAACAAATCTATCCCTGCAGGTTAGCTCCAGCTACCGAGAGCCTACACCGGGCACCTTGTTCTTCAACAACTTTGTTTATGTACAGATACAATCTGGCGAAACTGCAAATTATGAATCAAATCCTCTGCCAGTGAGCTGAACAGTCGGCTGCTACTGGTTGTAATGGGAATTTGACGCTGCTCCATGACCACTAGGACCCAACCCCAGCCCATGGGGTATTTAAATTAAGGCCATTTTTCCTGGCCTCAGCTCCTCTAGGGGCTTGTTGCTCAGTTTGGCCCCTCCATTTGCACATGATGATGAACAGGTCAAGCTCCTCTCCCCTCTCCCTCGTCACCCATCATGGCAAGCACCAGGTAACCGAAAAGACCCACCGTCCCTTTAGGTCTACCCCAAGGTCTCCGACCCTGGCCTGACCTGAACATAGAATCATAGAATGTGTTGGGTTGGAAGGGACCTTTCAAGGCCATCTAGTCCAACCCCCCTGCAGTCAGCAGGGACATCTTCAACTAGATCAGGTTGCTCAAGGCCTCACCAAGCCTGGCCTGGAATGTCTCCAGGGATGGGGCCTCCACCACCTCTCTGGGCAACCTGGGCCAGTGTCTCACCACCCTCAGTGTAAAGAACTTCTTCCTCATGTCTAATCTAAACCTACCCTGCTCTAGTTTAAACCATCGCTCCTCGTCCTATGGCTCCATGCCCTTGCAAACAGCCCCTCCCCAGCTTTCCTGTAGGACCCCTTCAGGTACTGGAAGGCCGCTCTAACATCATTTTATAATGAGCTCCCAGAATCTGGTATGAAGTTTGGTGGATCAACACGTTGCCTCTGGGTGAGCCCGCAGGGTCCTGCCACCCAGCAGCTCTGCACCCTGTGGGACTAACGCTAGGAAGATGCCGCCACACCACCAGGACCAAACCCAATGGCTCTCTTATTTCCTTGAAACCAGTTCTTGAGCCCGGATAAACACAAACAGGAGCTCTGGCAGGGCCAGAGTAGAGTTCAACACCTCCTGTAATTGAAGGGCCATGTTTTCTCTTTGGTTTCTTCTTTTTGGCTTCTTTAAATTACCCAGCACACTTCCCAGTTTTAGAGTTTATATAAATCTCCAAAATCAGGAGCTCTGGGTCACTTCTGGGTGGCAGCTTGATTGAGTCTGCATGCCGCATGACAAGTCCCATCTGATGTGCTGAGCAGGTTTTGGCAAAGGGGGATCCCAGTGACAAATGGTCAAATAAACATAAACAATTACTGAAGCTACACTGAAGGCCCAGCCCGGCTCCAGATGGTGTTTTGAGTGCTACATCTACACACAAAACAAGGCCAAATTAACTAACCATAGTGTCTAGGCAGGTACTAGGAGGGGACTTTATAGGGTGGTCCCATCTGATCCCACTGTTTCCTTGTAGCTTTGTCCTCCCCTATCCAAGCATCTCCTTGGAGGTCTGGAGCTCGAGGGGATGGTTCTCTGGGCATCAGGACCCTTCTGCTCCTCTCTGCTGTGGTTTCTGCAAGGCTGGAGGTACTCAATATCCAGTTAGTTATGGGGTTTTTTTCTTGGAAACCCTCAGTGGTCCCTCTCTACATGACTTTCTGTTAGCCTTGATGTTCTCCTGGCCGTGCTCCAGAGTTTAGGGGACATTTAAATGGGGTGTCACTGGTACAGCAAATGATCCTGGCTGAATATCTGCCCTCCCTATGCATGTATATACGTTATACGTGTGTGTTTGTGTGCGCGTAGAAATCCCGTGGGAGGGGGAATATGTCAAGTGAAAGAGAAGAGTTTCCAGTCACTGTGCTGTGCAACCACCCCACTCCCATGGAAACTCACTCACACTTCAAGTGACGTGTCCGTCCCTGTCCCCCCCTCCCCGCCCTCCCACGCCGTGCTCGGTGGAAAAAAAAAAAAAAAAAAAAAAAAAGAAGAGAGCGAGAGGAAAATCCCCACCAGAGATACACCCACGCCGGAGCTGGCCTGGCTGAACAGCAGGTTGAAGGTCCCTCCGGCATCTCTGACATGACCTGGATGAGGGTCCATGAGGTACGTGACGTTGTTGGTGGCTTTTCTGCCCATGTGTTTGCAGCTGCCCGTCTCCGACACCACCTTCCCCCTTGTGCAAGCTGCCCAGACCCTGCTTATAGGGGGCTATATAGGATATAGATACATATATTTAAGATACATCCCTACGAGTGCGCAACATTACAATCCCATAAGCCCATGGGCGGCGGGTACCTCCTTCCAGCACAGCCTTAAAAATAGCCAAAAAAAAAAAGCTATTTCCTCCCATTCTGAGCTCTCCTGGGAGAAGAGGCAGGCCCCTTCGCTCCCTCTCGTTCTGCTTTTCTCCGGAGCCAGAAAAAGGAAAAGAAATTAAAAAAAGGCTCCTATTGAACGACGCGCACACACTGGGTGGGTTTGTTTCCTGACACACACACACACACACACACACACACACACACACACAAAAACCCCAACCACGGCGGAAAAATGTGCCCAGCTTAACCATGGAAAACTGGTTTGGCTGGTGTCCCTCCGGAGTGGACAGGATTGCGAGGGACTTGGACGCGGATCCGGGCAAGGCTGTCACCAGCCTGCGCGAAAAACAGGCCTCCCACATTAAATAAAATAAATTTTGGGGTGCTCCAAAAAAAGTCAGGGGGTGGGGGGCAAAGGATGAGGGATCTAACTCCCCCTTCTCTTCTCTCCCCTTGCCCCCGGGGAGAAAGCCACCGAAGGGAGGACTTTGGGAGTAAAAATAAAAGGGTCAGAGCGCTAGCACGGTAAATCAGAAGCAGATGTGTGCCTGCTCGCCAGCCTGAGTCACCGCGGGAGGGTGGGGAAGGGGGGGGGGGGTTATCGCTATTTTGGTGCTGGGTGTGGGGTACAGAAAACAATGTGAGGAGAAGGCGGTGCAGTGTTTGAGCAGGCTTAATATCGGCTTAGGAGCAGGTACGGGCAGGCTCCAGAAGCGGTGGGGTGGGAGGTTCAGCTCGGCGGTGGCATTGGCAGCAACCGCGTTCCACCCCCTGCCCGGGCAGGGCTGCTCCTCCGGACCCTCCCCGGGCTCCCCCGCAGCATCGCCGGGCATCCCAGCACATCCCTGTTTGGGGGAGTTTCTTGCTGGTCCCCATTGTGTCTCCCAGCATCATCCCTCCAGGAGGAGTTGCCATCCCCACGCGTTGGCCAAGACGTGGCCACCACTTGGACCCATGACATGGCTGCGCCATCTGCAGCCTTACACCAAGGCAGTGGCAGGAGCCTCATCCTGCCTCTCACAAGGACAACCGCAGGAGCTACCACATCTCTAAAACCCAGCTCGCTTTGGGCCAAACCCCATAACACAAGCTCAGCCTCACCTTTCGCCTCCCGCCCTGCCCTCGCACCGCGTTGGCGTTCGTTAGGCTGGCAGTCCCACGGGTATTTATGAGAGCGGTACCTCAGGTTGGTCTACTTTCCTTCGGCATCACCTGAAATATTATTTTTCTGCTTGGCTCTCGTGAGAGCCTTTGCAGCCTCATTCGTTTTTAATTGCCATTTAAGTCCTGGAGCTCTAAGCACACGAGCTCCCCAGCTACGGCTGGGCCAGAATAGCTCCCACGTGGACATAAAGTGGCTTTCGGAGAGACGCGTTCATGGAAGGTGCCTCTGCAGGGCATCGCATCCTGCAACGGTGATCCAGTCTGCAAAGGCACAGCCCCTCCAGCATCACCACCCCATCATCTGTACCATGGGCAGAAGTCTAGCCCTGGGCTTGGACCATGCTGCTGCAGTCAACCCCAACACAGGGTGAAAATTCAAGTCCCTGCCTTCAGAGAAGGGATGGAATCCACCCAGTTTTCACCCATATGAGTGTCTCCTCAGAGTCACCTACATCCCCAGCTCCATCGCCGAGGGGTGAATATTGCATCTCTCCGTCCCTCGCTGACCCGAGGAGGAGCACCATGGATGCTCCATCCCTAGAAACATTCAAAGTCAAGTGGGATGGGGCTCTGAGCAATCTGATCTAGTTGCAGATGTCCCTGCTCGTTGCAGAGGGCTTGGACTGGATGACCTTTAAAGGTCCCTTCCAACCCAAACCATTCTGTGATCATTTTTCTGCCAGCCAACACTTCTCTGAATCACGCGTCCCCACCACGCGAGGTGCATCACGTTCCTAACCCCTGAGCCGGGCGTTTCTGGAGGAAATACTGCCAGGTTTCAGCACAGGACACTCAGGGAAGGGGGATGAGACTTTCATCCAGGCTTCTTGTATGTAAACCAACCGACTAATGAGCTCTCTGAAGACCACAGGTGATATATGAGCATAACCTCACAGTGTGGCTCAAGCACTGAATACCCAGAGGCAACTCCCTATCTTCAGGGGACGATTTAAATCCAGCTCTCAAGGTTACAGAGCAATTTAACTGAAGACCAGGGCTCAGATTCAGATCTCATTTCTATCTCAACTCCTCCGCACGAAGGACCCCCCGGTTTCTCTGCCAACCTGCTAGAAAGCTGAGGAGCAGCTGAGTCGCCAGCTCAGCCCTGATCCTTGCAAAGCCTCACCCGCCCGAGCAATCTCGGCGATTCGGTGAGGTCCACCCATGCCCAGCTTGGTAAATACAGTCAAAGCTGGTGGAGGACCAAGAGAAAAAAAAACCACAACACCCGAACTCTCCCCAGGATATAACCTGGAAGAGGGAAAAGAAAAATTACCTACTGCCTAGACGTTTCAGCTCAAACGCGTGGCAGCAAAACAATGGAAAATCGATAGGATTGATTTTTTCAACCGATGCTTCGGCAAGCAAGGGAGGGGGGGGGTGGTGGTTTGCAGGATCAGGTCCCCAGGCAAGGCAAGTCCCACGTCCCAGCTGACTACGGGCGCGCGCCAGCTCACAGTCTGATCCGATTTAAAACAGCTGAGTTGTAAATGAGGCTTATAATGGAATTGGCAAATGACCCTTCAATACAGCATTGCAAACCGCCAGCGTTCAAAAATAACCGGGGCTCGAGTCAGGATTCAGCTCTCGGCCGGGTGCGAGGGCAGGAGCAGGGCCTCATCACCCCACCCGCTACGAAAACAGCCCAGGCAAGCACGGAAAAAAACCCCCAGCCTCTCCTCTCTTCGGGATTTTAGAGGGGTGACCCTTCAAAAATTAAGGGGAAAAAAAAAAAATAAAATAGGGAAAAGGAGGAGAAAAAGGCAGCCCTGCCATGTAAAGAGAGAGAGAGAGAGACGGTCTCGCCTGTTTGTTTTGGCCCGTCCCGAACTCCAGGCAGTTTCCAACTGGAACCCAGAAATGCTGATGGTGTTTGGAGTCTGTCTGCATCCCTCCCATGACGTGACGAGGCATTCAGGACGATGGGCTGGGATTATTTTATTTACTTATCCCCCCCCTCCCCCCCTCCCAACTATATTTACTGCTACATTTTGAACTCCCCGTGCTGTCATTACAATGTCAGATGAAATTACATGTGCGATAACCATAGCACCAACGCATGCACAAGTTCGCAAAGGCTTTACAAGGGAACATTTTGAAGGGAAGCTGCTCACATGCCCGAACTCAAAGGGGATGTCCAAAGAAGTCTTTGAATTACAGGGCACCGGCTGCAGCCAGAACTTGGCCTTGCTGGAGCGGAACAGATGGATTTTACGCTTTTTTTTTTTGGGCTTTGCTGGGTAAAGCGTCGTCTTATTTATCCTGGTGTAACTATGGATCGATTCCAGGGATTTAACCGATGCTATTCTGGATTTGCAGCAGTGCAAAGAGGTACGAGGGCTCTGCAGGACAGCCTCGCAGGTGGATCTGAGTTGCACCACCCTACAGGGACCTTCTGTGCTGGTGCCACCATGAAGATGTTGGCATGGGAGCTGTGGCTAAGTCACGACATCCAGAAAGAGCTGCACAGGCACAAGAGTTAGAACAGGGAGAGCTACGCCATTACAAAAGCTTCTTAAATCAAGGTGGATGATTCCCTTTCACGTGAAGGACTACATGAGCCCCTATACAGCACTTGAAGACTGAGGACAGATGCTCTCTCCTGGTCCAAGGTGTGCCAGAGGCATAAGAAATGACCCCCAGCTTCTCATCCACTATCAGGCCAGAGGTATCTACTCCTCACAGCTCTGCCTTTGAGGCTGTTCTGGTGAAAATCCCAATTTCTGCTGGGAAAAAGTAGCGACCAGGTTTCTTCCAACTGCTACGGGCAGCTGGGTGAAGGGAACTTGGCTGGTGCTCCTGGAGGACGGTTCCAGCAGCACAGTGACAGAGGCAGCAACCTCCAGGAGAGAGTCATCGTCTTCCATTGGCACAGCTGGATGCGTATGGCAACATCTGTACAGCTCTGATTGCATCTGCTTATGGGGAACAGTACAAATATAACTAGGCCGGCCGAGTTAAAGTGCTACAACTTCCAGGCAAACCTATGGGATGTTACAGATCGACCTCATGGTGCAGTGCGACATGTCCATATCTACAGAGGTTTTGGCGCTCAGCTCCCAGAAAGAATCATGGAATCACAGGATGGTTTGGGTTGTAAAGGACCTTAAAGGTGATCTACATCCAACCCCCCTGCCCTGGGCAGGGACACCTCCCACCAGACCAGGTTGCTGCAGGCCCCGTCCAGCCTGGCCTTGAACCCCTCCAGGGATGGGGCAGCCACAGCTTCTCTGGGCAACCTGGGCCAGGGGCTCACCACCCTCACAGCAAACAATTTCTTCCTCACATCTCAGCTAAATCTCCCCTCTTCCAGTTTGAAGCCATTCCCCCTCGTCCCGTGGCTCCCCTCCCTGATCCAGAGTCCCTCCCCAGCTTTCCTGGAGCCCCTTGAGGGACTGGCAGGGGCTGGAAGGTCTCCCCGGAGCCTTCTCTTCTCCAGGCTGAACCCCCCCAGCTCTCTCAGCCTGTCCTCCCAGCAGAGGGGCTCCAGCCCTCCCAGCATCTCCGGGGCCTCCTCTGGCCCCGCTCCAACAGCTCCGTGTCCTTCTGCTGTTGGTGCCCCAGAGCTGGAGGCAGCGCTGCAGGGGGGTCTCCCCAGAGCGGAGCAGAGGGGCAGAATCCCCCCCCTCGCCCTGCTGCCCACGCTGCTGGGGATGCAGCCCGGGATGCGGTTGGCCTCCTGGGCCAGATACAGAGAGTATCTTATGGAGCAGCTGCTTTGCTCTTGCCATCTTACACCAAAAAACACCCAGAAATGCAGACATCTAACACAGCACCAACCCCAAGTACCTGTGTGTTGGCGAAGGCCATCGCGTGTCCACGGGGAGCACGTGGTGGCATCTGCCTACCCTCACCAGGGTGCGGGTTTGATTCCCCCTCCTGAGCAAAGGACTGGAGGATGCTCCGGGTGGGTGTGTTTGGGAAACGTCCCGGAGAGCACCAGCAGAAACGTGGAACCACTCACGATATTCCAGGACCTACTTTTTTGCCCTGGGTGGGAAAACAGCAGCGTTTCACCCCGCTTCCCCCAGCATTTCTCTGTCTGTAGTTCGCATCTCCTTTCACAGCACAAATACGTCAGTCTCTGGTTAAACGTATTACAGTGAATTCTCTCTAGGAGCGGAAAACTCATTAGCAAAGGGGCCACAATGAAAGCAGACATTTGGGAACATCTACCTCTCCATCCACCCACCTCGCCTCCCATCTCTGCCTCTTTTAATCCACGTTACGTTGCTTCACACACGCAGGGCAGCAGCAAAAATACCCCTTGCAGCGTTTTAGTTTCTTCTGTGAAGAACGCTCACCAAAAATGAGCCTAAATGCTGCGTCTTGCATTTCAGGTGGTGGGGTTTTTGGTTTTTTTTTTTTTTCTTTTTTCCCCCCATACATCTATATACCCATTCAGCCCTTCCTAGGAATGGGCAGGAACCCAGCCGCTTGCCAACGCCGCACTTCAAAGCCGCGCGGCCAGCCGGCGATGAAACACCAGCGCCGCGGCACGCCGGGGACTTTCCTTTTCCACGTCGGTACTTCCAAATATTTAGAAACGCGCTTAAGCCCCCATTTTGACCACTGCCTCTGTTTGCAAACCCTGCCCTGAGCTCCGTGTCGGGTCGGCGGGGGGAGTAAACACCCGCATTGTTGGCATACCTGAGGAGAGGCAGAGGGACTCGCTCCCTGGGCACGGAACAAAGCCCTGAGTTATTGCAGAGCTTTGCCCTCCACCGAGCGCAATTATGGTTAGAGAAAACCCTTGTTTAGAGCAGGATCCTTCCAGTTGGGGAAAAAGAGCTTTAATTACACGGTAACGGCGCTGCGGGCGTGCTGGCGAGCGGAGCGCAGATGTGGGTACGAGCAGGGCTGGCTCCCCTTGCCCAGGTGGATGCTGGTGGCTCCAGCCTTTGGGGATGGTGAAAACGGGGATTTGAAGTCTCCCTCCACGGCTGTCGAGGGCCGAGCGCCGAAGCACGGGGGGATGCAAAGTGAAAAGTGAAAAAAAAAAAAAAAAAAAAAAAAAAAGCCAGGAGAGACGCCTGCCTCACCTCAGGCTAGGAGCAACAGGAGGGGTTTCAAGGGGAGACGGACGGCCAAAACACCCAAACCTTTCCCCTTGCCCTTTCCCTGAGTCATGGCTCGCTCAGGTAGGGCATGAGCGAGGTTCGGTTTCCGCTCCCTCTTCCAAACGGCATTGCAGAGTCAGAGCTCCATGGGAGCTGCTGGCATTTCGCATGCGGAGACGGGCTACGGGGTCTTTGTAAGCCCAAGAGCTCGAGCAGGCCCTTATAAAAAGCACTTTATAGAGGAAAAGATACGATCCAGTTAAACATCCAGAGCTCCTCGATGAGTATGCCAAGGTACATGCTCACGAAGTGCGTGCGTCGGAGAATATTTTTCTAGCCCTGTCTTTTCTTCCATTTATTTTAAGGAACAGAGTGCGGTTTCCCCTCCTGCGTTTCTCATATTTTGCTTAAAAATAAAACTTGAACCTCTATCAAACCAACCAACCAACCAAAAAAAAGAAAAAAAAAAAAAAAAAAAAAAAGAAGCCTCTTCTATGGTGAACCCATGAGGAAAGGGGATTCCCGCCCCCCCAGCAGCATTCAGACCCCAAAAGCCGGTGCAAAATTTCCAGTGGATCCTTTCTACCGTCGCACACGACTTCTCGGAAATGTCGAAGGCATCTAACAGCGCGCCGTCTGATTTATGCTCAGAGCAGGGCAACTTTAACGGCCGCGGGAGCGAGGGTGTAAATCTTCAGGCCCAGACAAAGCAGCCGGGCAGCCCAGGTCCGCTGAATCCGCTCGGCCCCGAACGCCGCTGCATAAGAATGAGGCTTTATGGCGAAAAAAAGGGACATGTCCTTCTGCCGGATCGGAGGGATTTCTAAGGGCGCAGCACTATAAATAATCGTTCAAGCCATTTTGCACGTGTCACGGAATGGGTATTGAGAAGACCACAAAGATGCCGGGAGGGCTGGAGCCCCTCTGCTGGGAGGACAGGCGGAGAGAGCTGGGGGGGTTCAGCCTGGAGAAGAGAAGGCTCCGGGGAGACCTTCCAGCCCCTGCCAGTCCCTAAAGGAGCTCCAGGAAAGCTGGGGAGGGACTCTGGAGCAGGGAGGGGGGACATAGGACGAGGGGGAATGGCTTCAAACTAAAAGAAGGGGGATTCAGACTAGATACAAGGAAGAATTTCTTTGCTGTGAGGGTGGTGAAACACTGGCCTGGGTTTCCCAGAGAAGCTGTGGCTGCCCCATCCTTGGAAATGTTCCAGGCCAGGTTGGAGGGGGCTCTGAGCAACCTGATCTAATTGAAGATGTCCCTGCTCATGGCAAGTGCTTTTACTAGATGGCCTTGAAAGGTCCCTTCCAACCCAAACCATTCTGTGATTCTACGAACACCCGGTGGGTTGGATTAGAAGTGGAGGCTGCCGTGCACTCCCATTCATCACAGCTTTCCAAAAGGTGTAAGCCTTTCCCATCCACATGCTCGGCCAGAGATGGCACAGGACCCCCTGGGTGTATCCTGCTGTCCAACCCTCCACAGCGGGGGACCACGCACACAAATACGTCCCTTGCACGGGCGAGTCGTGGGGACAGCTGCCGCGTGGCCGGGGACGACGCCACGCTCACTCCCGCACCACGCAGACAACCCACCCCTAAGATCTCATACCCACCCCCAATCCAGACCAACACCAAATACAAATATCCCTGGAGACAAGCAGGGACGGATGGCAGTGAAGCCCGTAGGTGCCTCCATAATCTAGTTTATTTATTTCTCACTATTGCCAGCTCTTGCTGTTCAGACAGCGTCTGTCCTGTCCACAGAGCAGAAACCCACCCTCTAGCAACCCTGCTGAAGTCCTAAATGACCCCCATCTCTCTTCGACCTTCACCAAGGGCAGGTTGCACCCTGCTCTTTAGGAGCATCCGAGTTCGAAGGCATTGGAGAAAGCCCCGTGTGAGAACAAAGAGGCGGCTGCTTGTGAAAACGCACGCTGAAATGAGCAAATGAAATGAATGGCCACTCCTAAAACGGAAAATGCCTGCCATAAAGCAGATTTTGAGGCGGGGGGGGGGGAAGAAACGGTCGTGCACTGCCCTGCTTTGCTAAACAGGCAGATGGGACCTGTATTTCTCTTCTGAAACTTTAATGGGAAGACTACGATTCTGCTGCAAGCGTATTTTATACGCCTGGCGATTAAAGAGGAAGGGAAGGGCATAATTTATAGAATTGTGAAACAGAGAGGATAGCTTTCTGGCTGCAATGTTTCTTTATTTTCTTGTATTCCTTTTATTCTTCCTTTTCCTTCTAGGCTTGGGAAAGGTGATGGATGGGCAGCAGCGGAGACAGAAATCTCCCTTTTATATTCACAGGGCAGGTACCGCATCAGCAACCCCAGCAACTACACGAGCTGCACCTCCTCTGAACGAGAACAATCCTGAGACCAAAAAAAAGTGCTTCAGTGTATCCTCAGGCTTTCTACGGGTGCTTTCCTGCTCCTACAGCCATCTCACCTCTCAGTCATTAACGGGCTTCATGCTTTCAAACCGGTCGGTTGAGCCAAGTCTTGCTGTGGCCAGCAGCACACGACATGGCCAAGCCCATACCCCCTCTCATCCTCCAGACCCTGCATCTCCAGGGACAGTTTGCTCCTCACCCTTTGAGCTCTGCCAAGACCCTGGCACTTCCCATCCATGCCACCTCAGTAGGAAGCAAGCATCACCTCTCTTTGGCTAGAAACCCACCTTGTAGAAGAAAGACCTGCTGGTCCTGGTGGCCAACGAGGTGCCCAGAAGTCACCAGCATGTCCTTGCAACAAAGATGGCCAGACACAAACCGAGTTGCATTAGCAGAACTGCCGCCCAGAGGTCAAGGGAAGCGATCCTTCCCCTCTGTTCATCACTTGTGAGACCACAGCTGGAGCTCCATGTCCAATTTGGGCTCTCCAGACGGATGTTGTCATTTTGGAGGTACACCAAGATGGTTAGGGAGCTGGAGCACACAAGGTAAGAAGAGAGGTTTGTTCAGCCCAGAGAAGAAGGGGTCAAGGGGGGAATCTAATTTTTTGATCTCCCTGCCTACTGCGTAACTACAGAGAAGATGGAGTCAGACTCTTCTCAGAGCACAAGTCGCTATGGACAGAAGTTGCAGCAAAGGAAGTTTAGACCAGATGTAAGCAAAAACATTTTTTAGTAAGAGGCTGGTCAAGCCTTGAACCATGATGCCAGAGACAGGTTGGGATTTGTATCCTTGGAGATACTCAAAACTGACCCACACAAAGGCATGAGCCCGATCTAGAGTGGGAAGCTGAATCAGGAGCCTCCAAAGGTCCCTGCCACCAAAACCATTCTCTGACTCCAGGCTCTGGTTTTGGAGATAGGGAGCCGAGGCATAAAGGAGATGAAATAATACAACCACAGGCATGCAGGGGAGGCCACATCTCCAGAGAGCAACCTAAAGGCCTCCCCTCATCACTTTTGGGTAAATGAAATGCGTCACCATAGTCGCTTGTGTTTGTGCCGGGCTTTCTGGGGTCATCTGCTCTTCTTGCTTCCCTGGTAGAAGGTAGCGCTTCTCTAGCTGCAAAATTCTTTGGATTTGGTTTTTTTTATTTTTTTTTTTTTCATCTTCAGGGCCAACTCAGCAACTCATCTTTCTGCTAAGACTGTCAGCAAGAGCGTCAACTGTACGGCTGGTTTCTGTGATGTGGAATCATGCCCACCCAGACTTGGACCAAGACTACGCAGCCCATTTCACATAAGCCACCAACCAGCCCACACTTGGCAAAAACTGAAGACCGTATCAGCCATGCCTGCATGACTTCTGGCTTTGGGCCATTTTTCTCCAACCCTCTGAGCAGCCGCGATATAAATCTTGCTCTTCTTTCACTAGTCTTTGCCATGACAACACAATCGCTTGGCTCCCCATGCCATGCTCTCGTTGGGTGTTTGTCAGAGATGTGTCAGTGGAAAAATGAACTCTGTACCCTGGCAAGAAAGGAGAGCAGTTCTTCATAAAGCCAACTGCTGCCGCCCTTTCTCAGCTCACGGGTTTGCTGCAGGAGGAATTCAAGTCCTCGTGAAATCACTATCAATATTTACCTGCACCAGGAGCAAACCCATACTCCTCCCTACCAGGGAATAAGCAAGAAAACCTTGCCCAGATAAATGCAGGGTGAGAGTTTTTCTTCCCCTCCAATCTCAGCACTCTCATTTCTAAATAGCTCCACGCATGTGTACACATCCTTTATTCAGAGCTAAATTTGACTTCTCCCATTGAAGTCGTAAAGAAGGAAGAAGAAATTCTTTATGATCAAGGCAGTGAGACACTGGCCCAGGTTGCCCAGAGAGGTGGGAGATGCCCCATCCCTGGAAACATTCCAGGTCAGGCTGGACGGGGCTCTGAGCAACCTGGTCTAGTTGAAGATGTCCCTGCTCGTGGCAGGGGGGTTGGACTAGATGGTCTTTAAAGGTCTCTTCCAACCCCTACTATTGTATGATTCTACGAAAAGTCAGCTGAGTCCTCCCATTCACCCTAGCGAAGCTACGACTCTTGGTAAACACCAAAAAACATTCCCTGAATTGGTAAAATTGAAGCTCTGTAGTGATTTTTATATACTACCTAAATTCTTTCCAGGTGCCTCTCCAGCAGTGGATGGCAGCAGGGACATGTGCCACCGAGACAAAGCCACAGTGACATTACGTCAAGCACCTGCAGCGCTACCATGGTGCCCAACTTCTTCACTGGCTGAAATCTCTTTTATTGAATTATTCCAAACTCTGACTTTCAAGCATCGCTACTGATGGGATGCTGGGACCCCACCGCGTGCTGGATGGTGTAGGAACATACATCCCCAACGACCACCCGCAGGGAGACCACGAGGCCAACAGAGAAGACAGTGGGGTTGGACACGACGTGGATTCATCTCAGGAAGGTCACACAGTTATCACACTGTTAGCACGGGAAGGTGGAGTCCTACTTCTGTCCGGAGAGAGGGAAGAGAGCCCATGCCCTGCTGAAAGCTGTGGGTGGAGTTATTGCACTTGGCCAACCAGAAGATTAAGGCAGGTCTCCTAATTTAACATTTCCCAACGGAAGGGAGGAAAAAGCAACTCAGGGGGGTGGAAGGAGCCCAGGTAAAATGCCGGATGGAGAAAACAGGGTGGGTAGGAGAGGCTCCTGGCAGAGAGGAGCTGGGAGGAAGGCTCGCGGGGGGAGAGGAGGCTGCCGGCTCCACGAGCCACCGAGCACTTCAAACCCGGGGCGCAGATAAGTGGAGTCGCGGAGCAGGGTGGGAGGAGATGAAGGGAGCAGGCAGGAGAGGAGATTACAGGAGTGCAAGGAACAACAAAGAGGAGGAGAGGGGAGAAGGAAAAATTATGCAGGGCCCCGAAGGTCAAAAGAGTCAACTTCAAAAGGATTCCTTAAAAGACACAAAGCCAATGCCTTCATAGTCAATTATTTAGTTTTCTCACAATTCTAAGTAATATACCGGGGCTTTTTTTTCCACCTCCCAACACTCAATTTGTCACAAAGGGACAATGAGAGAAATCTGGGACTCTTTGCTTTCCTAATGGACGCAGACGGGGCCGGAGTCGGCGCCACCCCCTTGGAAAGGACGCGGAGCGAAGGAGAGGAGGCTGTTCTGGTTCACAGGAGGGTGGGAGTGAGCAGGGCTACTCCTCAGTGGAACTGAAAAATGTTAAAAAATGCCTTGCTCGGCCTGAAACAAAATGTTTTCCTTAAATTCCGGGCATCTGTTTAATTAAAAACACAGGAAATGTTGAGGCGAACAAATCACGCTGCCTGTGAAAGTCAAGACTTTTGCTTCGAAGATGCTGAAATGAAACCCTTCCGTTCTTCACAATTCCCCCAGTAATCTGACAAAACTGACCCCCACGCACAGCAGTTCTTTTTGCCGTCAAAAACTTCGCTTCGTACTAAAACATATTTAGCTGAATTATCTCTCCCAACTGTACTTAAGGAAGCTAAAGGGAGGTACAAAGCTGAAAGAGCCGGCTCCTGTATCCTGGGGCGTTCAACCCATCAGCGCAGTTAAAATCACTGACAAGCTATGGCAAGCTAATGTCAGTAAAATGGTACCCAACAGGAGGTTTGACGCCAGCACAGTGAGCTCTACAATAAGTTCCAGTCCATTAAACACCAGGCTTAACTAAAATATTACAGCGGGTCACGTTTTAAAGCGGAGAGAATAGGTAAGGGAATCACGGAGGACCCACGAGGACGCTCTTGGAGGAGAATGGAAATTCTCACGTAGCCTTTTTCAGCTCCCTGCCCTAAACATCGTTTTCCTCCTGACTGTAGACGCCTCCTTCTGACTCAATACAATTTTCTTTCCAGGTGCCTCTCCAGCCTTGGATGGCAGCAGGGACATGCGCCACCGAGACAAAGCCACGGTGACATTACGTCAAGCACCTGCAGGGCTACCACGGTGCCCAACCAAGCTGATGACCAACAACATCGGAAAGTAATCAGAGACAAAGTGACTTGGTGAAGGCCAGGTAGCAGGTCAGGAGCGGGGCAAAGAGCAGAAACCGTGTCCTCCGGTTTCTGGCCACCCAGATCCCAAGCGTTTAGTACTTTTCTCTGTTCAGCTTTGACCTTACGAGTTCCCTTAACCTTCTCCTGGCAGCTTCCTAATGGGCAAATAAATCTCTGGAGAGTATCTTAAATTCTTTTTTATCACAGACTGTATCGGTGTGATAATAAGATCAGCCTTCAGACTCCCCATTAAGCCACAGAAGGTGTGGTCATCAGTCATGCTTTTCCCAGCCTTAATTGCCAGACAGACACTTTAAGTGGAAAGTCCATCTAATGAGCCCAATCATTAAAACATCCCTGGTTCCTATTTGAGATGGAAAATCATATTACTCTAATAAGGGGGTTGCATCTTTGCCCCCCTATTCAATCATGTGGCACGGGGAAAGGTGAGACTTCGCTGCGAGTTTGCCTTGGACGTGTTTCGTTTAAATATAGCCCCCTCCTTCAGGTGAAAAAAAGTAATAAAACCCTTCACGGAAGGAGAACTGGGTGGTTGGAGAAGATGGCAACGACCTAGAGGTGAGCAAAGGGGTCACCATGGATGGAAGGGTCACCACTGACACCATGGATGCGCCTGAGGGCTGTCCAGATGGAGATGGTGGAAAAGCCACCGTGGTGGCCGTGTCAGAGTGGAGAAGATGCGACGTCTGGTGTGCTTATGGAAAAGGCCATATGGGATGTATAAAGCAGGCTCTTCAACGGGACAGCCCTTTCCTAAAGAGATTGCAAGAAAGGGCTTCATTTGGAGAAAGAATTGGTTATAATTGGCCACCATCAGGATCCTGCACCAGTTGGGAGAAGTGGCTGGGTAGTTATCATGATCCTTATCTCACAGAGAGGTGGGAAACTGAGGCAGGACAGCAGACAGACTCAAAAGCCTTTGCATGGGACAAATCCAACCAAATTCCCTAAAATGGGGCTCAGGCTGGAAGTCCTCTGGCAAAGGGCTAACTATCTCCTGCCCTTTCCAGTCCCAACAGAAATACTCGCCTTTCCCACCTCTCCATCTCCTACCGCTACCCATCATGGAAAGCTCCATCTAGGTAAGCTCCGTCCAGGAGCTCAACCTAGGTGAGATCAGCCCAAGTCCTTGGGGGTCTCCAACCATGCTGGATGCCTTTGCCTACATGCCAACGTGCCCATCGAGACGTCCCAGCTGACCCGCTCCCACCGCAAAGCACCAGCGGTGAGAGCTCCTCCGCAGGGAATCCCAGCGGGAAGCCCAGGCAAGCCTGAGTTACGAGCTCCGCATCCAACGGGGGCTTTGCCAGGTGCTTGGAGCGCTGGTTGAGAGCAATCCCTAATAAAAACAACGAAGCACGGAAGGGCGTGTTACTTTTGGGTAATAATACATCTTAAAACTGCACGGTGAGGCAAAGACAACGCCGCACCCTAAGCCACCCGAAGGGTGTGGGCATTATACAATGATTCGCCCACACCCAGAGCCTCCGACGACAATTAACATCCAGCCCCGCGTAAGAATCGGTAAATACCGTATCTCAAACCAGGAAACGCCGCCGTTTATCCCCGCGCATGAAAAAAAACCCCAAAGATGTGTCTTAACACGAACATCACTCTGGGCAGATCGGCACCATCGCAGCACACGGTGATGGTTTTCGGCCCTTCTTCTGGAAGGAGCCAGGGTAAAGCCGGCAGCAGTTGGATTTTGAGTTATATTAAGCGCGGATTTCTTAGTTTTCATTATCCCCCTCTCAACAAAAAAAAATAAAAAAAAAAAGACAACAAACAGAGAGGATGGAAAAATCTAAATGCATAATTACATTTCGATAACTACAAAGTCATGCGAAGTGCTTTATAGATAATAAAACGACAAGATCTCATCACGCCCAAGTTTATTTTCATAGCCATAAATCTACTTCTGGTGAAGTTGCCGGGAAAAGATTTTTACTATTGAGTAATAATGGAAACAAAATACCACTTATTAAAGGGAAATGGGAGCAAGAACTCATCCGATGTTGAAAGACAACAGAGAAAAGCAGTTTGTTATTACAAGATAGCAGAAATAACTCTTTTTTTGACGGTCTGAGATACTGGCAGTGAGACCAGTTGGTTATTAACAGAGATCCCACATTTTTTTTTTTTTCCTAAACCACAGCGCATTTGCCGCGATGCGGGGGAAAACAGCAATTAAAGACGCAGCTCCGGGGTTGCACCTCCAGACGCCGGCGTACCGTAGAGGAAAAACCAAAAAAAAAAAAACAAAAACGCACCAAAACGAGAGTGTTTCCAGACCTAGTCCTCATCATTTCTGCGG